>CAJQUW010005362.1:0-600000 GCA_907163375.1 Prostheceraeus crozeri
GGAGATAACCTTTGACAAAAACACTCTTTACTTTTGATATGGCGAACTTAATCACCTATTTTCCACATCACTTATTTGGCATTATTACACTTGCGTTGGAATGTTTCATGCACTCTATCTGCGTTGTCACATTCACACATCCGCTGGTCTGAGTCCAATAGAACTGATAAACAAGTGATTAGAGCTGTAGCGTATCTTTAGTCCTTGTCAATTATGTGTTAAGTTGGCAGTGAAATGTCGCACAAGCGATTTTTTAATTGCGATTAAAACGTCAACTAGTGCAGCTCTTACAAGCACTCTTTACACCAACAGCTCTTTGGAATGCGACCCATCTGAAAAATTGACTGAGCGCCTTTGCTACTTGTTTACTCTTCATCAGTATTTTAAAGTTGAGCCACCAGATAACGCGAGAAAATTTCAATTACGGTTAAGATAAAATTGTATCCCAGTTGTTTTTGAAAAGCGGCAACGTCACACAAATCTGCTTGCCACCTGTTCATCATGTCATGAGCAACTATAAAATAACGGGTCGTGAACTTCCTTTTCCTTGTTTGTGAATGTTATATGTACGCTTGACCTTTAAACATTGTGGAAGGCGCTCGGTTTTGACAATTTCTTTATGATGCAAATCCTGCCGGATGTTTTACATCATAAATAATTGACTTTAAAACTTCATCGATGACGACTCACTCTTTCTCCTTCTTCTCATGTTATGCTTTCTTACCTTTTTGCATAGTACAGCAACCACAGGATTTAAGGGATTTACGTTTTGCATTGCTTTGGAATCTCATTGTAGAGCATGGCACAGCAATATAAGTCGAGTTCATTAACTTCCGGGCGTCCATTGCACGGTAACCAACACATTGTCTTCACAATAATAGTCTGAGAACATGTATTTCTTCGGAAGAGTTCTTCTACGTCATTCCTTCCCCCTTGTTTGCTTGATGGGTGCGGAAGGGGATTTAGAAGTTGATCGCTTAAACCATTCCTATGCATTATTGATTTTACTCTTAACCGGTGAAGTATATGAAGTAGCATCAACTGCAGAAATAGAATCAAGTTCTATTAATGTTTCATTATTCAAAGCAAATATTGGAACATTGTGCTTTTTCAATAGTTTAAGAAAGTAAGACCAACCAGGTGGGACATAGCCTTGACGGCGCATTTCTGCGTGTTGCATACTGAATCAAGTCTTCATAGCGTGAAGCGTTAATAATTACATTATCATCTGAAATGATTTCCCCTCTATCATTCACACTGAGATATGGTTCAATGCTGTTGAAAAGGGACATTGCATGTGCACGAGTTGCTACAAGTGTAGCAGTCGAAACAGTGTCACGCACCTTATTCTTCAAACTTTTTAATTCTTCGACAGTTTCCGATTGCAATAATACAGCACGATGTGGATCTTTAACATGTGCATTTTGTTGATAATTTAAATAATTCTTATAAATTTGATTTGAGAGAGGTTGTCTTACTTGTTGAATATCAGTCAAATTGCACATATTCGTCTGAGGAATGACAATCAAGCGAGAATAAGAACTATACTTTGTAGATAATCATAGACTATTTTCAAAATATCACTTCGAAATCTAATTCTTCCGGACACTCTGTGTAAAATCAAAAAATAAAGTAACCGTGTGGTTTTCAGTTGCTGATAAAAATTTCAATTAAGGTTTTTTAAACCTCTTGGCGAAACTTGTCGCGCTAAATTTCAAATTGTTTCTATCTTTATGGATTCTTAAGATTGCGTAATAGTGCGTTTTCATGGTTTCGTGTGCGGGCTTCTTTCACATCAGGAACACATTTTGCGTCATATGGATTATAACACGCTCTTGTGATGTGTTGCGCGATGTGAACACATCTGTAACATCTTTAGAATAATTAGAATTAATTTAGAATATCTTCATTTGCATATATATATATTATATATAATATAAGAAGGAAATAATAACTCCCGTAAGTCGTCAAGGAAAAACTTTGAATCTTGAAAGCCCGACGGTTTCACTCAAGCTTTAAAGGCTAATGTTTATTATGAATATCATAATTTAATTTAAATGATCATAAAATAAGCTACACATACATAGTAGCGAATTACGCAAATGTCATGGATGAAATAAGAATTCACAGACATCGTACAGGGGGAAGAGTGCAGGCGGATATCATTGATCAATTTTGATTAAGTGAAGGTCTAAAAAAACACTAATGCACCATTTTTCTTTGCTCTCCCTATACGATCGACACATTTGGGGGTAACTTCAAACGGGATTATGCTGAAAGGAGGGTACTTTTTGAGCATGAGGAGATGTGCTTGCTCACAAATAAGTCGATGGTCCTTTCTTAACTTGTTGTTCTGTGCACTCGCGTCATTGATCTTAAAGTGCCTCGTTTGCCCACATAAAGAGCGCAGCAACTTGATTGCAGCACGTAGATCAAATCTTTCGAGTTGCAATCCATGTTATGTTTTATTAAAAAGTGCTTCTTTGTTGTTGCGTTTATAGTTGAACATGTACCTGTTATAATGGACTGCAGCATTGGCATCGGGAACTCGCACTTTGTTACACAATGATTGTTATACGATTGTTTTTGATAATATGCGCAATAGAGACGGGGTTGCCGATAGGATATTCTTGTTCTATATGATTCGAATGTATCAGTGAGCCTCAACTTGAAAAAGGATGGAGTTTATCAACATTATTATAGAAATCAGGATTATTGGGATTGTATGTTTGAATAAAGGTATTACACTCGATTCATTGTCCTTATTTCCAGGTGATGCTGTAGTGGATTTTGCTTTTGTAACTGCATCATTTATTAATTTATCCGGATAGTCTAATTTCTTGAGTCTTTTCTTCATGTCTTTAAATCTGATCTCTTTAATAGTTTTATATAAAATATATATATATATATATATATATATATATATATATATATATATATATATATATATATATATACCACCTTCTGCAATTCGCCTTTCCTCTCAAGTTGTGACATTCATTTCTCATAACCTTGACGAAATCCTTAAAAGCCATCCCAGCTATGAAATAATTCTGACAGGAGACTTTAATCATTTGAATCTATCATACCTGAGCAATGCTTTTGACCTCTTGAATATTGTGAAGCATGCAACCCGCGGAGAATCCATACTGGACCTATTACTGATAACATCGACTTTGAATTCCTTGCCTGATGTTGAGATCGGTCCACCAATATCCTCTTCCGACCACAAAAACAGTTCTGTGCTCTACGACAGAGTCATCACATCAAATAAATGGAACGGCTCAGGCTTTTTTGGACAGAATGAATCATGTGAATTTTGACAAGATTTTATGACATGAGTTTCTCACTTGATGATAAGTGTGCCATCTTCACGAGTTTGATAGAACTCTGCTTTTTAAATACTATTCCATCATCCATGGCAATTATGAGAAGGAATGACAAGCCTTACATCATCCCTCTCATCAAGTTATTGATTAGCAAACACTGGAACTCATTTCGTTTGTAATAACTACTCACTATATCGCCACTTGAGCACCAAAGTTGAAAATCTCTTTTTTCACGAAAAGTGTAAGTGGGCCTCAAAGGCAAGCAAGTGTCCAAAGGACATGTGGAACGTGGTGAATGAAGTAAGGGGTACAAAGAAGTCCCGTTTTTCGGCCATCGACACACTGACTCATGAGTTCCAGTCTCCGGTACAAGCAGCGCAATGTCTGAATTCGAAATTTTTTGAAGCTGAGTCTCAACGACCATCACCCGCTCAAATAACAGATTTTGATGACTGGTCCCCCATTGTGAACACCCGATTCAGTTCATAACGCCCTGAAGACCCTCAAATCTGGTAAATCACCTGGTATTGATGGCCTCCCGAATATCTTATACACACTGGCTGCAGACATCATTGCCCCACCTTTGTCCCACATTATAAATGTTTCAATCTTATCCAGACAATTTCCAACAGTTTGGAAGGAGACCGTCATCATTCAGTGCCTAAAACGAGCCCACCTTCAATTAACAACCTTCGCCCAATATCTCTATTGACCACTCCATCTAAAAATCTGCGAAAGACTAATTCTCAAGACAGGCATCGTAGAAAAATTAACAGAAGCATTCGATGTTTTCCAGTTTGGTGGCAAAAAGTTCTTCTACATCATAAGCACTGATACGTCTTCATGACTTTGTTACTCGGGGTTTGATAAGTTTGAAGTGACCGGAGTCCTTGTTTTGGCCTGCGATTATGGCAAAGCCTTCGATTGTCTTGGCCACGATATAATTATCAACGCCTTATCAGAGAACAGTTTCCCCTTGGGTTTCGCAAAGTGGACCCGCAGTTACCTGGTAGGGAGAATCCGAAAGGGTCAAGATGAACAAAACACCATCAGCGACAACCTGCCCGCTCGTTTCCTTCCCCGGGAAGATCCCCCATTGGATCGATTTTAGGTCCGTACCCTATTTTATCGCAGTATTGAATTCAATCAAGCCGGTATTTTCCCCAAAGCCTCATTATAAAGTAACAATTGACGACTTGACACTCTTGCCATTCCAATTCAGAAAGGGAACCATGCGATACCACCTCCTTGAACACAGCATCATGGTAACGTGGTCAACAAAAATGAGACTAAATCTCAATTTTTAGCCAGTGCAACGTCATGTTGGAATCCCACAAGGCGCTATGGTCTGCCCCTCCCTTTCCTTCTGATCTGACCCAAACTGATGAGCTACAATATTGGGCATCATATGTACTCCGAAACCATCAAATGGCACAAACAAGTTGCCTCATAATTGCCAAAAATCGCATCGAGACGCTCTTTTAGCGCTCCGCTCTTCGTACTCTTCGTTCGACTCTTCGCGCGGGCTCTTCGTCGCGTTCGGCTTACGCGCTTCGGCGGGGCGTCGGCGGCGGTCGGTCGCGTCGTGCGGATCTTGCGCTACCGCGTGCTCTTCTGCGCGCGGCGTCGCGCGGGTTCGGAATCGGCGGTCGGTTCGGCGGTCACAGCTCGCAGGGTTCGCGCGGCGTTCGTCGTTCGCGGTTCTTCGCGGGCCTCGGCAACGCGTCTCCGGTTTCGTCGTTCGGGTGTTCAGGCGGTTCGCGGGGTTCGTTCGTTCAGCAAACTACTCGCGTCGGGGCCCGGGCGCGTCGTCGGTCGGGCAGCGTTCGGTCGCGTGCGATCGCGCTTCGCGTCTGTCTTCGTCTTCGCGTCGGGTTTCGGCTCTTCGCGCGTCGCTTTCGGTCGTCGGCTTCGTCGTTCGCGGCGCGCGCTGTCATTCGCCGGGATCTTCGGGTCGTTCGGCAGCGTTCGCGCGCGCTTCGCGGTTCGCGCTTCCGTCGGTACACTTCGCGCCTCCGGTCACGATTCGCCTTCGCGTCGTCGGGCGTTCGTTCTTCGGTCGCGCTTCGGCCGCGCGCGGCGTTCGCGGCGCGCCTCGCCCGCGTCGCTTCGCGCGTTCGGATCTTCGCGCGCGGGGGGAGATCTCGGCGTTCCGTCGGGCGGTCGGGGCTTTTCGTCGCGCGTCGGACTCTTCGTCGTTACGGCGGCGGGTCGGTCGCGTTCGCAGGCGCGTCGGCGCTCGTCGCGCTACGCGGTTTCGTCGGCACTCTTACGGTCGCAGGTTCGCAATTCGCGTCGCTTCGGGGGGGGTCGTTCGCGGTCTTTTCGGGGGGGGGGCGGCGGGTTCGGTCGGCGGGGGGCGCGTCGTCGTCGGGGCCTTTTTATCGACCATCCTTCCTCTCACGTTCACAATAAGTCCCAAGGTATTCTGGCCTTATCTATCAGTCATTGAATACTGCTCTGGCGTTGTTCTCTTGTCGGAATGTCAAGTAAGGATAAAGAAACGCTGGAAAGCTTTGTAAAGAGCCTCAGCGCATCTGTGTGACCGTGACTGTACGTGCGAAATCCTGGAGATTTGAAAAATAGTCCGTCGTGAAAGCACCCGCATTTCAGTTTCTTCCATGGGATTCCGTCGAACGTGAAACATCCTGTATAACTTATGTCCCAAGAAATCCAACTCGCACTGGAAAGTTCCTGCAAACTCTCGAAAACGTCCCGCAAGTGCTCTTTCTGTCCCTCAAGTATTATTCTCTCAGAATTAACACCTTATTGATTATTTAATAACGTGTGCCTATACTTGGTCACGTTTTTTCTAGACATGCTGGTAGTGGTTGTGTCATGTAACTGCACCTGTTTGTCGATTTTAGTAATTTTGAAAAATTGCACGATTCACCTTACCTATTAATTAGAATTATTGCTTCTTTTAATATTTCATCCAATACAGCGACCTCGTGGACTGTATCTCATCCACTGAATTATCCTTCATTTCAACTAAAGTTACGACGTGAAATTCCCTGTCTGAAAGAGTGACGGCTGAATAAATGCCATAACACCAAATCACACGATTGATAGTTCCTAAACAACTCTTTTTCTTTTATCTAGCAAATTCAGGTGAAAAACACTTTACCTCATGGAGGACCTGATGCAGTCACAACTTTATCAGCATGAAGTCTGAAATCCATTCAATATTTTGAGATTCCAACAATTTGCATAATTTACGCTTAAGCCTAAAGTTACTCCCAATACTTACTCACCCACCTACAGGGAGCGAACATCGCAAGTAACACTTACAGAAAACCACCCTGCTTGCGTTAAGTTTTTCCTCTTTCTTGAAGGGTAAACTTTGTGATTGGAGATGAAAACCAATTTTGTAGTATGTCACCAAATTTCTTTTCGTTGTTGTGTGAGCTCACATAAGAAACAATTTCGAATAAATTTATCATTAGCAGGTCGATGGCACTATATCGCGGAGGTCCTTTTCATTCGTTTGAAGAGCTCGAATGGCCTCAGTAAAATTGTGTGAAGACTTTCACTTTCACCGTTTCCCAATTTGTCTCTTAACCATTGTTACTACAACTTGATTTTTTCTCCACAGTTGCATAGGTGCTATACTTTTTAGACAAAGTGACACTTAAAATGACTACATCACAGTGCCACATGACAAAGTTGACTACAGTAACGCAGAAAACAGCGCTGGCCAGAAGTACGCCTTAACATCTCTTAAAGATGCGATTTTGTTCACGTCCATCTTCCGCTACATACATCACACAGATTTTCACTCTACTAACAACGTCTAAAGCCAAGTCCGGTGTGACAGACTTGAACTTGCTAGCCGGTTCAAAATTAGACACATGTACAGATGATTATAACGTTGAAGTAATAGACATAACTCGAAAACCAATGGTGCACAGCAAGTACCATTGCTTCTTTAATTTCTTTTATAAATAGTGGAATATGATTATGTGATATTGCTTCAATCACTAGACTGCTACATGAATGCTTAAATGCATCAAGACGTTGACAATTTTTCCCATATGCTGCAAATATCCATTCGGCATTATCTACAACTTCCATCGAATACGAAGCAAAGTGAAAGAAACATCTTCTAACCCTTCCCCCAAAATTACTAAATGAATTTTTCGCACTAATCTCGCCATTACAATTCTATTAGAAAACGTATCCCTTAACTTCAAAAATAGAGTGCTAGTATCACCAATAACTGATTTGATGTTGATCTCATCTTTATGAAAAGTTTATCACATAAAACTTCAATAGCCCTTTAACCTTAACTAAACCCTTTAAACTTTGTCTTTGAAAACTTGAGGTTCCACAAGCATGTGAGAAAGACATTTGTTGGTATCCTTCATGCTATCCACCCACCGTTGCATGAAAATAACAATCCTTTTCATAAAGCATTTATTGTGCGACTTTAACAAGCATGCATTACAAAATTGGGTTTAAAGCAGAGATTTAGAAAAAACAATCAGTACATAGGATATGCACAATATGAAAAAACTGCTAACCACTTCAAAGTCCAATAAGAAGACCTTCATTAGATAAGCCATTTTCTTGCAAAGTATTGCTGATAACCATGATTTTTTTCTCGCACTGTTAACAGCGATGGGATCACACTTCGCATGTTGATGGTAGACACTAACAATTTGATATGGCGACCAAGTAATTCTGTAACTTCGTGTTAAGTGACCTAAAGCGACATTGTTTCGAAAATTTCAACTAATACATTTTGGCCAAATTTAATTGTTTATTCGACCCAAAAAGTAAGTCAAGTTTAATGTAAGGACATTGTTTATGGAAATCATCACTTGTGTGAAAAGAAAACAAGGCGATTTGTTTTTGGAAAGATCATAGGCTGGAGTTTGCCACAGGAAATGGTGAGAAATAAATTGCCAGGGAAATTGCAGCCCAGTTGTATGAAAAGAGATCCAACGTGAATGATTTTTTAGTCAAATTTTAAAGCTTAGTGCCCAACGAACAAGATCAATTTACATTGAAATGTATTAATGAAATGGCAGTTTAAGAAAAGAAGGACGAAAGTAAAGAAATTCAAAGCGCACTTGCACAGTAATATTTCCTGTCAACAATACGGGAGCCAGAGCATTTGCAGATCGTTCCTTCTTAGTACACAAAACATAAGCAATTTCCAGAATTCGCGCAATATCATGAAACGCAGAGAAAATGAAACATGTATCCATAAAAAATCGATCAGCGTGACGGCCATCTCACGTTAGGTTGTGTTTGCCGGATTATGGAGACAGAAAATCAGTGATCACTTGAAAGTTTTCTTTTATACGAAGCACTACACGAGAGAAAGGACGGATGAGCTATTTCCTTCCACTGAATGGAATATCAGTAAGAGGGATTCTTTGTATACAAGGAAAGCTTGTAAAAAGGTAACAACCTCAAATGCGTGGTTTGCATGATGAAGTTCAAAGAAAACTCCTATCTATCGTGACGAAGCTGAAATCTGATACTGCAATAATGCAAAATTTAAAGGCAACCGGCAACCTCCGTTCAGGGGAATATTTACTTCAACGTAAACAAGCTGATAGCGTTTTATGCGCAAAAAAGGAAGACAAACAGCTTGCTCTATTAAAAGGTATTTGGATAATAAGTGATAACCTTCAAAAAATGCCTCCTACCCCGAACTTGAGCTGTTCGAAAGCTTCCTACAAACACACCTTGGTATGCAACCAGACAATAGGAGATTACAAACAGGGTCCACCTTGTGCTGATATGTATTTGGAATTGTTGCCAAGAGCGTGGAAATAAGATGCATCCTGCCGATGAGTTGTTTGCACAAAGTTGAAGCATAATCGAGAATCAAACAATGTAAATCGATATGTTCTTACAATCCTCAAAGTTCTCGCCAACACTTTGTGCACGGCAAATTCATGCTTTTACTTGTACGTGTACTTGTTAGTTCAGGGACACACACACACAGGAAATGAGATTCCGCTTCATGCCATATTGATAAAGCGATAAAAGAATGGATGTGATCGTACCACTATGATTGTTCCAATCTCGCTAAGAATGCCAAATCCTCTCTCCCGCATTTCTCGATGTAATTCCACTCAGTCAAAGTACTTCTACAAATGGGCATAAAGTATCCAGACTATGACATTGCCCAAGCTGGAGAATTCAAGGTTTTCGTGCTGCAAAAGTACTCTTTGAAATTGAAGACCCGAAATTTATCTTTACAACTACATTCATGATTAACATGGAAGAGTAAGCCTCCGTTGAGGAAACAAGTTTAAAAAAAGTAGGTTCAAAATATTTTCATAAATATATGTACGTGATGGCTCAAATAGTAACTCGATTTTGTGTACTACTCACGCCTTCGCCATTTCGGAGAAGAAGACAGCAATCTCCTCAGCTGTTGCGATCCTACATCCTGTTACATGCCACCCATATTATAGAAGTGTTGAGGTCGACCTCAAAAAGGATGACACTAGGGCTTCATTTAGTGACAGATGCCACAGTCCGCGCATTGTGCTTAATACTGTGATTACAACCGATAGTCAGATTTTGAGAAATGGGTGTGACAATAACTTTTGTCATTTTGACCTAACCGCATCATATGAAGGAAAATCGTGTCAAATCAACCTAAATCATAATATACGTGAGAAAGGCATACTGTCAATACAGATGTTAATCTATTAAGAAGTACTAACACTAGAATCAATTCGTTCAATAAAATAATGCCGTCATATCGATAATGAATTTTAAAAGCTTTTTTGTCTCCTGCGAAAGTCAGATTTGTCGCTAGTCACTTTGACACGAAATACAGAATTGTCCATAGCAATAACACTGAGCTCTTGTACAGGTTCACCCTCACAATCCATAAAAATGATGATAGATGACAAAAAAGGAAGTTACATATTCTTACTCATCTGATGAAGAGTCCTATAACATATTACAAAATGATGAAGTACATCAATGCTGTTCACGACAAAATACACAAATAACATGATGGCAGCGAAGAAGTAAAATGTGTCTGATAAGTCTGCGTTTACGACACTCAAAGCATATAAGCGAAATGTCATAACGCAGAGACAGGTAGGGACTAGGGATTCTCCTTCCTTGGCTTGCGTTTACCGGCAGCATTCTTCTCTGACTTGCGGTTCGTACCGCTCTCGTTGAAGATTTGATCAATAATGTCATGATTGTACGGTTGCTTTGGTATATATAGGATGGATTGAGCATACATCGATATAGAGGCTAATTTGTTGTTCTGGTGATAGCCATAACATATTCCACTGACAGTAAAACCAACATTGCAAGTGCCTTCTGCGAGGTCTTCACATCTGATGGGTGCTACTTGATCTCCATCCTTTTTATAGTATGAGCACCAATGCGATACTGGTAAAGAAAGCTTTGTACCATCCCATATCTGTCTATATGGAGTATCATTGTCGTCTCTCGCCTTCCATTCCTTCCTAAGGGGAGTAGGGATGTCCATATTTAATGTTGCAAACTCTTCAATAACATCGAGTTGGCGACGAATGTATGGATTCACAGGAATGACCTTATAGTCCACATACTGATTGTTCCATATCTTCACTTCAGTGGAAGGAATCATTCCGTTTGCAATACTATACTATGATCGTAATAACGTATGGCTTGTCTAAATTTACGCTGTAGTGGGGTAGGATTATGTACCCTTGTTGTCTCTTCTAATGGCCTCAACATAAGACGATCTGATTGTTGAGAACCTTGCAACGCCTGAACACTATCTTGTCCTGTAAATGTAGTAGATGCCTGAAAATAAAAGAGATGCTACTAAGTTAGCACTCAAAGAAGGAGAGGAAGGAAGGTTCCGACTTACCATAGTTGGGTAATATGATAGTTGAACTGAGAGAATGTGCGTCCGTCACTTGTGCGACTCAAAGATAGAGTGATTTTAAATCTGTTAACCTCATTATTTATAGAGAAATCCTGGAGTCTCATTGGACGACGACCCTCATTGACCAATGTCACCAAGCTGATTCCAAGCTCCGTTTTCTCATACGATGCTTCGTTTGCCCGCTAGAGTCCAAAAACGAAATTTCAATTTTGCGAAAAAATCCCAAGTCCACCTTTTCGCCAATTTCCAAAATCTTAAATGGCGTCTCAAATCTAAACGAATAAAGATGTGGACTTGAAACTCACCATACCGATGCAGAATTTTACGCTAAATCCGAATCTGGACTCAGATTTACCACTCGAGTTGGCGGTCAGACCCTACCAGGACGGCCGACCCAGACCGTCGCACCAACCACACGCCTTCGCCGCCAAAATAGCAGACCCGCACTGCGCGCAAATGGGAGGATATCTTACTACTATCATCGGATAATGACATTAATAATTAATGATGCTAACAACATGGCGATTAATGATGTCTAGTTTCAAAATATCATGGGGTTAAT
This sequence comes from Prostheceraeus crozeri, assembly GCA_907163375.1. Classification (NCBI taxonomy): domain Eukaryota; kingdom Metazoa; phylum Platyhelminthes; order Polycladida; family Euryleptidae; genus Prostheceraeus; species Prostheceraeus crozeri. Next base: position 11,756 of record CAJQUW010005362.1, read on the forward strand.
GATATTAAAATATCATGAAAGTTGATGATACATTTCCGTGAGATTAACTTTATATTCAATCGAATGAAGACTGAGCAAGAATATTCTAAGACTGATCGAATGTAGCAGTTAAACAGTTGATTCTTTGTTTGATAGTAGAGGCCATAATTTGCGCCGAGCAAATCTTTGGTTGGCTGACCTTCAAAGTTTTTCTATACAGTATGTAGATTCCATGTTGGATCATTTTGAATCGTCAACCCCAGAATCTCAACACTTGTCTCATCTGCCGACATGTCTGCTTGCCTTTTCAGAACAAATACTGCTCTTGATTTAGACAGATTGATTGTGAGGCCATCTATCACACACCAATCAGTCACCCTTGAAATTTCATTGTTGATGGCTTGCGATATATCTTTAGAGTCATTAGTGTATATTGGAGTAATAAGATTCAAACCGTCTACGTATTTAGTTTGAATGGCCGATGGCAGAAGATGCAAGGAGTCCCCGAAAAATGCGTCGAAGATGTACGGTGCCAAAACTGTTCCTTGTGGAACCCCAGAAATTATAGAAAAATGCCTTGAATTATTGTCTCTCAATTTCACACAGGCTTCACGAATTGTATAAAAATCTTTAGCAATCAATAGTAAACCGTATGGGAAGCCAGAACTATACAATTTGTTGATGATGACACTGTGATCTTACATGTCGAAGGCTTTATGAAGTCGAATGTGAGTAGTACGGAGCCATTACATTTTACATCATCATGTACAGCTGGTTCATTATTGATATGGAGAGCTGATGTTGTGAAGCAAGCTTTTCACGAAAATCCATGCTGGTTTCACTAAATCATTTTCGTGCTGAACGAGGAGGTCCGGAGCAACGTACAATTTTGCAAGATTAAGAACGCGTGATTTTCCTCTGAATTACAGAAATGACTCATGCAGACACAATTTCATCATGCAGGAACGTGGACGACGGCGCATCTGAACTCAATTCACTCACAGCAAATATCGGGACGTGTAAAAACTGTACCACGCAAGTATCAGAAACTGATATTCACTTAAAATGCGACCGTTGTGATCTCATCTTTCACGTTTCATGCATTGAACTATGAAATTGTAAAGTACTTTCGCCATAGTAAAAGAAAATTTATTTGCAAAACCTGCATAATCAAACTGCATCCTACAGACATACAAAACATACACCACTACAAAAAAAACAGAACACGAAGCAGTCACACACAAACACACGAAACAGAAGATCAACAAAAAATCAAACTTTACGAAAAAACAAAAAAAGATTTACTGAAATCCATCGATGCATATGAAAACGAAATTCGAAAGAAAGAACAAGAGGCATTGGAATTACAGGCAGGGATCAATGATTGGAAACCGAATTACAAAAGCAGCATCAAGAAATAAAAGAAGTACACTGCATGTATACAAAAATGAGAAGACATGAAAATGAAACAAAGAAAATCCACCACGAAAGTGAAAGTGACAGTGACAATGAGAGTGAAGCAGATGATGAAGAACTAAAAGAAGTGTTATATGGAAGACAAATGTTCAAATAAATTAGAAAGATATCTGAAAACATGAAAAAAATTGAAGCGGAAATACAGAGAAACAGCGAATTTAGAAGAACAATACAACAACAACAAGAACGACAGCAACAACAACAACAGCATCTACAATGGCAACCAAGATATCATCACAATGACAGAAGAATGATATGTTATTTCTGCAGGAAGCCGGGACATCAGATCAGAGACTGCTGGAACAGACAGAAACGAAATTTAAATAATAGCGGATATTATGACAGAAACGGAAGCCACAACCGGAACGAACGATATGGACAGGATGAGCGAAGAAGAAGATACGATGATAGGCGTCATGGCAGATACGAAGATCAACATGAACAATACGACAACCGGAGAGAAGTTGACAGATACAACAACGAAAGACAAAGATTAGCAGAGGAAGAAGAACGATTCAGAGTAACGAGGACCGGGAGCAACAACGCACACATACAACACTACACACCAACACGCATACTACATCACCGAACTGAAACACGACAGCGATCACCTATAAGACCTTTCGTTTAGCACGCCAATGGAAGGAGAGGATGAAGACGAACTCACTGAATATTTGAATATTAAGTATGTCAACATAAACGGACTCAATGATGATAAAATTTTAAATTCTGACTTGATGAATGATATGGAAAATGCTGATATAATTTGCTTCGGTGAAACTCATTTGAAAGATATTGATAACTTTCCCACTATCAAAAATTATGAAGGTCACCACTCAATAGGAAAAAAAGAATGCAAACTTGGTAGAAACATAAAAGGAATATCAATATTCTTCAAAGATAGTTTAACCAATCTCAAATTTGAAAATATTGTGAATTATAAAGGCACAGTCATGATCGAAAAGATATCAAGTACTAAATTTCGTTGTTTTAAAGATATTTACCTAATTATCTGCTACAGAGGTAACAAAGAATCAAGATATAAAGATAAACAGTTTTTTCAAATCATTAAGAATTATATCCTCCAATACAATATGGAAAATATAATCCTGATCGGAGATTTGAATGGACGAATTGGACTAGAAAATGACAACCTACAATTCGGATTTCCAAAAACAGTATCTGCTGATACAACATTAAATAATTATGGTCGTGATATACTAACATTTTGCAATGAAACTAAATTGATCATAGCAAATGGTAGATTTGAGATAGAGGAATCCAAGGGTATGTGCACTTTTCATTGTGTTCAAGATATTACAGTAAAAAAATCTATGATAGATTATTTCATATTATCGGAATCAATTTTGACATTATTGGATAAGTTTAAAATCTGTCCCCCTGTCTCATATACTGACCACTCACCGATAGAAATAACTCTAAAATTAACAACAAATAATGTTCAAAAGGAAAATAAGGGACCGAAGCAAATTACTTTCCAACACTGTAAAATATTTCCCTATAAATGGACCCACGGAAATAATGCAAGCTTTGATGATACTATATTCCAAAGAAATTGTGAGGCTCTATCGAATAAAATTGACGCTCAATTGATGAATTGCAATGACATATATACAGAGCTTTTACAAATAAAAGATGAATCTACTATTCCTGTAAATAGAATTAAGAAATCGAAATACTCAGGAAAACTAACAAAACTTAGAAATTTACATAGGAAAAATGCTACTATTTTCAAGCAGAATCAATCTGATAAAAATTTGGAAAATTTACTAGTTTCCAAGAGACAACTAAAAACAGAAATTAGAAAAGAAAAAAGAAAGATAAAAAGTGATAATATAGATAAACTTATCATTGCTAAAGAGACCAATGATCAAAAAAGCTATTGGAAGATAATTAACAAAAATAAGAAACCTGTTATAAAAAGCAGTCTATCCGCTCAAGATTTCCTTAATCAAATTTTAAATGTAGACCGTTATCATTCCTATAAAATGACTACTGATAATCAGATTGAAATTAAAGAAATAAAACTGCGATGAACATTTAGATACCATGATCACAAAAAATGAAATAAAGCAAACTATAAAATTAATGAAAAGCGGTAAATCAAGTGGTCCAGATAAATTGGTATACGAAATGTTTAAAATAAATGACCAATTCACTACACATTTTACAAAATCTGTTCAACAAAATTATGACTGAAAATGACGAAATACCATTCTCCACAAGTTGGATTACTCCTATCTATAAATCTGGAAATAAAAATGATGCAACCAGTCACAGGTATATAAATTTGAGTTCAAGTGTCGAAAAAATATTAACGAAAATTTTGAATGAACGATTGAATGAATTGTTATATAAATTAATAAAAAATTCATAAAATAATTCACGAATGCCAGATAGGATTTCGAAAGGATAATTCCACTGTTGATAGAATCTTTATCATTAAAGAAATTAGCCAAATATATAAGAATTACAAACAGCCTCTCTATCTATGCTTTATTCTTTATCAAAGGCATTTGACTCGGTTCCAAAAACTTTAGTTATTAAGACGTTACAATCTGTTTTACCAAACAGCAATTTTCTCCGTCTAATGACCAAACTAATAATTGATAAGAAATATAGAATACTATATAATGGAAATGAAACTGATTTATTTACATTGCAAAATGGTGTGCCTCAAGGAGAAAGTTTGTCGCCAACTTTATTCTCATTATCTATGAATAGTTTAATAAACGAAATTCATTCTAAGATAAATGAAATCAATGCAGCTAATATCGGTCATATCGAAATTCCTTGTTTAATATACGCGGATGACATTTTGCTAATGAGTAACGATAAAACTGGATGAATTGATCAAATCAAAATTGTTCACTTCTTTTGTCGGAAAAATGGACTGAAAATTTTATTATGAAAAAACAAAAGCAATGATTCAAAATGATAAATGTGATCATGATTATCTTGACATTGACTTCAACGTCGAGAAGAGACGAATTGAAATAGTAAAGGAATATAAATATCTGGGTCTATGGCTCTCACATAACACTAAAAAGCACCTTGAATGCTTGTGTAAAAAGGGTAACAAATTTGCCTATCTGACAGCTAAAAAATTAAGAGAATTTGGACATGTGAATGGATTAGTCGTGAAGAATACGTTCGACATGCTAACTTTATCGAAAATGAAATACGGTGGGGAATTTTATTTTCATAACAAACTATCTGATCTCAATAAAATTCAAGCACAATTTTACAAACGTTTCTATCATTTGAATAACACGACAGCAAACTATTGCCTGAATGGCGAATTTGGTCTGCTGCCATTTGAATATCACTTTTACAAAGCAGCAATCAATTATTGGATTAAAATAGTTTTTTGTAATGGCAATAATATCAAAAAAATGTGTTACAACCACATAAAAGGAAACTTAGTTGAAATGAAATATTCCTATACCTGGTGTTGGTGTATACAAAAACTCCTGAAACAGTTGAATTTATTATATCTTTGGCAAAATCAAAAACATTTACAGATAAGTGAGAGAAAATGCAAGTCCATTGTCAAAACGCGATTAATAGAGCACTTTAGAAATGAATGGTTGGACAGTGCTAAGAAGAGTCAAACCGGCATGAACTATTTAGAATTAACACAATTTGACTGTCAGTTGAAGAACTACTTAACTTTCAATTTCAATCAGAAAGATGTCATAACTTTGCTAAAATTTAGATGTGGAAACCATGATTTAATGGTAAGAATAGGCAGTTATAAATACGGATTTGCTTATGAAGATCGAATCTGCAATTTATGCGCTGAACAAAAGGTGGAAACAATATTTCATTTCTTTTGTGAATGCACCTTATACAATGATATCAGAACACGTTTCATACCATTCTGTATTGTTGCTTCTAAATACGATTTCTATGACATGATGCAGAAGCTGAATGTAGGTAATCTATTGAAGTTAACGAAATACATCAGAATGGCCAATGACATCAGAGCAATAAAGAAATCGGAAGGGTACTTGTTAGGTGATTAATATTCACATGCATCGTATTGAGAAAGATTATCGACGATCAGTCTAAATCATTTTCGTGCTGAACGAGGCGGTCCGGAGCAACGTACAATTTTGCAAGATTAAAAACGCGTGATTTTCCTCTGAATTACAGGTAAGTTTAACTTTGATATTCATTTATTTATTTTAAAATATGTAATGATGATAAACAAGACCTTTTTCTGCTCCGGACCTCATGTTCAATAAATAATTATGATTATACTTTGCAAATCGAATAGGAATTTACCAATCTTGATACTTAAATATAACACTAACTTCATCATGCCGTTTATGTTATTCAACTCATATCTCCTGACCATTATTAGAAATTGATGCATCAAATGATGAATTACATTTGCAGGTCCTCTCCTTCCAGCGTGACTCATATTTTATTTCATCTCAGCTATCATTTCATTGTCTCATCTCGAAATTGTAAAAAGATATCATCACAAATTGTCATGTGCATCATAATCTGTATTCATCCATAATTTGTAATCATCATGATAATCAACGTGTTTTCATTTTTGAAAAATAAACGTTTCTGACTTCTGGTTAGTATCAAAAAGGCGGGTGAAATGTGTCTTAGTTTCGGCAAGTAGTAACTTTTCAAAGATCTTTCATGGTAAAAGGGATTGTGAGATTGGTCTCAGATTAGCGACGTCTTTTTGTTGCTTTTGGGAATCGGTGTTATTGTAAGATTCTTCCATGCAGTCGGATAAGTCCGATTATCAAAAACTGATAGAAAAATGTCAGTTTAGGGCAGAGCAATCACTTGAGCTAAATATTTGTACAATATAAACGGCATCGTTGGGTCCCAAGAAAATTGGTTTGTCGGTACTTCAATCAACAATTGAAAAACTTCGACAATTTCTACATTCATATACCAATCATCGTCAATAAATTCAGTCACGTCGGGTGATTGTGTGAAATTCCGAGTTCGAGAAAGTCGATGAGCAATGTGCAATCTACAGTACGTTGTCACCAAATTATCAGCTGACGGATGGCTTTTTTCACTGACAATACCAGAGATTACAATAAATTGATCGATTGGAATCACTATGAGAATCACTATGAGAATGAAATATATTGAACCATTATGCAGAGCACACGATGAATGATAGCCAGTGACGAATATATTATGCCGAATATGATGTGAAGAGCAGAGACTGCACAGATATCGGAAATGCAGTAGCTATAAATAGACCTGCAACGGACACTGGGGAAATCAAGAAATGAAGCACCAAGAAATTCAAGACAATGAGTAGCAATCATCAACCAAACACCATCAGATGAAAGAAAATCAAATTCTAAACGAACGCCACATAAACGACGTAAATCAGATGCTCTCCGTTAATGACCACACCAATACGATGAAACTGATATAAAATTTATTGCTCAACCACTGAATGTAAGCAGTCAAATATCCGTGTAAGAATAGCTGCTGAACAGCAATATCAGCGCACAACCTTCGTCACAGAGCTGCGCCTGTGATTGATGGTTGAGGGAAGCATGCCTGAATAGGGAAAGCGTTTTTGTCTTTAGGTCTTCCTTTGGAATATTCTGTGATTAGTTAATCGTCACATGCATGCCTTGAAATCGACGGCCCAGGAAATCATCGCATACTCATTGGAGACATTAAGTCATTTGAGAGAACAGCGGTCTTAGTAAGAGACATGGATGAAAATGACCCGATTTTGCCTTACACAGTTCACATTATTCGACGCTCTCTAACTTGCAACACGACTGGAACCATAACTTAAATTTCATCAGCACGTCTGAAACAACACACGTTTACTGACTTCTGTCAACATGACATCACATTATTAATTATCAAATCAACGGCACAGTTAAAAACATTATTTATGAAGAATGTATTATTGTAAATAATTGAAATAATGTCTTTATTACGTGCGGTATGTCTACTAGGTCCAATTGATCTTTGAATTCAAAACATTAATGATTAATTAATTAGTACTGGCATTCGTAGTTGCAATTCAAATCATAGATTAAAAAGCAGTCATTCCAAACAGCAACACTTAAAACAAGAACGAAAGCTCTGCATGATGTTGATTTGCAAAGAACAAGTGAAGCGGGCACACATACTGAGATCACTGCTCGCGAGTTGAACGGGTCATTTTGCCGCAGATGTAGCATTGTCGAGCACTTCCATGTAACTGATGGACACTTGATGACATTAGGATTGTTGTGTGCTAGGCAGTTTGTCTTCTTGCTTTATTATGCATTTATGGTATTATGCATTTTATTGTTTTGTGAGAGCAATCTTCATTCCATTGTTAGAGCAATAACTTTTCCGCGGCATGCATTTCAAGTTCCAATGTTATACAAAAGTCCAGCTTGTCAGCTATCTACGGTACATGACTGACAACAGACATGTCATGTCATCAGACAATGGATGACCAAACAATTGGTAGCTGACCGTGAGCGACACTTCACAGACGTATTTAACGCGGTATGAACAACGCCCGCTAGCCCAGTCTGGTCTCTCCAATCGAAGTTGTCGGCGAGAGCCGTTGATGGTGTTTCAGCCTATCTTCTATGTGCGAACTATCATCGAACTGCTGCGGACGTGATCACCACGGCTTGTGGTCCTGGAAGAATCTGGAGACTCCCCGATTAACCAAAATCTATGGCACTCCTATAGGAAACGTCCTACGGAATTATTGTAATTTTCCTATAGCGGGTAGTGCTATTGCTATGGAACTCTATTCTATGGCACTGTTGGAATGTTTTGTCCCATTGAATTTTGGGGAACTTTGATCCTATTGCCTGTGGGACTAATTTGTCCCATAGACTTGTGGGAAATCCTGTCCTATCGAATTTCGGGAAGTCCTGTTCTATCGAACTTCTGTCCCATAGAATTTTGGGAAATTCAGTTTTCATGGCAGCTCCTAATGCTACAGCGTGTCTAAACCTTTCCGCGACATACTGACGCTTTATGTGATCATAATTGTAAAGAATAATCAGTTTAGTTTAGCAATTGTGATAATGTCAATTTAAAGACAACATGCATGAGGTATTTGCACTTTCACTTTCGATCCCCTTGACATGTCGGTGAAAGTCCGGCCTAGATTTAAAAAAAATAGTTTGAGAATCAATCACACTATGGAGCATTATTTTTTAGCTAATTTCATGATCATTCACAAAACGCCATTAAATTCAAAAAACAGCCAATGATTTTTAATATCTTCTCTTTTTAGCCGTTTGAACACTTGCTTCGATGAAAAGTTTCTCAGAAATCATTCACCATATTTCTTTCTCTTCCATTGGGAAATGTAGAAGGAGTTGATCTGCAACAAACAGGAAATACATTATAAATATGCGATAAATGATAAGTTGATGATGGAACATAGACGTTCTGCATATAGGCAGATGAACTTCATTTAAGTGAAAAATGATGCAAGATATTGCAGTTGAAGAGTATTTGATAATTGCCATGTTTCTTGTATTGGAGATTTATATTATTAATATAGGATTATATAATGCAAATGCGCCCGCTGTGATCTTGCAGATGAAAAATATCGCCAGAAGTTTCATTTTACTTGTTTATTGTCACAACTGCGTTTCGTCTGCTCTCAGTAGTTGTGACACGCAGAATGAATCAAACTGATTGAAACATGATTCCTGCTAGAATATCGATCAGACAATGGTCCTTTCTTTTTATTCAAGTTGTCGATGCACTTCTTTTCCTATTAGTAATTATTCTGCATATATACTTTTTAGCTACTACTTATTCATTTCGTGATTGCTTGTCCAGTGACTGTCCATTGCTTGATCGATACTCTAGCAGGAATCATGTTTCAATTAGTTTGATTCAGTCTGCGTGTCACACCTAGTGAGAGCAGACAAATAGACTTTTGACAATAAGTAAGTAAAATGAAACTTTATGGAACATTAGACTATATTGGTTTCCATGCATGCATGCGTATATTCAAGGTGTAAGTATGTAAAGTTATTGTCTTTTCTAACTTTTTGTAAGCATCTTGCGATACTGGTAGAATTTTAGATTTAAAAGCGTTGCTATCATTAGAGACAAGATTTATGCTCATGAGCTTTCACCTACTAAAACCTCATCAGATAAAAAGGAAAGAGGTTAAAATTATTAGGGTGATTATCATGTTTGTATTAAAATTCAAGTGTGAATTTTAATTTTAATAAATAATTAAAATAATTTCAAATATTATGGACCATGGATTCAAGCTTCATAGATAATTAAAATACTGTGGTGGCGGTGATATTAGATTTCTGTCATTACATTTGGTCCATACATGCTTATTTAGAGAGGAACTCATCATCCTTATGAATAGATTCTCTTCTTTGTTTCTTTGAAAAGTCGGTCACCTCACTTTGATGGGAATTGTAGCATGTGAATAACAACGAAAGGGTAATCATGGCTAGTACATATTTAATCTCAATAATACATTAATGGATCACGCATACTTAATTACATACATGCATAAAGACAAATATAGGAAGCATCACTTATTTGCTGACGATCGACACACACTCTCAATTGTAGAGTCTCTCGTTTTAACGATCTATTTCTTCACTTATTCAATTAATCAATTAATAAGATTTGATGATGTAAAACCGAAATATAATTATAAGCACAAAGTGGGACAGAAGTATCTGTCGATTGTGCTAACTTATAAGCTAAGATAAGGTCGTAGTATTCACTGCTTTGATGTGTTTTATATCATTATTCATCATGCGCTATTCCCACAATGACCTCCACATTGGGAGATTTTTAACATCTATTTCAAGATTGCATCCCGATTCCCGACAATGCTGTTAATTTCAATTCCGGTCTCACCAATATAAATAAATACCAATTTTGTAATCTCGTTCGCGGTGCTTGAATGTTTTATCATGAATGCCAATCCCTCCCTATGTCGGCGCGCTCTGTTCTTATCTTACCTGTTAACTTCTTCATTTTTATCTTTCAGTGACACGTGTAAATGCCTGCTCAATTTGATTCATTTCATGATTATAAAAATCTGAAGGAAGGTGGAAAGCTCGATTAGCTTTCTCTCATTACTAGTGTCACTTTTACTATATTCGAAAAATGAATACTTTCTCGTAACTTTTCCCTTCCTTCTAAGAGAATTTCAAATAAAATATTTATCTTCTTTATCATTTAAAAGTTCTTTGATGGAAAGCGACATTTTCCTATCACACACGGAAAGGGGCGGTCACAGAAAATTCCAGTGGGGGGATTAAATTTAATTGTTCCAATCCTCAAACAGAATAAAATGTGAAATAATCAGCAAATGTCATAAGTCATATTGAATTGCCTGTTTTAAATTACATTTTGCATGTATATGTTCATTTAAATGAGATGCCATCATTTGAATTATCAGAGAGTTAGTAAAACGAAATCGTTAATTAAGCACGATAGAATATGTGTAAAGCACTTGGTCAACTTTCTTGCATCACAGAGCTGATGGGCAGAACATCTGTTAATTCAAGTGCATCATGTAGGATACGCAATATCACAGCGGGTCATCAACATCTGAGCTGCCCAGGATAAACAAACCTATTGCGGAGGCCGCTACATTCCTTGGTTTTACATGTCTTTAAGTTGATAAGCTCTAAATCAGTGATATAAGCGGAAATGATGTAACGAGATAGAGTTCGTTTCGCCGACCGACTTTTGTACTATTTCAGTGCAGATATATTGCCAAATTATTGCTTGGAAGCTAAAATGTAGAATTTGCTGATGTTAAATTGATAAATTGAATGTTCATATTTTATATCACAATACTTTGGGCTGGTGGGGGGATGCATCCCGGCATCCCCCTTCTGACCACCACTGCACACGTAAAACGCTGCTTGATAGTGATATATTTCCTATCAGAACAACTAAATGTCGGAATTTACACTCCTTTATTTAAGGCGGCCGTCTTGAAATGTATTAATAGATGAAAAGTATTAATTTAATAATTGCAGGATCACAGAACTGAATCCTAGTCCTGATCTTATTAGTGATATTCATGTGGAAAGACATCTTTCATCAGACTCTGGAGCAGGATATTAAATATGAAAATCCGCAAAATCTGAACCATCCAGAAAAGTGCATGAAAATATGAAATTCTTTCAAAATTATGTCTGAAAGCAACTAAATGAAATTAAATAATTTTGGGTCCCAAAGTCCTGGGAGACTTCAAGCCATGTGCTGCTGACTTCGCAACTCTCCCCAACTCCCAGTCAAAATATTGCGTAACACATACTCGTATAAAATTAGTTCAAGCCATTCACAATTGATCTGACAATTGACTATAGGCTTTAATTTTCGAACTAAAATGGATCCATTTGTCTTCAGTTTTGATAATATTTTTTACAGAGGTCAATATTTTGATAAAGAACATTTTTTTAAACGCGGAGTTATTCATATCGATATGTGATTGATATAGATGTGAATCATTGCTTAATCTCAATGTTTTTAACAAGTAGGTACACAGAACTGATTTTTAACACATAATTTCCATGCTTGCAAATATCATTTCCTCTTCGTTTTTTCCTTCTTCATTTCTATGAAGAAAAATGTGATTTTTTTTCAAAACTTGGCAGTATAAAGCGGCCTCGTTCACATCAGAACAAAGAAATTGAAACACTTCTCAATTAGCTATCTACAAGCACCAAACATGTCAAGCAACAAATTTGATCTAAAAACATTAGCTATGGCAAAAGCGAGCCAAACTAAATATAACACAAAGATTAATATCTTGATTTGAAATTTAAAGCCTGTAGTCAATACCTGAGTCGAAAGGCAAATCCTTAGACACTAATCACCATATCTTTTGCATCTAGCTCTTGAAATGATTGATTGATCTTTATGAAATGAAATTAGCTCTTGAGAATAAATCAAAATACAAACACACTTTTGAATAATTCTTTTACTATTTCCAATACTCATTAAAAGTAAATTCTCAGAAAAATACATTGATTTAGCACATTGGATTTGCTGATACGCACCCGCATTGACAACTCTATCAACGGTGCTTAAAAAAATTTGTTACTTTTATATGAAAGAAAGACATTTCTGATCTTTAATCATGCTATTATAAAAAGATTGTTGAAATTAGTCGATCTGAGATGAATATATGTACGAATTAATGTTGTAACAGATAAATATGACTATAACACACTATCTATCGCAAAATGTTATGACTGAACTGGAATAATGACAACAGTAAAAATGTAGGCCTACCTAAAGTTGGGAGGTAAAATAATTAAATATTGAGTTGCATCCTCAGTTGAAAATAATTGAAGCAGATCTGAATAGCTGCTATTTCATCCAAAATCAGGAATCATCAGCAGGCCTAGTTTACATCTCTCAAGAACGACACAACTCCCTATTTAAGGTTGCAGCCATGCCTGGGTAAATTTGGGATTTGCAATTAGCCAGTTAGTGAAATTTCGATTCATTAAATATCACTGTAAACACACTGCTAGCAAATCGCCTAAGTAAGTGCGCCTGCAATAATTAATAATAACTTCTTTTTGCATACACAATGTAAATAGAATAATTAAATAGGCCTATTTGATTTTTAATATTGAAAACAATGTTTTCTTATTCCATGTGCATTGTGTTTGCAAAAAGCAGTTTTTATATTAAATTTTTATTTTTTTAAATATTAAATTTTATATTATCATATTAATTATTGCAGGTGCAGTAACTTAGGCAATTTGCCAGCAGCAGTGTGTTTAAAGTGATATTTTATGAATGCCCGTCGAAATTTCACTAACTTGCTATTTGGAAATCTTAGAATCTTTAGAATCTTTAGAATTAACAGTGGAGTCAACCTGATAGAATACATATCAAAGCTTTTGAAAATGAAATTAAATAACGATTTTCTAAATGATAGCTAAAAGACCAAAAATAATTGAACTATAATTCTTTCAGATAGTAGTGTATAAATTGTTAGAACACCGAGGACTTGATAACTTACTTCATGGCTTAAAACACCGATTCGAGGATTTCACCAAACGTGGATTTCTCAGAAGACGCAGCAGACTCGTTGAAAGAACCCGATCAACCCTAACTGAAATTTAAAAACATAATCAAAATTGTTTACTTAAAAACTTTGCGTATAGCATTGGATGATATTTGCACAGCTGTTTGAAGTAACTGCTAGACCCTAGATAACTTACGATGATATGCTTTGGCCAGTGAGAAAGCTATGAAACAAGCGGAATCAAAAGATATACCCGGAATCTAAAATAAGAAAAATTCTGTTATAATTTCGATGTAACTAACTGCGGCATCATTTAAGTGATTACAGCGTATCTTCAAGACTTATAGCATAAATGTATGCGTAGGACTTCGCTTAGAAAGTTCTACGATTTTTTAATTAATATCCTGAATAATTAAATCTAAATAAAATATTCAAATTTGCAATAATTTTTGTGCTGTGATAGCACACATCGCATAGCACTTGAACGTATTGTTGAACTGGCTACTTTACACATACGACAATAGAACGAGGAATAGATAAGACTGTCTACATAAATCTTATAATACAGTAGTTCTAGTTCCTACCTCAAAAATCTAAATAATTGCATAATTCAATAAAACAGTGCGTGAATGAATTGCTGAAACAATGAGAACTTGATGATTTGACTGATGGACTATACAAATGATAAATTCGTTTCAATTGAACTTACTCCATTGGTTTGATGGTTGAGACAAACCGGATAAGATGATTAATTCAACAAACGACGGATTTTCATAAAAATATGAGACACTGAGACACGACCAAAGGATGTGATTAACAATGACTGTTGCACATGCCAAAAGCATCTGAAATTATACTGAACATGCAAATGTTGCAATATCATTGGACAAAGTCAGATTACGGAGTCAAAACTGTCGCTGCGCGTTTGCTTCTTTTGGATAGCTTCTATGGCACTCATATTTTCCCACTTCCAGTGCAATTGGATCCAATAGAGTTCGATTGAACGTTAAGGTGTGCTATGGCACTCCCATTGCGTGTCATAGAATACCATAGAGTGCCACTGAATTTGGTTAATCGGGTCTGTTGGTGCTATGACTTCTTATACTGTAACTGTGAACGTACCATCTGTCCTTGTAAGGACTGTTTGCACCATTTATTTATTTTCACAATATAATTTATCCACATTTTTCATTTACATTTTTCAATCATATGTTTTGGGAATATTAAGAAAATAATAACCCGTAACAGGATGCTTTCATCTATGAATTTAGTCGAAAGGGAAGCATTACGAGCACTTTTCTTGACTTTAGGCCGTTGGAGACGACTTTTGACAAGGTTCTCAGTGAGGGATAAAAAGATTCTTCAAAAATTGCTTTTTGTTCCGTCTATATCCGTTTTTCTTCATGATAATATGTGCATTATTGCTTGCCACATCAATGAGATGTTAGAAAAGAAGAGCCCATCGATTTGCTTTTCTTTGAGATTTTCAGGGGGTCGCTTGCAGATTCCGGTAATTCGAAGAATTTAGATCATTTCGCACAATTTCTCTCGTTTATATTGGTCCGTCAGAATCTTAGTATGGAAGTTGGCATACGTACGGGAACATGGGTTCACTCAGTCTCTTCGGAGGACTCATCAATAAATGGTACTGTCACAGCGATGTGTAATATTATTACACGCACTCCACTGGCTGATGTCCAGAACTCTCTCTCCACATTCAATGACGACTATTGTTTGAGAGTATTAGTGTGTGTACCACTTCATTATAGCATGCAAGATATGACTTTTCTCTTCTACACTGTTATTCATATACATGTAGTCTCAAATGATTAGTAGGAAGAGTTACTGAGCCTGAGTATTGACTACCACTACTAAATGAGTACAAATTCTAGCACTCTTTGAGTGTAAAAATTAGGGTTGTGCGCGGTGCACCGGTGCACCGATGCACCGATGCACCGATTTGTTTGTCTGAACCGGTTCTTTTAACGGTGCACCGAAGCGTACAAAAATGTGTTTGCACATTTGTCCGATGCAGTAGAATGATATGGTACTGGGGTAATTAAGATTTGCGCATCAGTCTTTAATTTTTGTGTCTATTAAACAAACAGAATTCTATTACATTCTACTACATTTTCAATTATTAAGTAAAAAGAGACACCTCGAAATGTCAAGAAGGAGAAAACGTTTTCGGGATAACAGCTCGAGTTGTTCATTGTCCAGCCTGCACCTTAGTCTCCACATTTTTCAGTGTTGCACACAAATTGGGATTGTATGACATTGACACTGAATAGACTGGAAGCTGAACGTTGCCATTGAGGCCATTGATGTTTACACTATCGCGTTCAAGGCTAATGGGAATCCATTTCTTGGAAATTTTCCAATGCAAGCGCTATCATGTCGATTTTCATTGACATTGTTAACGTACCATGGTGAAAAAGGGAAGCTAAATCAAAGGCTTGCTTGTTATTGGTCGCTGCGAGGCATCTGTAGCCGTAGGTGCATTAAACCTTTGAGAATCATTAATAGTCGTGTCTCTTACCATCCTTGACGCCATTATGAGCGACGTATGGAAACATTTCGATAAACGCAAGTCAAAAGAAGGCAGATGTAAATGCAATATCTGCGAGGAATGGATATCAGTCGCGGGTGGTACTACAAATCTTCGAAATCATCTGAAGCGAAAGCATCCATCTTCGCAAGGATCGTGCTCAAAGCAGACTACCTTAAGCTTCACTAGTGGTTACGTAACAAAAGAAAGTCAAATGAAATTTAAGGAGGCATTTGGAAAATTCATTGTCAAGGACTTTCGACCAGCATTGAATACAGTTGAATCAACCAGTTTTCGCGAAATGATCCATGCAGCGAATCCTAACATCGAAATCCCTGGACGAAAAGCACTGAAGACTCATCTTCAGCAGAAGCATATTGACATGAAGCAATCCATCATCAGTGAGTTGAAAGCAGTGGACTTCCTTTCATTAACAATGGATGTATGCACTTCGGATAATCAGTGTTCGTACATTTCTCCTACGGCTCATTTCATCGACAAAGAGTGGAAGCCGCAATCACGTCTTCTGGCGACATCTGAGTTTTCGGAGAGACATTCTGGAGTGATGATCGCAGAGAAGATAACTGACATGATATCACAATGGGAAATCCCTTGTGAGCGGGTAGTCGCTGTCGTAACAGACAATGCGCGAAACATGAGTGCTGGAATATCCGAAGCTAAACTCACTAGACTCTCTTACTTTGCCCACTCATTGCAGTTATCAATCGGCAAAGAACTTGATGTTCCTTCTCGTGTGTTAGAGAAGTCCAGAAAATTGGTCGGCCATTTCAAACACAGCTGTCAAGTAACATCATCGTTGGAGTCTTGGCAACAACAGCTGCTTGGGCTTCTCGAACATCGCCTTGTGCAGGATGTTACTACAACATGGAATTCGACGTTGGACATGATTGAGAGACTTCTTGAGCAGCGAATGGCAATTTCAGCCGTGCTGCAGTTATCGAAACTTTCATCCTTGGAGCTCACTCCAGTTGATTGGGAACTTCTATCAGGATAAGTGCAAAATCTTGCAGCCATTCACGCTCTCGACAGAGGCAATGTCGGGTGAGACGTATGTATCGTCTTCTCTGATCCTCCCATGTGTCACCCAGTTGAAGACGGAGACGAAAGAAATGGCGAAGTCATAATACCATCCCAAATACTCTACACAGTTTTTCACAAAGTCCCAAAATGAGTTCTGGAAAAGTACTGAGCCTCAGTACTAACTACGCGTAAGAAATTAGTCCAACATTCTAGTAGTATTGGATTTCCAAAACATTAGTAGGCATCGAAGGCACAGTACTTAATTCGAACTCATTAAATGAGGTGTATAGGAGTAGCATGTCCACTGCATGCTGACAGCGGAAGTAAAGCACATCGACCAGGCCAACACGACCAGTGACAAAGAAACGGCCATGTGAAATGTAATAAGTGATGCCATGGCAATGCAATGACGTACCCCGGATCAATGCTCCGTACTATTATCCTACAATTGTATGCCCTTCTCTTACCCCGGATCAATGCTCTGCACCATTATCCTACACTTGTATACCCTTCTGATTCACTGCTATATTGGCATTGCATCATATTAGTACTTAGTAAGCATTTTAGTACTTCTGTGAATCTAAGTTCAGTAATTTCGGCACTCTTTCATTCAGCACTTAAATTGGTACTTAAATAGCACTTTATGAGTTTGTGATTAGGCAGTGAAGAATAACCTAGGAGCAACGAGCCAGGTCTAATTCAGTAAGCGAAACTGTAGGCGCAATTATCAAGATCAGACCCAAGTAAAAAATGACGTTTTTTCAACGGTTCAAATCATCGTTGAAAACTAACCAAAAATCAACTTGGTGTGACAAACGTTGAATAAACGTTGAATAAACGTTGCTGATAAACGTACGGTTGAAATCATCGTTGAAAACTAACCAAAAATTAACTTGTTGTCAAAAACTTTGAAAAAACGTCGAATAAACGTTGATTAAAAACATTTTAATTGTTTCTGCGGATATGAGCCCTAGATGACCGTTTTTGGATAAAACATGGACAATGCATGCACCATGGATAAACCCTATCAAGAAGTATCGTTACATAATAAGTAAAATGGTCTTTCTTTGGAATAAGAATGGCTATACGCTACTAATAATATTTAACAATGTGAAGAGTGGGAAATGTAAATAAAATTTGCTCTAAATAGTAATTTGGAATTGTACATGGTTAAAACATCGATCATCCATGTACGTGGATAAAATATAACTAAAAGAGCGCTTCATTGTCCATTTGAATTAGATACCGACTTTAACTAATAATATTGATGCTGTGAGAAGTGACATAAATGCATTTAAATAACCTAAAGAATCGCTCATGGATACAACATTGACATATGAAACATGCGTATATACTATTATTTCGAGTATTTTATATACATGTGCTCTTTTTATATGATGAAATTTTGTAGACCTACAGAAAAAAATGATGAAGTCACCCGAATATCTACTTTATGCCTGTATAAGATAGATATTCGGGTGACCTCATCATCTCCCTCTCTCTTTCTCACTCACTCTGTCCCCTTTTCTTCTTCCTCTCATTTTTCATCATCGTTCACACTCACTACATGTATACTGTATAACTATTATAGCAACAACATCAATCAACACTGACAAACGAGTCAGGTCAACATTTACACATGGCATATATTTTCAAAGGGAGCCTAAGCAATTCTACTGGCACACATTTTGCTTCTCAAATCTAAATATCTGTCAATTGAAATCTATAAGCTCCACGTATACCGTACCCATCAGCATGTCGATTTTGATCGATTTGCTCGTGTGTTCGCCAAATTGCTTGGCTAATAATTTGCAAAAATTTTGATATGAAATCAGTGTGTAATTGGACCAAACAATTGCATAAGCATCCAGCTCCATCTGCGTAATCGTATTTCGCTTCTATAACTTTCCGTCACTTAAGGGAAATTCGATCGCCACGCGCACGCAGCTGAGGGAGTTCCGTCACATTGTTGGCAGCCTGTGATGGCCGTGGCCGCATCTGCGTGCAGACTGAGAAGTAGTGGTCGATAATATTCTCCCGCTGCGAATTGTTGATGCCTGTGACTCATAGTCCCTGCCTATAATTATTGTCCGCCCATGACGTGAAACAGAAAGCTGCGCAAGTCAGGCGCAGTAGCTTGTGCACTCTTCGCTCTCGTGGTCAATCGAACCCGTGTTTACGTGTGCTGCTTGCTATTACAAAAGTCAGCGCATCAAGAGGATATTTCTACTTACACACCGTTATTTAGTCATCGTCGGTTTTGTGATCGTCCACGTTTTTCATCATCTTACTTCGTTATCATGCACAATACATGGAGCACAATCTACTTAGGACTACCTCACTGACCTGCAATGTGTCCAGTTATATGGATTTACCATCAATTCTCTTTCAATTATCAACAAATCGAAAATGAAAAGCAATCGTATGTAGTCAGTGAGTTCTTCTACTCAATGAAGCCATCAAGTTCCTTTGATTCATGTATCAGAATTATTGAATTAAAAATTCATCTATTGGATCAGACTACAGAAAAAGGGTAAGTTTCTAAATGTTTTCAGATTTAGCTTGTCAATTTTGTTTTAGGATTTAACTGCAAGTCTAGGTACATGTATTTGGAAATCCCGAAAACAAAATCGAAGGATATATTTGGGCATGGATTTGGGTTTATTGACCATGAACGTATAGACCTTTCTATTAGTGATTACTGTTATATCTGCTCTTACTTTTGCAAATGCTAAAAAGTTATAAGCGTCATACTTCATATAATTTACTAGTAACAACAAAATATCTCAATTACTCTTAGCTGTGTAGCAGACTTATCACAAGGAGTCCTACCAATGCTTTGAATTCATTTGTGTGATGAAAAAAAATGATGTCACATGCTCACGGCTTATTTACTTCGAATTCAATATGTGAAATTGAGTTGTGCATGTTTATCAGTTTTCAAGTCGACGTTTCTCGTTGAAAAATCGATAAAAAGTTGATTGTGTCGTGAAAAGAATTATAATTAAATGGAATTATGTTGAAATGATATTATATTATTTTTAAATCCGTAATTTCTGATTGCTTGTATTTAAAATAGCAGAAATCTCTGGGCATGTTGAGACGGAGTAGTTGCATGCTAAAAATTTGAGAAACTATGAGCATGAAAGAATTTGATTAGCGCAATAAAACCCATTGTAATTTAGCACTTCAATAATTAGATGTGTATCAGTATGTATCAGTGTGCCCTATAGATGTGTATCTATAGGGCCTAGGCCTACTTATGCTATAGCATTAATATTTGGATGACAAATAATTGAAAAATTTTTTGAAACAGTTTAACATGCGGCAAGACCTAAAAATTCTATTTCAGGACCGCAAAAAGTTAAGGTGGATAATGTTTTTATCAATGTCGACAATTATTATTGCTATTCGATTTCTGCTTAAGTGTATAATTTTTCTATCGTTTCTTAAAGATGCATCCATCAAGGAAACATGTTCAAATAGGTCATTATTTCCATTTTAATTTCCATTGAATTGAAAACCTGTAGCTATCGCCTGTGGTAATTACTTATTTCAGAATTGCCACATTTAAAAAAATACCATCAATTTGATATTTCGAGTCGTTTAAGAAAAATAATCAAGCACACTAAAGGTATAAATGCTACACCACGAACTACACGTTGTATACGGCTACATGCACACCGTATAATTATGCGCACAAGACTAGTTTTGTGTTAAAGCCCTACAATGGGTTTAGTTGTGCAATTTAATCAATAATTCTTCATGCTTTACGACAAGTATAAAACAATCAAAATGCAAACTCATTGCTACTCTTTCATCTGAATTTGTGTTGACTTACTACACATTATGCTTCGCAATTTTCAATATTATTGTAGGCCTAGGTATTGTGGTCATATGTTTGCTGTATGCCCATATGTCACCATGAATTACTTGAAGAGATGTCATATAAATAGTAGAGACAAGAGGATATTATGTGTGTATGTGTATGTGTTCGTAGATTGTGTTTTTAAACAATTTGTTTGGATATCAAAATGAATTTAGATGTATCAATTTTATAATAAAAATTCAAGCGCTCCTGAATATTTTCATCGCATGAATTGTTGAAAAAGCGGTCGGCATTAGGCTACATACTCCGCTTTTATTTGCAGATCACATTTTTCTAAAAAAAGTTACTTGAATATCAGAAAGAAATTGATAAATACTACGAGTATTGATTAGAAAATTATTAATAAATTGATAATGATCACAATTTGTCCACTCCTGAATTTCTTCATTTTCTATCAAAATTCCAGTGAATATCGCATGCCACATTGTCGAAGATTAAATGACCCAAAAGCAATTTTCTTAATTATCTTTACTGTAACACCTAATATTACTATAAATGATTTCTCTTTTAAACTTTGAGTAGGCCTACCCATGGAATGTTAATTGAGAGTAGTTAAGTTTGATAATTCTGCTCTGCACATCAGCACAAAAGTTGTCTTCATTTTACAGGTGTTGATTGCTGAGGCTGTGCAAACTCGTCTTATCTGTGCATCGATGACTCAAGACCTGACCTACGTTCGGCTACTTTTCTGTCTTGTTATTTGAGCTAATTAGCCCCGAAAGCTACTGGAATTTTATTTACCCATAAGTCTCTCATACTCGCAACGTCCAAGTGATCATCAGATTCGGACAACCGCCTTGTGATCTAACCAAAGATGCTTTTGAGTTACCTCGCATCATCGCCTCAAATTTCATTTGATTAGTGAATGTTTCTCTGTTGAATTGTAACAGAGAAAGTCGTATCACCTCTATTCTTTAAAATGTAACTAATAACGGCGCGACGGTGTTCGACTCGAAATGACAGTGTTCCAGATTACGTGAAATACGCATTCGGACTGTGGGCATGTTTTCTGCTTGGAAGGATTTTCAAATGAAGGATGATCAAATCCGGATAGAGAAAGTTCCCATATATGTTGATAAAAGTGATTTTCATCAAGATTATTTGTATCTGATCGTTCGATGTGCGCTACTACATAAACATCATCTTGTATGGTGCTAAAGCTTTCTTCATTTGCTAAATTCTTAGCGGATGAAAATTTGTGTTTTTGAAAGATGTCCATCCCTTCTGCTGTTTACTTGGGGGAGCAGGGCTCAGTTTTTGTAATCTCGATGTTATCCTACAAAGTAAAATTTTAGTAGGAATATTTTACCAAATGTATAGGCCTAACTACTGTTTTACTGCGAGGTTACTATTGTACGGAAAGACGATCATGTTTGAAATTTTAATAAAGAACACTTACTTCAGTTTAAAGCGCTATATTCTGTAGGCCCTATAGCTTAAAAAGAAGCGCATCGTGCCATAATGTATTTGTTTTAATCAGAAGAAAACTCCATAAGCTGAATGATTGTTCAATCGTTTTTTATTCAAATTTCAAATATCTTTTAACTATATTACTCAATAAACTATGATGGCACCCTTGCGGTCGACAAGGCTCCATCAAGAAAAATCTAAAGAATATTTCAGAGTAGCATTTTCCGAATAATCGTTTGCACTGCCATTTTATATAGGTTTGTTATCAGGGATCGCAATTTTCCGTTTTTTACGAAATTAAACTAATGTAGGCTAAATATTTCAAATTTAAGCATTCAAACCCCGATTTTTCCCGATTTTCCGTTTTATGTAGCTCACCTGGTTTCATTTTTGTTTTAAGTCACATAATCGTCATATAAGCAATGATCAGCAAAATTTAGAGCATGTAAGAGTTTATGAACCTCAAATATGAAACATTTTCTTCTACAACTATTCTACCAATTCCCGGTCAAAACATTGCAAGATTAATTCACAATTCTGCTGCAAATTTCTTAATTGCATTTTTATATTCAATCACCATAATAGGTACGGATATAGGATGATTTTATGTGTTTAATGCATGACTCCATATTGCATGAAGCCCGATATTTTCAGCGGATGTTTCAAGTGAGCTAGCAGTTTGTGATTCCAGTTTTATGTCATTTTGCTCATGTGAAATTACGTCATTGAAATGTAAATAAATATGCCTATCAACAATTGTGATATTTTCCTTACTTATATCGTTGAACGGGTAATGAGGATGTAAGGTTGAAAATCAGTTTAACTGAATATATTAACAGAAAATAGTTGATGAACCGTTGATCACCCCACTTTCTTGAACGTTTTTAAGTAACGTTGAATCAGCGTTATATCAGCGGCCAAAGCGTCACGATATCAACCATCCATCAACGTTGAATCAACCGTTTATCAACCAAAATCTCGTTGAACATCAACGTTTTTTCACCGTTGTTTCAATCTTTTTAACTGGGGAGCGAATGATTTACGCGTTTTAGGGTACTTTGTTGTCTCTGGTATTTGTAGCCAAAACTAGCATCAGAACTTCTAACTTCCTATTTTACCCCTGATGAGGAGCCATAATTCTCTGTCATCTGAAATCTGATTGATTCAATTTTCGATGTTGTCGGCGTTTTCTCTTTTTAAAAAACAGTGCCTGTGCATCGTATATCCGCTGCGTCGACTGGAATCATTGGAGATCACATTTTTTATGAAGCAGCTGATCGTAGTCATTCTCGACAATTTCTCTTCGAATTCTGAATTTCATTTATCCACCATAGCACTTACTTCTTCTAAGCACTTTTACATTTTCCAACTTCTATGAATTCTTACTAGATTCTTGCTTCATGTACGCATGATAATATCAGGAAATAAACATGTTCTTTAATGATTCTGATTTTTGAGATAAAACGACTAACACTTACGTAGCAACGGACCAAATCCCAAGACTTCAATTTCGCAAATTTGATGTACTTTCTTGGTTCCAAGCAATGCAAGAACTACGTATATTCCCAAAACTGGTTCTCCTCGATGCAGCTGTAATAAACAAACAGAATTAAAGGAGTTTATTGGTGAAAGACGATTAACATCAGATGTCGAAGGCTTTGTCTGCAATGCGGACCAAAGGCATTATCATTCTGTTTAACCTGTTAAGCCCCAGTTTTGCATTTGCTACACCGCCTCAACTGCCAATGACGGGCGCTGCCCGTCATAGCTTCCATTGCTAATCATGAGATGGAGATGGAAGCGAGCCCTATACTGGACTATCTAGCACCCGGGCCGATTTGTGTCATGTCTGATATAAGAAATATGATCAATTATATTCTCTGACTCACCTCATATGATTGCTTATCAAAAGCATGGTTCGCAAAAGGATGAAATACACTGTAAACCAAACTGTGTCCAGTATGTGATCGAATTTTCGTCGCATCGGTCACATTTGGTCACATATGTGACTTCCATGTGACCGATGATAAATCATCATAAATCATGCACATACGGCGAGCACATTGATTTGATGAGAATAATGCAAATTGATTTTACGAATACTTTTCGGCATCTTTTGTTAAAGAATATCATTGGCAAGAAGATAATATCATATTGAACTTGGTTTACTAAAAAGTGTTTTAAAAAGTGTTTTAGTGACTGTAATGATTGTGTAGTTTAAAAATGTGACACATTTTGACACATATGTGAAGGATGATGAATTACCGTAGATCATGCATATGCGGCGAGTGCTCGATGAAAATAATTCAAATTGATTTCGGAATACTTTGCGGTGTTTTTTGTTCAAGGACATCACTAGCAATAAGATGATATGATATTGAAAACTGCTTTAATCAGGGTAATGATTGTGGGAGTGAAAAATGTGACGCATGTCTTCGTTTAATCTGCTTGATCTCGCCGGGAAGTTGTATCATCGTGTTGTAAGTGAAGTTGTATCATCTTGCCTAGACAGCGTGAAAGAAATGAGCTTCATGCGAATGGTCTGCTTGTTTGTTACATTGAGAATGACAAAATGGGAGAAATAACATAATGACGTCCTATTCCTAAATAGAATATTCAATCGCAATGTCCTGAGAAGTGAGTCGATGCAAAATTGAATCAATGTATAGATGGTTCAATCAAGGAATTTTATCGGTAAAAACAGTAATCTATGCTGCCACATACGAGTACATCGATTGTTTCATTGGCGTATAGACAAGGTGTTTACTACATCAGCTTATCTATTTGTTTTTGAATATCAGGTGGCGGTTGGCGTTGAGCAACACACTGATTAAGGCACTCTGAATTAAGCATTGATGGTTAATTCAAAAGTAAATGGAAAGTAGAATATGTATCTAATGATTTACAAATATTTGTTGTTCTTTGCATTAGTTCCTCAATTGAAAGTATGGTCTTTTCTTCCCAACAGGAAGTGGAATCAATTAACCCTTTAGGGCACAGATCTCCATTTTACTGAGGAATCTTATTTTCTTCTCATGGATAGTTGTTATAGGGTCCCATTAAAACGTATCTCAAGTATTTTGAAAAATATATATCGGAAATATTACTTTTGGGGGTGGTACATTTTTGTACCACTATACCCTAGTGAAATTTTCGCTCTCGGCAGATAGTTTTTTGCAATTGTTGTTGCCCTCTTTAATGCAAGTAACTACGTAGGCATGGTTAAAATTGTATTTTGATATTGTGCAATATACCAAACCCCTCATGTTATTGTGTAATTCGGAGCACTACACTTGTTGGAATAATGCCTGTTTTTCACATACAACTCAAAAAATGATCAATCGATGATTGATGATGATTAGCAATATACATCATCATTCCTGTGATGTGTCCAAATTTAGGCCTATCAAGCAATAGGGGAATGAAACTGTTCATGATAACATGAGTAGCAGTTCTTCTGACTATTCAGACACAGAGCAACGTCACAGATCCTGCAAAATACATTACTTTGGCAGTCGTTTTCGTTTGAAGAACAGAACCTACATCATGCTCTATTGCTTTTTACAATTGGAAGATGAGGAATACCATTGGATAATGGTTGGAGTAACTTTGTTTTCTTCGACTTTGCCGATTCGAACCTCGGTTTGGATCTTGATGAGAATTGTCCTACAAGACCATGAACAATCTTCAAGCGAAAGTCCTTCGATGACATGGAAGGGACGTCTTTTATCTGCTTGTACACTATGTAGGCATTTGAAATGGCGGTGTCAATTTGATTGAAGAATAGTCTGAGATAGTATTTGTACCGACCTCGGTGATTGATTTCATAGCATTATTTCCTTTGATCAGAGATGTCCACACCTCCCATGTAGCAATTGTACACGGCTATCATTATCGGGATGTCAACCTCTGCCTTTTGTTCCGATCCTTTGACTTTTCGCTGTTTAGAGGTCGCTCCATGAGGCGTCAAGTAATTCGGTACAGCGTACACGCACCGTCGATCCTTCCATTGGATAAATGCCACCTTCCCATTGCTTTGGACAGTGCCAAATGTTTCCCCAGACTTCATTGCTGAGTCAGTTTTCAATTGGGCAAGTGCTTCTTGTTCTTTCTGATGGTTGCAACCGACTTGATGCAATATTCATGCAATTTCTCCATCAAGGGAACCGAAGAGAAAAAATTGTCAAACGCTAAAACACATCCTTTATCTCTATTGTTTTGTGACAGTTGCAGAACCACCGATTCGCCAAGTGTATGTGAAGAGTCGGAGAATTCATCAGGCTTTTTTCCGGTGTACAGGTGAGATTCGAAGACATAGCCTGTCTTTGCCGAAGCTCTGACCCACATTTTGAATCCCCAGCGCACTGATGGTTTGTTTTTGATGTATTGCTTCATGATGTTATGACCTTTAAATTGTATCATTCGCTCGTCAATTGAATGGGATTTTAAAGGGCTGATGGCATCTTGAAAGTGCATGTTGAAATGATCTAAAACCGCCTGAATCTTGTAGGCACGGTCATTAGGGGTGTCGTCCCAATTGTTAGAGAAGTGCAGATTCTTTCTAATTGCTTATTATATTATATTATTCACAAATGGAACACCAACTGCTTTGTCAGTGAAGAACAAACAATATTATATCAATTTAATACTCAAACATTTAGACCTAAAACTGGAATATTATCAGTTGTGCTTTAATATCTGAATGATATGTTTTTCCAACCAGTTCCTACAAAAGATAATCAAAATAATAATTCTCATGAAAAAGTAATCAGGTTTAGGAATGGAATATGTTATGATGTATTAACTTCTGTAGACATACAAGAAATTGTTAGATGTGGTGGAAAAATCTTATCTATTACAGGTGGTATAATCTATGAAGAAAACTATCAAGTTTCACCATTTCGAAAATATATTGAAAAAAATTTTAATTTGAGAAAAAATATAAAACAGAAGGAAACATTGTAGACGATGAGTTAATTAAAATTTTAATGAGTTCGCTATATGGCAAAACTATACAAAAAGATATAACCACTAAATATCATTTATGGAATGAAAGTACATTGAAGAAAAAAATTACTCAAGAAGTAAAAGATTTTGAAAAAGTAAATGATGAACAATTCTTAGCGAAAGTAGAAATGGAAAATGATGAATTTCTTAAGGCCAATATTCAAAATGAATCTACATCATTCATGCCATCACATTTAGGTTCTTTTATTCTTTCTCACTCTAGAAGAATCATGAATAATTTTATTTTAGAAATTAATGGTTTCAAAGAAAGATACATATATTACACAGACACCGATAGTATATACATTTCTAATGAGCTTTTCAATAAATTATATGCTGCTGGATATGTTGGGGGAGAATTGTGTCAAGGAAAAAATGATTATGGAAATGGTGGAATTATTTTCGCAATGTTTATTGCACCTAAAATAACATATTGTATTACTGTAGATGAACAAGGAAGACTCAGTGAAAAGAATACATTTAAGGGATCTTCACAAAATAAAGTAAAAGTAGAAGATTTTCTAAAATTATATTCCGGTAAAACATTAACGACTGCAGTTAATAAACCATGGAAAAAATCTTTAGAAACTGGCATTAGTATTCCTGATAAAAATAATAATACTGAAGTAAAAAGATTTTCTGGTCAAATAAATATTCTTAAACGTCAAGCACCTGATGAATATGGTATTATGCTACCTTATGACGGAAAAGATATACAGGGCGAAATATTTCCAAAAATCGTCAGTGAGAGTAATTTTAGTGATGATGAAGACACGTGGGAATAATAATTTTTTTATTACATCTAAAAATTTATCACATTACCTGAAATTAAAGAACACACATATACTGAGGTACAAACAGCTATACAAGAATTACCGCCTTTAGAAAAATGAAATAGGAATTTATTTTGTTCCAACTGTTAAAAAAATTAATATGGCAAAAGAATCATTGGAATCATTTTTCCACATATTCTATTTTATCCAATTTATAGAAGAATTTTAAAGAAGAATAAAGGAATCATTAGTTGAGGTATTAAAAGATATTAAAAATAAAACTAAACCTGTAATTTTAATAACTACTCCAATTTTAGAAAGTAGTATAACTATTCCAAATGTTACTAAAATTTATGATAGTGGATTAGTGTATTCAAAAGTATTTTTTTCTGGTGCTGTTCAATATATAAATGAAAATTAATTATTTTTAATTATATCTCGCACACCTTCTATTATTGGTTTTAAATCATTCATTGTATTTTGATCTTCAATTGTTTGTTTTTCTTCAGCTAATGTAGATTTGGCATCAGATATTAGGCCGTATTGGTTTTGCTTTTTTAAATACATTTCTAACATCATTCATTGAAGCTTTTAAACATTTTAAAGTATCATTATTTGAGAATCCGTTAGGTATTGCTATACCAAATTTTTGCATTTAAATAATGATCGAAATAAAAATAAAATGTTTCGGGAATAATTGTTAGTGGTTTTCTTGCTTCATTTTCTAAAAAGATAATTATGTCTTCTACGGCTTTAGGTGGTAAATGTTTTACTTTTGCGTACATTCTAACATCAAAGTCTTGAGAGTCATTTTATATTCCACGTTCAGTATCTATTAATATATTCAAATCTTTATCATATACTTGCATTTGCTCAATTATAGATTAGGACAAAGTGTTACATGTCTTGGAAAATTTTTTGACAACCTCTACACTTTACTTTTGCTTTGAAACAATCCTTACACTGATATTTAGTATCATAGAACTCTGACTTAGGTTTCATAATTTGACACATTTGACTCATTTCCATTTCATTATTTTTATTAGAAAAAAAATACTTTTTCATTGTTAAAAAATGATGTAACCAAATGTTGGTGGAGGTGCATATATCCCGAATAATCGTGAATCAGAAATAGAAATAGAAAATTACATCATGAAAACTGGAGACGTTTTACCTGGTCCATTACATCTTTCTATTCTTCCACAACAAAATACAAAGTTAACGAATAAACAATATGTTGATACACAAATTAATGACTTAAAAGAAAAATATTTAAACGATGTTTTGGTTCCACTAATGAATGAAAAAAAGTTGCTAAAACTTAATGACAAATCATTAAACGAAAAATTATTAAAACTTGATAAAAAGGATGAAAAGCTAGAAGTAAATATAGCAAAACTTTTTAAAAAAATTTCAGAACAATCAAAAGTTTTAATATTACTTTCTATAAAGTTAAAATCTGCAGTCATTAAAAATAAACATCAGAGACAACTATTGAAAGAACATTTAGAAAATAAGTTAGAAAAACTTCCTAAAAAGATTTTAAAAATTTGAATAAATTACAAGCTACATTCCAAAAAAGTGCTGATGAATTAAGTTCCAAAATTACTGAACAAATTAAAAAGATGAATAGAACAATAAATGAAGTAAACTCACTTAATCAAAAAGTTGATAAAATGAAAACTCTTAAAATCAATTTAGAAAAAGAATTAAAGAAAAATTATAAAGGAAATAAAGAACAGTTAGATGCTGTTAAAAATCAGTTAGATATTCTAAAAATTAAGTTGAATGCTCTTAAAACGGATTTAAAGATGAATCAGCAGAAAATGCAATTTAATAGAAAAGAAATTAAAATACATCACACGCTGCTTAACGCAATAGAGAAAGTGCAAAAGCAAATTAATAAAGTTATCACATGGTTGTTGTCAATTCACAAACGTAAATAATTTTTCCCAAAAGTCAAATTTAATCCTAGACAATGCCAATAATTTATAAAAACAATCTTAAACATTTTGCTTCAAATAAAAAAATTGACCATGAAACATCTATGAAATCTGTCTACCATTATAACAATGTAGAAACTATTCAAAAAGAAGGAGATGGTGTGAACCGCGTAGCTGGTATATTTTCTGGCATCAGTGATAATATAGGAAGTATCTTTAATGTAGTTAAAAATAATAAAGATTTGATTACATCTGCTGTAAAAGGAGCAGCTGCTATAGGTAGTACAGCTAGTGCAATATCAAATGCTGTTAAGTCTCAAAACGAATTAGACAACTAGAAACTATTCGTAGGAACTCTATTCGTAACTCTAAGAACGTATTCTGAAGAACTAAAATAATTTAAAAAACTCTCAGAGGAAGCAAAAAACGAAATTGCTAACATAGCAGCTGTTAGTGAAAATGAGGAAAATAAACAAGTTAAGAAATCAGTCGAAGAAATAAGAGGTAATGGTTTAGCAAAATTCTAAAATGTATTCTAAAAAAGAATCCTAAGAAAAAAAATGAAATTATTCTTTATAAAATTGTCTTTCTTAATCAATCATTCAGATCGCTTTATCGAAAATAAATTTAAATTGGACGATCCTGCGTTCGTCAGTTATAATCAAAAAAAGAATGACTATATGTATGAATTGCTATGAATCCCGGATCTTCTAGTAGAGTAATTACTTGAGGACATTTAATCTTTGAAGTTGATAATCAACAAAGTTATTTATATTTACCTGATTCATTTTTACACTGTGAATATTCTTTATATAGTGATGCTGATTTTACAACGCCATTACCAGATACCGATATTGCATTAGAGAATAATTTCTCTCCAAGATTATTTACACAAATGCGTTTAGGTGTTGCAACTCAAAATATACAAACAATAAGTGATTCTCCATGTGTAATTGATACAATACTTCGACTTGTTACAATTGGTGAAAATAATAAAAAGCATGAAATGGAAGGATGGTTTCCAGATGATAATGATTGTATAATTGTTGATGATCTAACTCACGCTGTAAAAGATGCCGCAGGAATTGCGGAATATGTAAAAAACATTGCAAATCATTTGAATAAAACAAATAATACTGCATACAAAGAAAGACGTGAGTTTAACAAAAAAATTAAACAGACAGTAAATTGGTCATTGTCTCCATTATTCGGATATTTAGATTATGACAAAATATCAAGTCAATTAGAATTTAAATAAATAATTCATCGTACAGCAAATAATGAATTAATCTTTTATGGCAAGACTGGAAAAAAGCATATTTAAAAGTTGATAGACTTGAATGGTGGATAAAACATACATTGTATTACTCCTAGTTTAGAGGTTGAATCAACAATTGCAAAAAGATTAAACACTAACAAACCAATTCCAGTAAATTTTCTAAAGCGTACTGCTGGTTCTGTAACTTTTTCTGAACAAAGATTTAATTGTCATTTTACTGTGACAATTTTGTGATCAATTTTGTGATCAAGTACTTCCACTTACCAAAGATGAGAAGAAGGAATTTTTCAAAACTCTTATTGTAAATCATGAATTTTATTTTCAAAAGAAGATAAAACCAGAAAAAGAAGACAAGAAAAATGAGATATTTTCTGAAATTAGAAACTCATTTTCATCAGGACAACTAATCCAACGACAGCTCGACGTAAGTGCAAAGGCGACATGCACTATTCAAAACTGTGTTACAACCCTACATTCTCTAATTTATGAAGAAAAGGTACATAATAATTCTTCCTTATCAATTGCGATTTGCCAAGGATTTGTGATATCTAAATGAAAATCAATGGAACATTTATCAATGGTGGCCTTTACTCAAAAGTTGGAGAGTGAATATAACATTAAATTCTCAAGGAGGTATGTAACGTTTTTAATAAAATTATATCACTTTTCTCAAGATAACACAAAACTTCAAACATGTACTTTCAAACAAGTATATTCTATGTTTTCAAAAACTTTAAGTATTTTGAAGATTATTTTGAATTTGAAAAAGAGGAACAGTTGCTTCTAATTAGCTCAGGGATATTTTCTTCACAAGAATCCAATCAAGCATCTGATATGTCAACTGGACTAACGCAGGAATTAGAGACACAACATATACAAGAGCACCAAACACAAAATGAGTAGTATGTATTCACATGTATTTCAAGTATTATAATAAAAAAATGGGAATGGCATTCCCATGCCATGGATGAAACATTTTCTAGTTGTCATATATTTACGTTGTAATCTAAACTGCTTGTACATATATCTGAATAAAATATTTCAAAAAGAAAAAAATGTGTTTTTCTTTTGCATTAACCGCTACCTGTTAAAGCAGTAGCAACTACTGGAATTACTAAAACACCTGAAGTTATTATAATTGTGAATAACCCTAAACTTACTGTTATAAAGATTCCAATTCCTTGTGTTACATTCTTAACTTTAGACCATCTCTTTCTTAATTTTTTATAACGCTCTCATCTTAATAATAATTGTGTTTCCTTATCTTTCACATACCTAACTCTATCTTTGCGTTTTTCTTTATCCATTTCACTTGTTTTTAATTGTGATAACGAAGGATATATTTTCGAAGTTTCTTCCACTTTTGTCGTTTTTTCCATTTTTGATGTTTCTTCCATTTCTGAGTTTTCTTTCATTTTTTAATAAATATTTTGATATTTTTAGACTATGTGAAAAGACTACATAAATTTTGCAAATTTCTAGACTACGTAAACTTTATTTTGTAAATTTTCGCTAAAATCACAAGTGTGTAAAATTTGTAAAACATTGGAAAATATTCAGAAAATTCGAGAGGGTATGACATCCGGTGCGGAGCGAAGCGGAGTCTTTACTGTCTTAATTATTTTAGTCAAAGTACTTTTGGCTATTTGCACTTTCCTTGTAATTATTGTTGTTGCGCAATGCCGTGACTATATACCTAGATTGGCGAAAAAGTCGATATCGACTGTACCAATGATATGTATTCGTCAAACGATATTATTGACTCCCTATTGACACAATCTATGACCCTTTGGTTCTTTCTGTCCGCATGAGACAGAATAAGATTCTGCTTAGCAGCTTGATATCACTTCAGCGCGTCAATAGAGGTCGGATTGTCAGATATCTATGTTCTCTGTAGGGAGTGAACAATAGCATTGATATCTGATCTCTGTGAGCGTGTCATGCAAGCGAAGCACACTGCGATTTCATTCTGACTGTTGTGCTTGTCATGGTCACGAGTTCTCGGCGGAGGCAGCTTGCCTCAGTGGATGTAGCCGAAATGGTAGTTGACTATGGGAGTGAAATATCAGATAATGAAGACGAACCATCAGTTCCACAATCTTATGAGTCAAGTGAAGAAGATTTCGTGTCCGAAGATGAAGATTTTGATGCAGCTACAAGGGAAGACAGCCTTATTGGACGGGATGGTACTAAGTGGACTAGAATGACGAGATCTCTCAACGTCGGTCGCATCTCTGCGCATAATGTGTTTAGTGCCCATCCTGGTGTACCGACGTCGTGTAGGCATCAAGCTGCGAAATCAGAGTATCAGGCCTGGAAGCTGATTATCAGTGAATCTATCCTACGAAAAGTTCTGCAACATACTGTCGAGGAGGGTCAACGATGTGACACTAATTTCCTGCTTGATTTATGTGAATTAGAAGCTTTTATAAGCTTGACTTACCTACGTGGTGTCTATGGAAGGATTCATCCACTTGATTTTCTATATAATCGATATTACGGCCCTAATGTTTTCCATCAAACTATGGCGCGCGATAGATATAAGCAAATTCTCCGATATCTTCGTTTTGATGACAAGCCCAACAGAAGACCAAGAAGTGCTGATAAATTCGCTCCAATTCGTGAAGTATTTGATTTATTCTCCGGAAATTGCCAATCATCTTACATTCCGGAGTATTCATTGACTTTGGATGAGCAGGTCCTGCCGCTGAAAACTCGTTGTGGTTTCATTGCTTTTATGCCCAATAGGCCTGATAAATATGGCATTAAATTTTGGATTTTGTGCGAAGTCAACTCGAAGTACGTTGTACACATAATACCTTATTTGGGTGCTCAAGAGAAGGCCGAACGAGGTGATTTACCTTTGGCAGAGCATGTTATTATGAAGATTTCGCAGCCAATCATTGGAAAAGGTTACAACATCACCATGGATAACTTTTTTACGTCACTCACTGCTGCAGTAAAGCTAAAGGAGAAAAGGACGACATTTGTGGGCACAATTCGAAAAAATAGAAGAGAGTTGAGCAGTGAAATGGTTTCTGTGAAGAAAAATCTGCCCTTCAATAGTGAGTTCTTCTACGATGAAGCTTCTGGCACTACATTTGTGAATTACCAATGTAAAAAGGGCAAAAACGTATGTCTATTGTCTACGATGCATTCATCTCCCACAATTGATGCCACCACAGAGAAGAAAAAGCCCGCCATCATTCTTTCATACAACAAGGATAAAGTCGGTGTTGACTGCTTTGACATGATGTCTAAACAGCTTTCTACTCATTGTCCTTGTTTCCGATGGCCTGTTGCAGTGTGGAACAATATGCTAGATATCGCAGCCGTAAATGCTTGGATTGTCTTCAAGAAAGTGACCGGTGAGGCTATTTCTCGACGTCAGTTCATCCTGAATCTGTGCAAGCAGCTGTCGGGGGACTATCGTCAAAAGAGGCAACAAAGACCTTCGTGTGCTTTAGATATTCCAGATGATGTGATGCCTCACAGACGTCAATGTCAATCTGCTAGAGAATGCAAAAATATGACAGTCACAATTTGCAAAGTCTGTTTGAAACCTACGTGTGGCTCCTGCAGCAAGACCAATTCAAATCGAATTACCATCTGTACATGCAAAAACTGCTAGTTTTTTCAATTTCCTAATTGACATGGTGCGCGGTCTTTGCCACACTTGATTTCTTTTGTCAAATACAAAAATGTTTCAGATCAATTTTCTTTTAATTCCTATGCTATTTGGGGAAATTTGTTTCAAACTTAGTAAAGAGAAACCGACATATAATAATGCACTTCAAATGGTACGAAATGCATAGGAAACGTGATGTAGTAGGCCTAAAGTAGGCCCATCACAGGAATATTGATCTCAGTACATTGCAGTGACAACAGAAAACAGTCAAATTTGGAAAAGGCATGTGCTTGCTGGTAGTGGACCCAAGCTACGTTGATTTGGAGGCAAAATAATGCGAAAAGTCGCTTTCGACTTCTCCGCCATCCTAGGTATATAAATCTTCAGCCATCCTAGTGCTAAATTGAAAAATGACTAGTCAGGGCTCCTTCATGCATTCTTTTGATGCTCGTTAAAACGTGTCGACCGATCACAAATGACTTATAGACGTCACAATTCTTCATCCCATACGCACGCACATGTCATGTGCAATATGCGAGTCATAGAATAATTAAACAAATTAGCCGAAACCAGAAGAGAGTGATGCACAGGAAAAGTGTGGAAGAGATGCAGTAGATAGATGCAGAGGAACAATTTCAAGGAATTAATTGTCTTAACCAAGGACATCAACTTCGTCAAACGGTGGCAAGAGATGCAGTGGTAAATCTTCTAATTGACAGACGGCCGTCATCAGAAGATTTAGAGAATTCTTTGAAGAATGTAGAGTAAATTCCGTTTTCAAATAAATGATCCAGGTAAAGAAGTCCACACAGATGTGGCAAACGAAGTGACTAATCCAACGATTACAGAAATAAATGAAGCTATAGAAAGAATGAAGAAAACGAAGGCTCCTGGTCTCGATGAGGTGCAGGCTGATTTGTGATAGGTCACAGACGGAAGTGCTCAGATTGGGCAATCTTGTAAGCATCGTACAAAAAGTGTCGAGTGAGGAGAGCTTGGTAGATGACTGGAGTACTGAGGTACTGGCTCCCATTCACAAGAGTGATGGAAGAGAAAACTTTAATAATTACAGAATGCTCATCACTGCTCTCAGTGGGATACAAGATCTTTGCGGAGGTACTTGAAAGGAGTCATAGACCTTTTTATCGCTGAACAATCGGCTCATATCAGGCTGGCTTTGTGCCATCATAGTAAGAGTTTGGGCTGATCATGACAAACGGACGACTCAATCGATTCTCACGCCTTCCTATCGTGTCATACAACAGCGTGCCATATATTCTTGGAGAGCCTACGTTCTCAGTCTTCAAATGAAATATGATAAACTTGAATCCGTTAATGTATTTGCTGAATAGTGCTCAAAATGTGAAAATCGCTCAATTTACACATCACCATTTTTCAGTAAGAAAGCATATGAGCATGATAATGAATGAAGTACGGGGAGAACAAGCATTTTCTGGGCTCTCTTGATGTGCTGATCATCAAAATCGGTGAGGTAATAAAAAATTAATGAGAAAGTGAAGTTATCACAAAGTCATGACTCTTTCGACTGAAAATGTCATATTGTCACTTTTCTATGAAAATGATCATGTTTGGTATCATCAGAATCCTTGCGATGTGGGGAGTACGAACATGTAAGTTTTATTCAAATTAGTTCAATAGTTCTTTTTCAAACTTCTTCAACATTTTTTGTCATTGCCGCTAAAGTACACAAACATGAAAGGTAAGCAATCAGCGATCAGCATGACAGAACAAAGAAATGCCTTCTTTATTTATTTTGTTTTGACCCGTAGTTCACCTTACACGGTGCTTGTGTACCTTAGCGGTAATAACAAAAAAAGTTGAATAAGTTTGAAAAGGAAGCAAGATTGTGCTGTTCCATGCGTACCCGGAGTGTATAATGAGAAAACCAATGGTACCTCTGGAAGTTTTTCTCTGTTTTTCTCTTTGAAAAGGAACTATTGAACTAATTTGAATAAAACTTGCATATTCGTGCTTCCCACATCGAAGGGATTCTGATGATTCCAACATGAATATTTTTGATGAAAAAATGAGATCATAATATTTTCAGCAGAAGAGTCATGATAACTTTTTTGATGACAGTTTTGTGATAACTTCACGATCTCATTAATTTTTCATTGCCACCGATTTTGGTGACCAGTATATCAAAAGAGAGCTCAGAAAATGATCGTTCATCCCTGCTTGATTCATTACCATACTAACATGTTTTCTTATTGAAAATTGGGATTTGTAAATTGAACGGCTTTCACATTGTGAGCACTCCAGCAAATACTTTAACAGCCTATTTGAAGGCTGAGAATACAAGCTCTCCAATA
The DNA here is from genome assembly GCA_907163375.1 of Prostheceraeus crozeri. NCBI lineage: Eukaryota > Metazoa > Platyhelminthes > Polycladida > Euryleptidae > Prostheceraeus > Prostheceraeus crozeri. The sequence goes on from CAJQUW010005362.1 coordinate 49,102, forward strand.
ATGTATGACATGTTGTTGCACGACACGATTAGAAGGCATGAGAATCGATTGGGTTTCAACATAACTTGCGTGGTCCGTTTTTTATGATCAGCTCTGTGACTGTAAAAGGGAAATCAGCCGTCGATCAGCTGTTTATTGTTAGGCAATTTCTGGAGAAATACTTGGAATGCAATTAGGGCAGCTGACATCTAATCGTCGATTTCAAGCAAGCATACGATAGTATACACAGATCAACCTTATGGAAGGTAACAAGAAATTCGGAGAAGTTTGTCAGATTGTCAAAATTGTGCTACGAAGCAAGCAACTGTTGTGTGAGAGCTGGAGGCCAAGTCACAGACGATTTTTTTGTTCTCCTCGGACTTGAAACAGTGATGCCCTCCGGCTCTAATATTGATCAATTTCGGCTGAAGTGGGTGATGAGACAAGTGAGAATTTCGGGTGGATTTAATCTAGAAGACCTGAATTGTGACCGGTTGGCATATGTGGATGATGTCGATTTAATGGCCGAGAGCCTGGTAGTGCTGGATAGAAAGTAGGCGGATACGGTGAGGCAAGATTTCTGCCAAAAAAGTGGCCGGGACGACTGGATGGTTGTGGCGCAGAATCGAGTCGAATGGAACTGCAGTGGCAAATGGTCTGCATGGCCTGAGACCTCCGGACGGAGTGAGTATATTTGCAGAAAAGCGACAACTCAAAGACGTGTTTAATTTGATATAGATTAAATAATTCTAAAATAAGAAATACAAAGTAGATATAAGCAAGGAAATGAAAACTAACTTATCTTAAGCACTTTCGACAACTCTAGTCATAATAAGATAACGTCATTAAGCAAAGGATGCTAAATAGTCTTGCTTTAAAGCTAAAATCATTCAATTCATATAGGGGGCCAGCTATGAAAGGAGATTAAGTGAAAATACTGAAATCGAGACATGCACAACTGGACATTAGCATAGATAAGGTAAATGAGTTGATTTTTGTTTTCTTTTATTCAATTCAATAGAAGCAATGTCTGTTTTAAATTCATAAAGAAAGTACTCGTGTGGTGTGTCAAGTGCTTCTTGATTGATTCAAAATGAAAAGACTGAAGTATCAAAGATTACATACTACACCTGACTTTCACTACCAGCATTTCAGATTTGCATTAAGCAAGTTAGTGAAGTTTCGACGGGCATTCATTAAATACGGCTCGCATCACTTTAAGCACACTCGCCTAAGTTAGTGCGCCTGCAATAATTAAAATTTGATGCTTTTTGCAAACACATTGAAAATAGAATAATTGAATATTGAGTTGCATTTTCAGTTGAAAAATGGAAACAGACCTAAATAGCTGCCATTTCGTTCAATTTCAGGAATTATCAGAAGGTGTAATTTACATCTCAGGTCTGTTTCCATTTTTCGACTGAGGATGCAATTCAATATTTAATTATTCTATTTATACCAGCATTTCAGTCTACGAATTGATAGTAATCTCCTTTTCATAATTTGCATTTTGCAATTATAGAACTCACAGTCTTACACACAACCCAAATGAAGATAATGACTGGACCAGTCCTATTATATTAGATTAATTGATATTTTTGGGTAGGCTATATTGGAATGTCAATTAAATCTAATTAAATGATATGTGAGGGAAGTGTTCGACTACTCATCGCTTCATCGGTTTATCTGTTCTTGTTCAATTGTGCATATGTACTAGTATGGACCTAACATGAAACTATGCTGTAGAGCCACATTGATCCACCCAAATACTTGCTACACCTTTCATATTTTTCAGGAGCCTATTCACATTGGTGGATCGTCCAACTTCCCGAAATCTTCGTTATCGATTGATGGAATGGATATTCGCACGAATGGTGCCGCCAAAGACCACAGAAATTTTTGCGATGGCTTTTCTAGTTTTCAATTTAAGTCACGGACCTTCGCAGGAAGAAACTTTGGAGTGCCTCGAGAGCTCTCTGAACATCAGAATGAATTTCAGTAAGAAATGCTCCGAGCATTGTATGAGAACTCTGAATTTTATTTGACCCTCAATCAGGCGCATTAATGGAAAATTTTCTTATTTGTTTATTGTTGCAAATAAGTATGACATCAAGCTGATTTATAGCCGAATTAGTAATCTATGAGCAACTTTTAAGATTGTGAAATATAATCTGATTTTGGATGAGGGCCTAAAAAATGAATAATATTTTCTACCTGTAGTATAATAGCATGCAGAAAATACTTGAAATTGCTTGAAATGCGCAATAATGACACAATGTAGGCCTGTTACTTCTATCTTTCAAAGTAATTGTTGATTTATTGACTTTGACAACATGTGCAGGGTGACCAGTTAAGGACGCCGGATTGAATTCAATAGCCATATCCACGATACTGAAGATATGTTATTAATTAAATGCCTGGAATATTTACAAAGGTATGTAACTTCATTTTGCATTGTCAATTTGCTATGAATTTGATGCAGAAGTTGCATTGGGTGAGTTCCACTCATAATGGTAATAGAACACCTGGCACAGTCACACCACTTGCCATTTGTATTATTGGATAGAAAATCCCAGGGCATCTTTATGCCATCGGTCACAGCAGTTGGCCCCTTAGTACAATTACCCTTACAAAGTTCAAGTTGCACAACAGTTTGAAACTTGCGACCATGCAGTTCGCGAAGTTTGCACTTCAGAATCAACAAGTGAACCCAATGTTAACGTGGAGAACAATCTTTAGCGACGAGACCTATTTTCATCTCGACGATTGCGTAAAGAAACAAAATTTTCGAACATGGGCCACATACAGACGATCCCCAAGTGAGGATCGATTAGCCTACATGAGAAGCCATTGCAACCCGACCAATGTGCGGTATGTCGTGGTGGAGTGATTAGACCATATTTTTTGAAAATGAAAATGGAGCTGTAAAGGTAAATGGCGATTGTCATCCAAGGATGATAAATGAGTTTCTTTGCTTCAACTCGAAACCTTAGATGAACAAGACTTATGGTTACAACAAGATGGTGCAACTAAACATACTGCACGAGAAACCACACAGTCACTCAGAGAACAATTTCCTGATCGCCTTTTCTCCAGCAATGGTTATCATCGATGGATGGCCACCAGGATCATATGTTTTGTCCCCATATGATTTCCATGATGATTTCTATCTGGGCTATGTGAAATCGCGGGCATATAAAAAAACCAACAGGATTGCTCAATTAAAGCACGAGATCCGAGGTGTAATTGGTGGAATCACGTCAAACTTGTGTGAAAGAGTGATTGAACATTTCCTTCTCAGAATAAGAGTATGCTGTGACTGCAGAGGTGGTCATTTAAAAAATGGTGTTTTTCATAAGTGAATATACAGACTGTGGATGAAAAATTGTCTTGTGAATGCAATATCAAACATATTTAATCCTTTTTTCGCATTTCAATTAATTTCCTTTTAAACCGACAATGCAAAATGAAATTGCATACCTATGTAGATATTCTAGGCAACAAATCAATAACATATCAGAAGCATTGTGGATATGTCTATTGAATTAAATCCAGTGTCCTTAACTGGACACCCTGTATTTGCTCATTGAAATTAGTTTTCTAGAACTTGCATGGTTTTGCTCATTTGATTTTGCTATTTAGTTATCACAAGTATTTGTTTGGTCATTCGATCTAGTTTAATTTTCTTGATTTCAAAGAAATACTTGTGCATTTTTTAACACCATGATTTTCATTTTTAAATCTTGTGTCATCACATGTTTACTTGAGCAGACATACCGTCTTGCCTGCACTTGCCAAAAGTAGCAAGCTCATCCCAGGCGCAAGTCCAAAATGCGCAAACCCCTACCCCCACCCCCCCTCTGTCTGGCAGGTGGGGGATTTCGCCAAGGATGTGTTGGGAGGAATGGGTCCGAGAGGAGGAAACGGGTCCCCCCTTCTGGAAGGAAGGCAGGAGTGTTCGGGTAAGGGTTGGGCAGGAAGGTGATGAGAATGTGTGAGGGATAGAGTTGGAAAGGGGTAGGTGTTGATGTTGTTTGGGATGAGAAACGTTGGAAATCGTCATGAATTTTCGGATTGGAAATTGCAGTTCAGATGTGCAATCTACGTGAAATTTTGGGTTAGGAAGGATGTTTCCAGCGACATCGGAGAGAAGAAGTTCTGACCCTCGCCCCCCCCCCCCCTCCTGCCACACTTCCAACTTTGGTGTTAGACATCGTAGAAAGTCGTGCAATAGCTCGTTTGAAAGCAAAATATGAGGAAAATGCAGTGGAAAGCTCAGTTTGGACTAATTTTCCTTGGTTGAGGGAGGAAAATGGCAGGAAAACGTCAGAGTTGAAAAAGTCAGGTTTTGGAGGTTTTGGGATGAGAAAGTCCATTTTTCGCTATGAAGGAGTGCTCGGATGGGAAAATGGATTGCAAACTCGGACGTTTTGACCGAAGTTGGGTCTAGGTAGGATGTTTCCAGAAAAATCGGAGAGAAGAAGTTCTGACCCTCGCCCCCCCTCCTCCTGCCAAACTTCCAACTTTGGTGTTAGACATCGTAGAAAGTCGTGCAATAGCTCGTTTGAAAGCTAAAAGTGAGAAAAATTCAGTGGAAAGCTCAGGTTTTAACTAATTTTCCTGGGTTGAGGGAGGAAAATGGCAGGAAAACGTCAGTGTTGAAAAAGTCAGGTTTTGGGAGGTTTAGGGATGAGAAAGTCCATTTTTCAGGCAGAAGGAGTGCTCGGATGGGAAAATGGAGTGTAAATTCGGACGTTTTGAACAAAGTTGGGTCTAGGAACGCCTTCCCAACTCCATCGGAGAGAAGAAGTTCTGACCATCGCCCCCCCCTCGGCAACGATCCTCCAACTTTGCTTCCAGAGATGGTAGAAAGTCGTGCACTAGCTCGTTTGAAAGCTAAAAGTGAGACAAATTCAGTGGAAAACATGGCTTGTTCGTATCTGCCATCGTTTAGAGGTGAGACGTCATTGAAATTTTGGACCTTGACGAAAAAACGACAGAGTTAGAATGTTTATGAAAATCGCTCTAGCGGGTGAAGCAAGTCTCGGACGGAAAAACAGAGACCGGATTTGGAATCAGCCTCAAATTCTGCTTCGGCATGGTAAATTTGAAAGCCATTGGAGAGAAAAAATTTTTCATCATTTTTCCGAAAAACAAGTTAGAAATTTTGCCATGGCTGTGGGCTGTAGAGCCAAAACGAAGCATCGAATGGGAAAATGGAGGGCAGATTCGGATTCAGCATCAAATTCTACACAGTAATGATTAAGTTCCAGCACAATCGGAGCACTAGAATCGGAGATAGACGGAATTAAAGATTTGGATGATGGGTATTGCGTCATCAGCTGATCGCCACACACTATATAAGCGGGAACCGACAGAGACTTTTCATTTAGAGGAGAGCGATTGTCGAAGGTAGGTCGTCGTCTCTCTGAGCTCCGATGATAGCTTCGGACATTCCAAATTCCGGGTGTCTGTAAGAAACCGACTTAGAAAATTTCATGGCTGAAGTCAGCTAAGGTGTCAGACTTAGAGGTTCGCCAGGAGATGGCCTTCGTCTCCAGGCCATAAAAGACTCCAAAACTTTAGATGCTTGTAACTTTGTTTCTTCAAGTCCGTTTGACTTGATTCAAAAAAGGTTCGGTCGCTTTTGACCTGCCCTAAGTGATACACTACTTATAAAATTTCATAAGTAGTGCTAAAAAGTTGAAAAATTGAAATTCACTAGTTTTGGAGGTTTTCTGGGGTTTTCGACCCTGCTGAAGTCAACTAGAGGATTTTTAATGATGTCTGAGCCAGTCTTCTCATGTTACAATCAGCTTTTCACTGAAAGCGAGCAAGATACGGAGAGTTTTGCTGTAATATTCCACTGACAGGGTGTTCCTTCGGGACGGCGGACGATGCCGTAGTGATAAGTGTGGCAAGGGAGTGTGTCATAGTTTAGACCGAAACCGCTGGGGCAACTCATATCTCATGTTGGGCATTTGACACAGTTCTCAACGTAGCACTTTGAACGCCAATCGGTTGAGTCTTAGCTATCTTGTCATGGGTGGCCTCTAAACATCTCCATTGCAAAACGCTGGTGAATCAAGCTCTCTACGGCTTGCTATCAAGCTGATCAAAGTCTGTCAACCTCTTACCAACTCTACCGGTTTTCATGTCTGGCGATCAAGTCATGGACGGTGCAAGTCACGGAGATTTTCGGTGTGATACTTCCTGTGTGTGGGCGTTCTTTCGAGACAGCGGTGAAGTCCGTAGCGATGAGTACTGCAAGGGACGTGGGCAATGGTAATCCTTGTGAAACCTCTCTGCGTCATGTTTCCAAGTGGTTGCCTTTCGTCTCAACGTTGTACTCTGACCACCAGGGCGACATTAAGCTATCTGCGACAGGTTACCTCATAAAATCTCCATTGCATTTGTCTCCCGACAGTTGGCCAACCATGGGAGAATGAACCATCAGTTCTTTTAAGAACTGTATCACGGAGACGAAATGATGAATGGAATGAAGGGAGGACATTCATGCGCCACACGCAACACATCACAGACTTCTCTCTTCGCCAATGAACAAGCTCTTGTCAGTGTCGTCAGAAACTTTATCATGTTGTACAAACGTTTTACTGCAACACAGGTTGATGTATAGTTAGAAAGTTTGATCATGGCGTTTATTCGTAAGTCTAGTCAGAAACTTTATCATGTTGTATAAAGGTTTTACTGCAGCACAGGTTGATGTATAGTTAGAAAGTTTGATCATGACGTTTATTCGTGAGTGTCGTCAGAAAGTGTATCATGTACAAAAGTTTTACTGCAACACAGGTTGATCTATAGTTAGAAAGTTTGATCATTGAAGTTGTATTCGCAAGTCTAGTCAGAAAGTGTATCATGGTTTGCAAAGTTAGTGTAGTCAAATAATTTTACTGTGACACCCGTTTGAGAAAGTAAAGTCTGATCATCGAAGTTGTATTCGTGAGTGTCGTTAGAAAGTGTATCATGGTTTGTAAAAGTTTTACTGCTACACAGGTTGATGTATAGTTAGAAAAGTTTGATCATCGACGTTTACGAAACACAAGTGTCATGAAATGCAAGCGTTAGTGCAGTCAAATGATTTTACCTCAACGCACGTTTGTGAAAATAAAGTTTGATCATTGAAGTTGTATGACTGACCTAACTCATCACAGCATTAGAAAGTTTTATCGAAAAGGTTTTACTGCACAGTGTAGATTGTCTTGTAACTTACTTTCACAGTGGTAGAAAGTTCTATTGGAGACAGTTGCCAAATGCTTCCCTATTAGAAAATTCAAATTTCATGACTGTTAGATTAGCTTCATCAGGTTTAGTAAAAGCAGTTTTCTACTGCAGTAAGACTGCGAGTTTAGAATGTTATATGAAAACAGTGTTCACCACAGCGCTAGAAAGTTTTACCGCGCTGTGTAGATTGTTTCACACAAGGTCTTATAGTAAGCGTTGAATGTTTTATAAAACCAGATGTTGTTACAAACGTTGAGTGTGTGAGAGCTAGTTCCATGACATTGAATCGCATGGGTTGTAAAAGTCCATAATCCAAGGCTAGGCTCCTCTACGGTTGGATTTAGGGTTTTATATTACGTGCGTTAACCGTTCGTGTAGAATATGTGAAGCACATGTTCGCTTAAATGCAAATGTTGAAATAAGTCTATATAATAAATGCAAATATGAGTCTTTGACAGGTTGTTGTGAAACGTAGCGAACGTTGAAAAAAGTTTCTGCAGTCACGCTCGTTAGCGTACCAGCTTTACTAAATGTGTTGTTTGCCTTTATCAAATTGAATGCGTGTGTAGACTGTTTTGTAAATAAAGACAGCGTGTTTGCACTCTACATCGACAGCATACAAGTATAGACATAACAACCTGTAACGTTGTTAGTCGAATGCATGAGTTAGGAAACACTCAAAGCATGAGTGAGATAAAAATCAACCTGCTAGATGAAGTGAAACACAAGTGTCACATTTAGTTTACGGGAAATAAAGGAGAACTGTGACAACGTTTACACTCATCATAGACAGATGAACATATAGTCTAACTTTCTGACATTCAAATGAAAGTCGTAAACTTGAACTGCGGTGTAAGAAACTTTATGTCAACTACTTTATGTCGGTAAAACTTTCATAGATTGCAGTCACGTTGAAAGCTGCTATATAGATCTGTAGAAACGCATAAGTCTTAGTTCAACGACTTGGCCATTGAACTCACACACTGAACACGTCTGTGTAGAAAACTCAATTGTAGGAAACAGCAAAGCATGTCATTAAATGATCAAGACTGACTGACATAACGGAATTATTTCATGAGTATGAAACAGCGAACATTAGGACTGACCATGAGCATGAAAGGTTAGAATCAACGTTTGCTTTTCATGTACATGACAAATGAAACCGTGTCTCATTTCTAAACGAATCGTACATTGATCATCGAATCAACATTGAAACCTGCAGTGATTTTCTGTGCGAATGCAGACGATGTAAAAATGATGCACGGATTGACATTTAACATTGCTTGCAATAGTCAACACGCTGCCATTCAAAATGTTTATCATAAAACCTATCAGTGAAAAAATAAACCCTCCTGTGCCCACAAAGAATCATAAGTGCACTCTGACGCCTGTTTGTCTCGCTAGCCCCTCAGCAGATAGAGTAGAACACAAAGATGAAAGACAGCGCAGTCGGTTGGCGAGCGTCTGTCGCGCTAGCCCCTCAGCAGATAGAGTAGAACACAAAGATGTACGCGCTCTCTCATGCACCCGTCTGTCACATAAAACAGAGATCTATCGCATCTGTCCCACGAGCAAGGATGCAGGAACGTATCGCCATCTCAGACCTCCCACCTGACTGATTCCCACACAGATCATTGATATGGCGTCGGAAATGAGATTCACGCGATAAATGCATCTAAGTTTGTTGAGTGGTTGAGGATGGCAGTCAATGAAAATATGACTTCCCTTTTCGTCCACCAACCATAAGCTTAGAGCGATTTGATTGCGCGAACCAGACATTTGAAAGGCTGTATCATTCTCATATAAAGCAGAGTGTCTTACAGTTTACCATCATAATCATGTCCGAGAAGCCGATTGCTGAAGTTACCCCATATAGGATTACTTATATGGGCGAAACTTTTCTCTCCGATGAGAGTGAGGATATAGTATTTCAGTTTATGAACGTATACCTCCACCCGAATCCCCGATGATGGATCTGCAGGAATCTCCGAGTGAGAGCGAGACTGTGGGGAGTGAGGCCGAGACGGTGACGAGCGAGGCCGAGACGGTGGAAAGAGAGATGATGATGTGGAGTGAGGACTCGGAAAGTGATTAAAAAAAAGTGAGGAAGTGGAAGCGAGTGAAGATGTCATTGTGATATCGGATGATGAAGTAAGAGTTTTACACATGCATACGAATGGCTGTCATTTCAACTCATTCATGTATTCTTTCAGTGATGAAGTGAGTTATGGGCGTTCTTTAGTTCATAAAATCATCATGCACACATACAGCACACTGTTTCACCACATTTCGTCGTGAATGCATCATGAGTTCTTATAAGAACTTCCTTCTAATGCAGCTAAAGCGGTCCCAAGCCTACCACATATCTTCGGATATGGAATGCAGAGGGGAAGGATATATGAAGAATGGAATGAAGGGAAGCCAAACTTGCGCTACATGCAGCCACATACACATTTCTATCTTCATTAAGATGACATTCAATCACTTGAATTCTAATGTGACCTAATCCTTAGATCTCAGTACAGTCAACTCTCTTACGTGCTTGTTAAACCTATTATCTCTTTAGCTTTACAAACACTGAAAGGATTCTAACATGATTTCAAACTTTACAAACATCAACTTTATTTCTAACGTTACAAACAGTGAAATGCTTGTGACACTATTTTATACTTTACCTATCTTGCAAACACTGAAATGATTCTGATATTATTCCTAACTTTACAAACAGTGACATGGTCTTGACTTTATTTTATACTTCGCCAATCTTGCAAACACCGAAGGGATTCTAACATGATTTCAAACTTAACAAAGATCAACTTTATTTTTAACTTTGCAAGCGGTGAAGTGAATCTGACTTCATCTTTATTTCATCTATCTTACAAACAGCGACATGGTTATAACTTTGTTTCTAACTTTACAAACGTCAACTATATTTCTGACTTTACAAACAGTGAAGTGAATCTGACTTCATTTATGTTTCACCTATCTTACAAACAGCGACATGGTGATAATTTTTTTTCTAACTTCACAATCATCAACTTCATTTCTAATTTTACAAACAGTAAAATGGTTGTAACTTTATTACTAAGTCAATCCACTCTATTGAAACGACAAGAAAACGACACATTATGTACATGATATGTTATTGAAACCCACACAGCTTTTTTGTCATACTACCAATTCATTTCATGTGTACTATCCTATACACTGAAAACCTGCAACGACATACATTTATTCTATTACACCTGAAATCTATTGACATGTGATACATTACATTAAATCTTCGATATCAAATACTATCATGAAACAACTAGCAGTACCTGACTCTAAACATGCACTGATTCCAACATTTATGACATTAGTAATTTTTCCATCATATTTTACTACATGCTCATCAATATGAAAGGCTTGCAGTGACTTAACTCTTAATGTGTCCATGTCAAGCTTTTGGAAATAACTTTTCTTGTACAGTTGACATACAATCAATTTGAACGGATGCTCCAGTCATAGCATGTTATTCGTGCTTTCGCACTCATGGTGTCATGCTGCATCAACAAGTTGCTTCTATCTAACTTTTACATGAATAAACCAAACGCCCTGATGCTATATGATTATGTCTCGATATGCTATTGTTGTTTCTTTTATCTATGTCACTGATTCAAACAGTTAATTACACTACCTATTCATTAAACTTTGCAATCTCAATCTTTGCTTTCATCGAATATGAACCTCTAATTTACATACAACAACAATGATATGTGTTCTATCTTATACACTCAACCAGTAGAGACATTCATTCTGTTACATCATCTCAAAACCCTTTAACAGCGCTTGTCTTCAAACATATTCTGAATCCCACACAGCTTGTTTGTTGCACTACCAATTCACTTCAATGTGAGCTAATCTTGTATCACTCATTTCATGTAACATAATTTTTCACTTTAATTATTCCCCGAATGTTACTGCATTGGTCTCAACACAATCACTACCATGCATTTTAACACTCTAATCACTGTGCAATGACTGTTGTGAGTTGTATCGCATTCATGTACATGACCCAGGCTTGTAAATTCCTGTTACTCAGGTGTGAGAAGGTTATGAGAACCTAAGATGCTTCAGCGGTTCATTTCAATTTACACGAGTAACATTTGATGCTTTCATGTCTAGTAACATGTATGAGTTACTTCATCACTCTAGTTTAATAGAGACTTTGATTATTCATTATTTTTCTATTCAGATGAGTGTTTTAAAATCATCACACTGTGAAGAGAGATTGCAAACTAATGAAGATACGTTTGGCGTGTGAGTGGCCATCCTTTCATCCCTTTCATCAATTTTCAACCCATCCTCTGAGTTCAACGGGCTTGGAACCGTCAGAAAGCGAAAACACTTTCTGGCCTCATTATGGGTAGCCTCATAAAGGCTGTTTGGGACATTCACTAGCCTCATGAAGGCTGTTTGTGGCGTTCTCTGACTCCTCTCTACTTTTGCTCGAAGATCTCTGTAAGAAAGAAAAATGGTGTTGGAGTTGATTGAGAGGCAATGACGTTCGCGTAAGTTACTAGGAATTTTCCTCTTCACTTTTCTCACTGAAAAATCACACAGTCGACCGTCTACCTCCATACTGATATGAATGCAGGTAACCCCACCTCCCTCGTAGCACTCCTGCGTGGTGTTTAAATCATCTGTACCAGTAGGCACGTCACATACTTGGTTTCTGTAGATTGGCAGGTGTACCTCTACGTGTCTTCTCTTCCTTTCCTTGTTGATGTCTTCAGCCTGACTAAGTCTCCTCTTCAGGTCATGATTTTCTTCTCTCATTCCTTGACAGTTCCTCTCTATCACACAAAGTCTGGTAACCTCCTGCCTCTGATGATTCAACTCGGATACTACCTCCTCATAAGCCATCTCCTTCCATTCCCGCCTCTCTTTCATTAATGCTTCCTCTCTCCTCTGCAGCTGTAATACTTCCTCCTGTAAGACTTTCACCTTTCCCACCATAATTTCTAGTTTGGCTATGTCCTGCACCATCTCTTTATTTTATCTATTCACGGCCTTATAGCGATCTTTGAGCAGCATGTAATGGGCTTGCTGTGATGCCTCCGGCTTCAACTCATCTCTATCTAGAGCTCTTGTTTGTTCGCGTATACCACCTTTCTTTGGCGTAGAAATGTTAAGTGGCTCCTCTACATGTTCAGATGCACGCTCAGATACATGTTCAGATTCCTGTTTACCACTCATCAAAACAGCTCTCACCTCCTGTACTTCCCCTTCCTCCTCACTGCTGCTTGTATCACTGAGGAAATGATCGCTCCCATCATCATCCAAGTCGACAATGTGTCTTCCAGCCGCCCTCTCCTCCTGCCTTCGTCTATACAAGTCATGAAACCACTGTTTGAAGTGGCAGTTAGAAATAGACGCACTAGGACACTTGTCATGTCTTTTCCTAAATTCGACAAAGTCAGAGTCTGCTTCCACCGCATGATGGACGCATGTCTTTATTTCAAAGACCTTCTTATGCTCCCCAATGTGTTCCACCTGTCTCAAGTGCTTTTCGTATTCGGTCCCTCTGTATACCTTATCACATGAACATCTTGTGACGCTGTAGCGCGGAGACTTTGATAAAACCATGTTGAAACTGCAAGATAAAAGTTAGTTAATTACTACAGTTCTCACAAGAAAGCACTGTTTATCAGAGACATGTTTGTAATAAGTGGCATAGGACAGACAATGATGGTCCTAACCTTAAGACCCTAGTGTTAGAAAGTGCATCAGTGATGCCTGTAAGATCTGACTTTAATTCTCTAACTTAGAACGTTTGGTAGCAAACGTCAGACGACTCACCGTTGAAAGGAGGAAACAGGAATGACATTGGGTAGGGAAAGCGCCTTACATACTTCTGTCTCACAAAGACAGAATATGCCAATGTCCAAATTTGGTCATGTCTCCTTCAAATGATTTCATCTCGCCATATTTGGAATCTCAACCGCTGATTTTCCTGACTGACGCAGGGAGTCAAGATTGCCATAAATGGACATTCTCGCATCTTTGTGACGGAAGGGGAATGACGCTCGGCTCACGCTTTGTGACAGCGATCTCTTTATCCTGAGTGGCAAGCTTGTATGACCCTCAAGTGAACTGAATGTATACGAAGATGAAAAGATGAAAAGATTGAATAGTTCCTAGCGTGTGATAAAATACATGGAATGACCAACGTACAGATGCTCACAATGATACTTAGGGGCTTCACACCATTTGAATGTTTTCTTATATCATGCTCACTTTCGAAGAGGCTATGAAGTTAGAGCGCATGAAGTTATATCTCTCAATGACGTTGAACTCAATCTCTCTCACACACACATTGTCACTTTAACCATGACTGGAATACAGTTCTCACACATGAACTTTATTTCTATCGTTACAAATGCTGAAAGGATTCTAACATTATTTTATACGTCCCCTATCTTACAAATACTGAAAGGATTCTAGCATGATTTCGAACTTTACAAACATCAACTTCATTTCTAACGTTACAAACAGTGAAATGCTTGTGACACTATTTTATACTTTACCTATCTTACTAACACTGAGATGATTCTGACAAAATTCCTAACTTACAAACAGTGACATGGCCACGACATCATTTTATACTTCGCCTATCTTGCAAACACTGAAATGATTCTGATATTATTCCTAACGTTACAAACAGTAAAATGGTTGTAACTTTATTACTAAGTCAATCCACTCTTTTTGAAGCCCAACTTTATGTGAAAAGAAAACGACACAGTATGTACATGATATGTTATTGAAACCGACACAGCTTTTTGTTACACTAACAATTCATTTCAATGTGAGCTAGTCTTGTATCACTCATTTTATGCGACATAACTTTTCACTTTACTTATTCCTGCAATGTTACTACTATGTGTTCTAAACTTTATGAGTTCGCTTTCACTTCTATCTCACACTTTCTTCATCATCTAATCAAGTGAATGACATTGATGATATATTATCTGATTAAACGCATTGAGTCACATTCTACAGAAACAGATATTACTAACATGGATCATATAAAACGCCAAGTCTTGTCATAGGCTTGACTATGCCAGTGTCTATGTCTTAGTGATTTATCTATGTAACTTACACTTTTAAAACGCTAAATCCTTAAATCTCAACACAGGGACACCTATCCTATGGATTTAGGAGTTTTGCTGTACAATTTAGTAAACTTATGTCTCTGTCAGCATACGACTTTTAAAATACAACACTGACTGATAAATGATGTTCATATATTCTTAGCTTGGATAGCAAGAAACTTTCCTGCGTTGACTATTATATATTTTCCTCATCAACTCTTTACACACTTATGATTCCAATCACTAAGTTACATACAACTCTTCTATTGAACATGCATCAATCACCTTTCAGCTGACCACATCAAATGTAAAGTGTATAACATAATGAGCATGTAACTATCTCTCATCAATGATATGAAATCTGTCTTTTCACCATGAAAATAAAGTCTTGCCTCTAAAGTCATTTTATAAAGCGAACATATGCATCACGTATTCTACACTAAAAGAGATCTTTCATTTGTGTTATCCAAAGCCTCAAGTCCCTAAATCCAACGGTAGATAATCCTACTCCTTAGATGATGGACTTTAGCAATTTAGCTATGTCATTCACCAGTGGCTAAGTTAGGAAATGCATGTATACACGCTACAACAACAGTTATCATTGATGTATGTTATATAAAACGCTAAATCTCTTAGTCCAACCGTGACTGTTTGCCTGCATTACTATACAACATGTTGCTCTGATGATTGTTCCACCACCCTTACTATTTCCATTTGACGGGTAGTGAAGAAATAAATTCATGACTTCAGGTCAAAACCTCTCTCTACACACGTTTATATTTCACACCATGTAAAAGATCCTTGCTACTTATCATAGGGCTTTAAAACTTTAAACATGATGATTTCATGGCAGTTAGACCTTTGAAGATGTGTGTTGGACAAGTTTAACACTTGTCATGAAGATGAGTTCTCATCAGATGAATTTAATAAGAGCGTCTTCATTTTCTAAGAAAGATAGAGATCCTTGAATCTAGTGTTTGTGTGTGGCACAGTCTGTAACTTTTCTTTGTTAATAGGGTGGCCTCCAACGAATTGGTGACCGGGCCCTCGGAAGGACCGATGGAATACTTCGATTACTCGAAGTATTCCGTACGCTGAATTCTCAGCAACGCCAGATATTCTAGCGCCATGTCCCTAAATGAAGGGTTCTCCACAAGCTCATGTGGAATGAGGTGGACGGGGCAGCGAATTGCTTCGCCTTTCTCTGCCTGCAAAGCAGCCAGGAGAAAGACTTTCCCCATCTTCACTCTGCATCCACAGCGGAGCTCAAGGGTTCGGCTCATGTCAAAGAAAGCGATATCGAACGACATTGCATCAAACAACTTGTATTTGATGAATAAGTGTGAACGTCTCCCCTATATTTCTCACACATTTTTGTGACTGGCTAGCAAGGCATTGAAGAATTGATCAAATCGACAGTGTCCATGCTTTAACACCAAATGGTGACTTGCGCGCGCGCGGAGTGTAAAGTAACGAATTGTCAACGTAAGAATCCCTTCAGTCGACCACAATGATCTCCTTTCCGACGCGATAGCAATGATCTGTGTGTGTGTGTGTGTGTAGAAATCAGCTAGGTGGGAGGTCTGAGATGATGATGTGTTCCTGCATCCTTGCTCGTGGGACAGATGCGATCGCTCTCTGTTTCATGTGACAGACGGGTGCATGAGAGAGCGCGTACATCTTTGTGTTCTACTCTATCTGCTGAGGGGCTAGCGCGACAGACGCTCGCCAACCGGCTGCGCTGTCTTTCATCTTTGTGTTCTACTCTATCTGCTGAGGGTCTAGCGAGACAAACAGGCGTCAGAGTGCACTTATGATTCTTTGTGGGCACAGGAGGGTTTATTTTTTCACTGATAGGTTTTATGATAAACATTTTGAATGGCAGCGTGTTGACTATTGCAAGCAATGTTAAATGTCAATCCGTGCATCATTTTTACATCGTCTGCATTCGCACAGAAAATCACTGCAGGTTTCAATGTTGATTCGATGATCAATGTACGATTCGTTTAGAAATGAGACACGGTTTCATTTGTCATGTACATGAAAAGCAAACGTTGATTCTAACCTTTCATGCTCATGGTCAGTCCTAATGTTCGCTGTTTCATACTCATGAAATAATTCCGTTATGTCAGTCAGTCTTGATCATTCAATGACATGCTTTGCTGTTTCCTACAAATAAGCTTTCTACACAGACGTGTTCAGTGTGTGAGTTCAATGGCCAAGTCGTTGAGCTAAGACTTATGCGTTTCTATAGATCTATATAGCAGCTTTCAACGTGACTGCAATCTATGAAAGTTTTACCAACATAAAGTTGTTGACATAAAGTTTCTTACACCGCAGTTCATGTTTACGACTTTCATTTGAATGTCAGAAAGTTAGACTATATGTTCATCTGTCTATGATGAGTGTAAACGTTGTCACAGTTCTCCTTTATTTCCCGTAAACTAAATGTGACACTTGTGTTTCACTTCATCTAGCAGGTTGATTTTTATCTCACTCATGCTTTGAGTGTTTCCTAACTCATATGCATTCGACTAACAACGTTACAGGTTGTTATGTCTATACTTGTATGCTGTCGATGTAGAGTGCAAACACGCTGTCTTTATTTACAAAACAGTCTACACACGCATTCAATTTGATAAAGGCAAACAACACCTTTAGTAAAGCTGGTACGCTAACGAGTGTGACTGCAGAAACTTTTTTCAACGTTCGCTACGTTTCACAACAACCTGTCAAAGACTCATATTTGCATTTATTATATAGACTTATTTCAACATTTGCATTTAAGCGAACATGTGCTTCACATATTCTACACGAACGGTTAACGCACGTAATATAAAACCCTAAATCCAACCGTAGAGGAGCCTAGCCTTGGATTATGGACTTTTACAACCCATGCGATTCAATGTCATGGAACTAGCTCTCACACACTCAACGTTTGTAACAACATCTGGTTTTATAAAACATTCAACGCTTACTATAAGACCTTGTGTGAAACAATCTACACAGCGCAGTAAAACTTTCTAGCGCTGTGGTGAACACAGTTTTCATATAACATTCTAAACTCGCAGTCTTAATGCAGTAGAAAACTGCTTTTACTAAACCTGATGAAGCTAATCTAACAGTCATGAAGTTTGAATTTTCTAATAGGGAAGCATTTGGCAACTGTCTCCAATAGAACTTTCTACCACTGTGAAAGTAAGTTACAAGACAATCTACACTGTGCAGTAAAACCTTTTCGATAAAACTTTCTAATGCTGTGATGAGTTCGGTCAGTCATACAACTTCAATGATCAAACTTTATTTTCACAAACGTACGTTGAGGTAAAATCATTTGACTGCACTAACGCTTGCATTTCATGACACTTGTGTTTCGTAAACGTCGATGATCAAACTTTTCCAACTATACATCAACCTGTGTAGCAGTAAAACTTTTACAAACCATGATACACTTTTTAACGACACTCACGAATACAACTTCGATGATCAGACTTTACTTTCTCAAACGGGTGTCACAGTAAAATTATTTGACTACACTAACTTTGCAAACCATGATACACTTTCTGACTGGACTTACGAATACAACTTCAATGATCAAACTTTCTAACTATACATCAACCTGTGTTGCAGTAAAACTTTTGTACAACATGATACACTTTCTGACGACACTCACGAATAAACGTCATGATCAAACTTTCTAACTATACATCAACCTTTGCTGCAGTAAAACCTTTATACAACATGATAAAGGTTCTGACTAGACTTACGAATAAACGCCATGATCAAACTTTCTAACTATACATCAACCTGTGTTGCAGTAAAACGTTTGTACAACATGATAAAGTTTCTGACGACACTGACAAGAGCTTGTTCATTGGCGAAGAGAGAAGTCTGTGATGTGTTGCGTGTGGCGCATGAATGTCCTCCCTTCATTCCATTCTTCATTTCGTCTCCGTGATACAGTTCTTAAAAGAACTGATGGTTCATTCTCCCATGGTTGGCCAACTGTCGGGAGACAAGTGCAATGGAGATTTTATGAGGTAACCTGTGGCAGATAGCTAAATGTCGCCCTGGCGGTCAGAGTACAACGTTGAGACGAAAGGCAACCACTTGGAAACATGACGCAGAGAGGTTTCACAAGGATTACCATTGCCCACGTCCCTTGCAGTACTCATCGCTACGGACTTCACCGCTGTCTCGAAAGAACGCCCACACACAGGAAGTATCACACCGAAAATCTCCGTGACTTGCACCGTCCATGACTTGATCGCCAGACATGAAAACCGGTAGAGTTGGTAAGAGGTTGACAGACTTTGATCAGCTTGATAGCAAGCCGTAGAGAGCTTGATTCACCAGCGTTTTGCAATGGAGATGTTTAGAGGCCACCCATGACAAGATAGCTAAGACTCAACCGATTGGCGTTCAAAGTGCTACGTTGAGAACTGTGTCAAATGCCCAACATGAGATATGAGTTGCCCCAGCGGTTTCGGTCTAAACTATGACACGCTCCCTTGCCACACTTATCACTACGGCATCGTCCGCCGTCCCGAAGGAACACCCTGTCAGTGGAATATTACAGCAAAACTCTCCGTATCTTGCTCGCTTTCAGTGAAAAGCTGCTTGTAACATGAGAAGACTGGCTCAGACATCATTAAAAATCCTCTAGTTGACTTCAGCAGGGTCGAAAACCCCAGAAAACCTCCAAAACTAGTGAATTTCAATTTTTCAACTTTTTAGCACTACTTATGAAATTTTATAAGTAGTGTATCACTTAGGGCAGGTCAAAAGCGACCGAACCTTTTTTGAATCAAGTCAAACGGACTTGAAGAAACAAAGTTACAAGCATTTAAAGTTTTGGAGTCTTTTATGGCCTGGAGACGAAGGCCATCTCCTGGCGAACCTCTAAATCTGACGCCTTAGCTGACTTCAGCCATGAAATTTTCTAAGTCGGTTTCTTACAGACACCCGGAATTTGGAATGTCCGAAGCTATCATCGGAGCTCAGAGAGACGACGACCTACCTTTGACAATCGCTCTCCTCTAAATGAAAAGTCTCTGTCGGTTCCCGCTTATATAGTGTGTGGCGATCAGCTGATGACGTAATACCCATCATCCAAATCTTTAATTCCGTCTATCTCCGATTCTAGTGCTCCGATTGAGCTGGAAATTCACCATTACTATGTAGAATTTGATGCTGAATCCGAATCTGTTGATGTGGACAATTTCGCGTCATTAGTAGTGCGTATGAGTTGGCCTACTAATGAAATTGACGACCGTGAACCGCTTCCTATAAGTGTCCTATAAGGCCCGTGTGAAAGATCTCATTGAGTTAAATTCCTCCAAAGTCACACTTGGATTATCTATGACACCTAAATCAAAAATTCTTTGTGCAACCTAAGGGAAGATTTCGATGTTTTAAAAATACATATAGTACGAATTAATAAAATAGCTATGAGTTTGATAGAACTTCTGTGTTCTCAATTGTCTTATGATTAAGTGAGATTTCGTAATGTGTTGATATAGAACAATTGCATTATCGCATTGCAAAATTATGACGCAGTTTTCGTTTGGGTAGTTAAAGTAATTTCTGATGCATCCGCTCTCATGTCAAAGGTAATCCAAGTATATGGCGTTGAATCAATATAGTCTCAGTGTGCTATCTCTTTTGAGAGCTGAGAGTTGACTTTTTGGGGTTTGCAATGCTGCAAATTTTGAGGTTCCCGTAATTTGCATTAAGCATCTAGAATGGAGTTTTCCGATGCCCTCTCAGCTCTCAAGTGTGGTAGCATCTTCAATGAGACTCTTCACATGTATTGAGAAGTGATTGAATTTGAATATAGCAATGTGCAGCATGAAGTTCGCTATCGTAAGCTTCAGTGGTACTCATGCGATCCACTGATGTCGCTAAAATAGTTACATGTCAACATCTTATACTGTACATGCATGAATATAGTAAAACTCTAACTGTAAGTTCTATTTCACTTTTCTGATAAGTACTAAACGGCTATTTCTTTTCAAACATGCATGCATTGTTGCAGAAAGTTCTTCAGTACTTATGAGTCCACAGCTTAGCGAGAAACATGAATTCAACATAATCGCCATGGTCTGTGGGCTTATATAAGCGGTCATGCGTTATTTCAAAATTTAGAAAACTAAATCAGATAAAGCGACCAAACCACCTAAATCTAATGACTGTTCTAGAGTAAGTGTCATGGCAGTTCAGAAACTTTATTCAAATCATACTACACTGTATAAGGTTTGTCTAAAATACTCTATGTACTCGTATTTAAGCAATCTATCATACAACAGTGGCTAAGTAATTAAATTAAATTAAATCAGAGAAAACTTAAATCAATGACTAAACAACTTATTTTAGATTACAAGAGGTGCTACTCCGGCAGACACAGTGAGCTTCTGCAGGGAGCCAGGCCAAAAGTGAGATTTTCACAGAATTACGTATACCATATGCCTACTACAAATTTGCAGGCCTGCTGTGCTCTGCCTTGCTTCTCTTCTTGTCAGGTAGGATCAAAGAAATACACATAACGATCAAGGAAAGGCACATTTTAATCCAATGGGGCGCAGATTGAAGTTTATGGCAAAAGTGAAGCTTTTGATGTTTTCTTATGCTGAGTGAAAGTACTAAATCTAAAGCCATGATTTTTGACATGGAATTTCCTCAGGTCATTTCCTATCATGTTCAAGTATTTCTGTTTATGAGGCTAAGTACATGTTGAATTGGCAAGCTTCTTTTGTCGGCATGCACAGGCATTTTTACCAATTTGATCCTTATTTGACCACATTCTTGTATACATCGCCGATAAGAAGCATGATAATAACACATAAACATGATAGGAAATGACCTGAAGACATTCCATGTCAAAATTATTACTCTAGACTTTTCACTCAGTAGTAGAAAACATAGAGAGTTTCAGTTAAACAAAAAGCTCCAATCTGCATCCCATTGGTTTAGAATGTACCTTTCCTTGATCGTGTCTGACAAGAAGAAGAACCAGGCAGAACTCGATAGACGTGCAGATTCGTAGTAGGCACAGGATATACGCATTCTGTGAAAGTTTCAGTTTCGGCCTCTTTCCCTGGAGAAAATCATTGTGGCTGCCGGACTGTGTAGTGTAGCTAAATGTTGAATAAATGCCTATCACACGAAACAGGACTAGCTATCCTTATTTTTTGTTCGCATTGATCAATTGATCATGCCGTCTTTTTTGCCTGCTGCGTATTTCTGCATCGAATACAGCATTGTGTTCTACACGTTGAAAAGATAAGATTACAATTAGTCTCGATTGATGATTTGTCGACTACAAAATTTGTAATGAAATTGTGTTAGTAATTAAGTTATAGGACAGAGAGCGCTGAAAGAATTAGCTATCAGCGTTCAACATACTCCACCAGCCGATATTGTTCGCAGTGGTCATGTCGAACGTACTGTGGTTTAAGTAATGTGAAGAAAGATCTTTCTTCATTCCAGTGGTGAGGAAGTATTGATTGTGGGATGAAGATATGTGATCGCTGTTTTCTCTATCTACATCGAACGTGTTGTTCATGTACTTTTTCAAGAAATTGTCTATTATCTTGTTCTAAGTCGTTCTGCTATGCTCGCAGACTAAACATCAATCGAGAGAGTTGCTTCTTTTTCTTTTGACGCACTACTTGTACATTTTTACATATTAAACATATTAACTTTTCCAGATAGCCTCATCCACCGAAAGATGGGTATTCAAGTGTTTGCGAGCCAAATGAATAGAATTTTGCGTATTTGCTCGCATTTCAATATGTTGTTGAATCGGCACAAAAAGATTGTAAATCTTCTTGTTAACAGAGGTCATTTTGTTAAAGATGGTGCCACACATATCTTGTCTAAACATATATGAACTGGTCTCAAAAGTTTAGAATTTTTTTTGATGTAAGGAGTTTATTGATCGTTGATTGGTTTTCCTCCTGACAAAACTAAAATGTGACTCACTGGTGTCGAGATTTGTTTTTGATAATAACTGATTTTCGTTCGCCCATTTTTTATGATAATTTTCAATTTGTGTGCTATGAAAAAATTGACTTTGTCTGGTTTCCCTGTGGGAACACTCATTAGTCCTGCTAAGAAGTACCTATCATTCTATGATTATGTAAACTTCTGAAATATCTGCATATATTTTTACAACGTTGCACATCATTTGGAACTATATGAAACCTTTACAATGAAATTAAATTTTGTTTACTAATAAATTTGCTTTCTATGCATCTCCTGATGGTCTCTCCGGAACCGTTCATTTTAGTCCTCGTCTCTCAAGTATCAATGATAAAAACATCATTGATGATTACATAGTTCGGAATAGACAAAAATTAATTGATCAGGTGGGAATGCTAGTTAATAATTATAGGGAAAGCTGTTTAGTGAATCCTTTCCAATAGCAAAAAATTCGGTATTCGTAGTCTACTTATGTAGTGAAATCAGTAGTGCAGTCTCACATGCGAAATTGTACGTGGCCATGCATTTTGCAGTGAAGCGAGCCAATAGGAATGCAGGAATTGCATGAACTCACGGCCTCAGTCGCCACGAATTCTCCAACATTTGGCAACAATAGGGCGTGGCATAATAATGTTTAACAGCGGCATTACTTCGTGGCGATTGTTGGCCACTCGTACTTCCTGGTGTTCACTTTTGTTGCCAATGTTTCGTGGTGATTTAGTGGAGACTTTGGTGGCGAGGCATTCACACTGTAAAAGGCAACACAATATGTGCCTGTTCATCAAGTCACCGTTTTCGTGTGTACATGAATGGACAATTGAAGGATCAGAGGTTTTAGCCAAATCAAAGAATTACAGGATGTTCCGAAGGTTCAAATAATAGACACATTTTGAATCGATTTGGCAGAAGAGTGCCATGAATTAACCCATCGAATTCTGCAATGGCTACTACCAATACCGAGAGTGTTCGGAAGCTGATAACTTCCATTTAACAGTGTGACCGCATAGCGTTACGACGATGCAATGTTACGACGCTATGATTTTCAAAATTCTCTATTAACCCTCTTCCGTCAACCTGGGGTCAAATTGATCCCACGAAACTTCAATAGCAGATCATAATGTCAAATAATACCTCTCTTATGGCCTGCCTGATAAATAGCTTTCCCTGCAACAAATTTAGCACAAAAAGTTTGCTCTGTATACATTTGATTGAAAAGGAAAGGTACAGTCTGAGGTTTCAGATGATACAATGTATTTCGTCAACCTGGGGTCAATTCGGTTGTCTGTGTTCTGCATGAAATAGCATGACAGAGGCAATAGATATCTGGAATAACCGATCTATTGAATTGATTTGTTAGCTGATAGTTGGATATCTTGCCATAGAAGTCACCGCCGTAAGCACTTTTGTGCAAGATAACAGAAGTGTTAGCGTTCGATGCATTATTCATTCCAACGTAGGCCAATAGAGATTGTATTATCAGACTGATTCGTCTGAAATAGAGGCTATGATCGGTCTTCTGATTTTGGCAGGTATGTGGCGAGCTTCAGGGGAATCTCTAGACGAACTATGGTCAGCGAAAGATGGTAGACCCGTATTCAGGGCCACAATGTCTCTTACGCGTTTCAAAGAGTTGTTGAGGTACTGTCGATTCGACAATCAGGCAACTAGAGAGCAACGTATTTCACAAGACAAATTGGCGCCTATCCGTGACTTCTGGGTAATGTTTTTGGCCAATCTACAACCCGTTCATAAGCCAGGCAGTGACATAACAGTCGACGAGCAATTGATAGCGACACGAGGGCGGTGCAGTTTCCGGCAGTACCCCTCGAAGCCCGGAAAATACAGCATAAAGGTATTCTGGGCTTGTGATAGCGAAACGTCATTTCCTCTGAAAGGTGAAGTCTATCTTGGTAGGCAACCCAATGCACCAGTTGGGTCAAATGTAAAAGATCTTGTGAAACGATTAGTACAGCCCTGGATAAAGACAGGAAGAAATATAACAATGGATAATTATTTTACATCGGTTGATTTAGCTCATGATTTGCTTGCCATGCGCACTACAATTGTTGAAACAATAAGAAAAAAACCGTGCTGATATCCCGAGAGATGAAAAGCAATCGCAGCAGGCCAGAGTATTCATCTATTTTTGGATTTGATCGTCAACTTACCCTCGTTAGTTATGTTCCAAAGAAAGGAAGGTTCGTCATATTGTTGTCTTCTATGCACCATGATGAGTCTATCGATGAAGACGACAAATATAAACCTGTTATTGTCCAACATTACAACAAAACCAAATCTGGCGTAGACAATCTGGATCATTTGGCAAGGCTTTATACTAGTAATCGAAAAATAAAGCGTTGGCCAATGGTATTCTTTTTCAACATGATAGACTGTGGAGCAATTGCAGGTTATATTACGTGGTACATGAAATTCCCAGATTGGAACAAAGGCAAATCTTATAAACGACGACTTTATCTGAAAGAACTGGGATTCTCCTTAGTTGAAAGGCAAATCAACAAACGTATACAAAATCCTCAAGCTCTACAGTCAGATGTAACTGTTGCCATGCGATCACTGGGTTGTCAGCTTCAAAATGAAACTTCAAATCCTCCAGCAACGGGAATGTTGACTCAAAGACGGAGATGCTTTTTCTGTCCCCGCTCGATTGACAAAAAGGTGAGCACAGTGTTTCCGTTGCAAGCGTTCTTGTTGTAAAGATCATGGACTACTTTTGTGCAATGAATGTGTCTAAATCATGCAAATTTGTTTGTGAAATTGCGATGATTCTCTTAAATTCATTATGAAATTTGAATTTTTTGGAAATCTGGTGTTTTTATTTTCACTTCAGAATGGGAGCATGCGAAAGATAGTAGGCCTACAGCTTGTATTATCAAATATCAATAATTTCTTACTGCATCTAAATGCATCTAAATTCTTAAAAATTCGATTGATTTAATGACTATCGCATCTAAAAGCAATAAAAGCACACATTTTTACCATGGGGTCATTTTTCCCCCAGGTTGAAAAAATGCGATGTATTTTAAGGCAGGGTTAAATAAATTTGTTAACAAAAAGCGGATGTGAATAGACAGTGTGATATGAGTCATTTGAGTTGCTTTGCACCGAAAATTTGAAAGCTTTATAGGTTGGTTGAAGGACGTACGACGATAAAATGTCATTTTTCCTTTACGACGTTGCGCATGTAAGTTCAGATCTGCATGTCAATTTTTTAACCAAATAAAAGAATGTGAGATTGTTTTCTAATATGTGTTCGACTTTTGACTCGAATAAATAGCAAACATCTTCTATATTTGGATAAATTGTAAATGCATTAGCACAATAAAGGGTAGGTTTTAAAAATGACAATTTTTCAATTTTTCCTTTTTTTATTACAGCATTTATCTAATTAAACTTTTTGCGCTGGAATTCAAATTTCCGTGGCAAATTGAATGTTTTTTTGGAAAAATATGAGTGTCAATGAGGATGTTTGTACAACCAAAAATAAGCTCTTAAGACGATTTATTATCCAAATTACGAAATTATCCACTCAAGACGATTTTGTGATTATGAAGCAAGCGGTCATGCCCTACTGGCGATCGCAAGGAATTTCGAGGTCCCTCATTCGCTCTCTCTTAGTCGTGTTTTTCGTCTCACTGGACTTATCGGCATTCGGTCTCCGGGCTTTCGACGATGTGGCGAACAGCGTTGCAGTGTGTGTCTACTTGCCAAGACCTACGAGTATGACTACTTCAGAACACTGTAAACTCTTCGCCACGAAAGCTGCCACGAACTCGCCACGAAACGAAAAATTGTTGCCGACTCGTGGCTGGAAACGTGTCGCCACTAGCCGCCACTAGCCGCCACAAAAATCCGCCGAAGATGAGAGACCGCTTCAATCATTGAGATAATCACCTAAAATATTCTACAACATCGACATGCTGCTTGCTGGAAGCAGATTTACATAGTTCTTTGGGATTTCGGTGAATATTCCTCGATATTCTAGGATTTGCAATATTTTGTTTAAATGTCGATGTGAATGTGATGAAATGTCTTCCCCAGTGTCGCCACCAACTCGGCAACACTGGCCACGAATTGAAACAATCGACTAAAATTAGCGAGAAATGAACCAAAAAAAATTTTTCAATATTTCTGAGGAGTCTGGTGAGTAGATTGTTCAGCGTAATATCAATTAGGAAGATAATTTGCACCGTTTTGGACATACAGATGTTTGTTTTGATGAATATTTTTTTGATCAATTTGAATGGAAGACATTTTAGACATTTTATATTTAATGTAGAATGTTGCGCTGTTCCATATGTGAATCGAATACATTCGGGAGACATGTGTATCTATCTCACGCTAAAAGGTATCTTGACAACAATTGTATTAATCACATGGTCAGGTAAGAAAATCAGTGGTGATAAACATATTAAATTGTGGATGATAGAATGTAAAAGCTGATGTAGTCGGATTCATCTATGCATGATTTCATCTAGGCTATATCAATTACTTTATGCATCCTAATTCTCCTTTTGAGACATTTTCAGATATAGTGACTGAAATTCACCTAGTAAATTTATGTTGAAAGTCTAGATTTTCACTCAGCTGCAGCGTAGGACGTGAACAGTTTCTATATTTGCTTTGTCGGCCTTTACATTTAGCTCAGAGCTAAAGTCCTAAGCCTAAAATGCTCATTTTCAATTATAATTCTCCACCAAAATATAGTTTGTCTTCAGTGTTACAAATCATCCATGCTATGTTTGCAAGCGTCACTATGGTTTTCATTGATAAATTTGATTTTAGTCAGCTGTTGTGACTTGTTATGCTGTTTCATGAGAACAACTTCAGAAAACGCATGCTTTCGGAAAGCTTCGTTCTCATTGGTTCACTTCAATGAATTATTGAGCCAGTTAAATAGCCTGCATGAAGTCTTTCCCTGTTGCTATCGTTAAGTGGGAGCCTAGTCACTCACAGAGGTAGATTTTGATGCATTACATCGAAAAACTAGTAGCTCCTTTAACATTGCACTTCTTCTTATTAAACTTGAGACTTGTGATTGACCAATGAGAATAAAACGCGGCTGAAAGCGTGGCCAACGCGTTGCTAAAGTTGCATTCGCTGTCCTGCTTCATAAAAAGCTAATGACGGTCAGCTGTAAAATGTGCCAGCGGCCAAAACTCGAAAAACTGCCAGTTGCCATAACTTTTTTATTTTTCTATATTTCATTTGCTGTTTTCAGACACAGGAGAAAGTTGGATGTTCTACACACCTGCACAGTTTCACAGCGATATTCTCTCTTTAACTTCTTTAATCCGAATTTATAGGCACGGTCACTAGCTTTTTGACTTGCCAGTGGCCAAAACTTCTTCATTTCAACTCCGATCTACCTGAACTACCCATACAACCTCTCTCCAGTCGCAACCAAGTGGCCAGTGTAGTCTCAGCTCAATCGCCCAACTCTAGCCCTGCTCCAAACTCTGATTTCTCTCATTATAGGCCCGGTCACTAACTTTTTGACATGCCAGTAGCCAAAACTTCTTTATTTCAACTCCGATCTACCTGAACTATCCATACAACCTCTCTCCAGTCCTAACCAAGTGACCGGTGTAGTTTCAGTCTAATCGCCCAACTCTAGCCCTGCTCCAAACTCTGATTTCTCTCATTAGGGGAGAGTGGGGTGATCTGGCACCCTAACACTAAATTAGCTCTCATGACCAAACAACGAACTTTTTTACTATTCAAACATAATGACCTCAATATTCAGGGAATTTCCTAACTTTCTTATACTAAAATTTTTTTTCGATTCGGACAACTTCCTCTTCAAATATTCGTTTCAAAAAAAGTTACAAAAATGCCAATTCACGAAATGTGTGGGGTGAATTGGCACTTCGATGGGGTGATTTGGCACTCTTCTAGTTTGTTCCCCATAACTTGCCCCACGATGTACCGCTGTTACTATATTGTGAACTAGGGTATGTGCCGTTAGTCTCTGGATTGTGTGATTTGTGAAGACTTTTGATAGTGTATTAGTATCTTGCATCTTCATTATGATACTGTGGCAACTGGCAACTGCGTCTGGATTTGCGATGTTTTAACAAAGTTATGGCTACCGGCATCGTTGCTTCTTGGCCTTTTTTTCACTAATGTAGGAATTGTCAATAATTGTCTGTATATTTTTGAAATTTTAAGCCTACGAGTATTTACAAAATCTAGCATTATCCGTTTTCTGAAAAAATCTTCGTGAAATATTGAAATCCAAAGAAGTTATGGGTGCTGGCAGTTTTTCGAATTTGGCTACTGGCACATTTTACAGTTAACCATTAGTAATGTTGCCAGTTATGCTTTTTGAGTGGGATAAGCAATACCTGAAGTGCACATTTACAGTTTGTACTGTTTGTGCACATTTACCTATCACTATCCGAATTTGCGCTCATTGTTATGGTAGTGCCTGTTTCAATATTCTTTTCCTGTTATCTTTCAGCTACAAAATGATCCAAATTACTGAATATGGCTAGAAATATGTATCAGAAATACGGAATGTGTCTCGACTCGCTGCCTTGCATTGATTCGTCTTCTGAGTTTTTGAGAAATGCAGTGATTTTTTCAGCGAAACAGACTTGTTTCACAGCTGTAAGCGACTCCAAAACACAATGCAAAAAGAACATCTATTTTTTTTTTACTATAGCGGATTTCCTCCATCTTGTATTTATTTGTGAGGCAATCAGTATATAGCACCTGCTCAGAGACCCTACTGGAATCTTTACATAGATTACATAGAGCGCGCTGGATAATGGAGCAGCTGATTCCCTCGTTTACAAAATTACTAATTGCACATTTACTTGTATGTGATGTGTAGTATAGGCCTAATCTAAAGGAGACATGACACAGATATACTGATGTTTCTGATATACTGATATCTATACCCATGCCTATAGAGGTACAGTACATGCATGTACATCAGACATGTAGCCCATTTGAAAAACAGTCACTAGCAATAAATTTCACCTTTACGTTGATTAACGTGTCAGAAAATACTTGAGTCTTATCCAAGACTTAGATTTTGCCGGTGAAGACTATTTCTTGTCCTAAGGAACGAAGTTATGATATTTAACATTTCTAAATTTATTTTGGGATTCTGGTAATACAGTGCAGGCTGTCAAGTCGCCTCTTATTTTAATTGTTTGGCATTCAGATAAAAAGCGGTTTGTTTCTTTTCCCAGACATTCTGTTACTATTCGTTTTTTCTAGACTGCTGTCAACTTTTCCTAATTTTTTCGTATTGAAAGATTCAAATTTCATAAAACGCCAGCCGAGTTGCCGTACATAGATGTCTATATTTTTAGACAGTCTCAAGTAAGGATTTTTTGCGTAAATCACTTCTACCAATTATGTAACAGCGTTTATCTTTTTTAAGAGCTTGAGTCTCGCCACTCATTTCTGGAAATGGTCAATTGATCCAACTGCAAAACTGCTGCCTCAACCTGAAGGGCGAAAAGACGCTGGAATGATGTAGGCCTAGAATACCCAGACATCAAGAGATACATTCATCTCTGCTAGTAATGAATTAACATTTTCCTCGCAACAAGCTTTGGCCTACATGATATTTGCCTGAATCCCTTAGGCCTACAGTGTATATCATTCGTTGGCTTGCTCAGTTTTTCACGCGCTCTCAAAAATATCGAAAGACATTAAGACAATGCTATAATTCGATAGTAGCCTAGAGGCCTACCTCAGTACATAAGTGCTACAACTGCAATCACATATATGCACAGTATAGAGGCTTTTTGTACTTATCACTGTTGAACATTGTCCGGTAGCTGGTACAACACATGTTTGGGCTATCAGCAATTTTTCTGAAAAGAATAATTGATAAGGGAGAATTTCGATGCATCTCCTTATGGTCTTATAGTGGTTACCAACTACTTGTATACTCAGTGGTCACCTTAAAGCCAAAAGAACAAAACTCAAAATTTAATTCCGATGTTTATCGACAACCATAAGATTCACAACTTCAACCAAAAGAATTAGAATGGAAAGAGCGAGGTAGCAGCTTCTATGCTTTTCAGGAATAAAATCTGTTAGTAGTCTATTTAGTATCCGAAGAAGTCACCTGACTTGTTTCACAATCCGAGAAGTTGTGTTTTATTTTCAGTCGATTTTATAAGCCTACTCCATCAATCAAGACACTCATCAAGAGGCGAAAGGTGTTAAGATAATAAATATGAGAATTGACACACTTACTGAGAGACGAGAACTAGTTGAAGTGATAAAATGAAGGAGTTTGAAGATTACAATCGTTGATAAAGCCTCGAATAACTTGTTCGTGATCCACAAGCAAGTTACAGTCACAAATTGTGACTGTACTAACAAATGTCATTTCTAAACTAACTACATTTATGAGTTGGCAATTCTTCTCGAATATCCTAACTTATCAATCTCAGGATCCCGGTAACCGTTGCCGGGATACTAATGTCTCAGAATTTTTCTTAAATCCTGGGATCCCGGGATTGTGGTCACTATATTCGACAATGCTAGGCTTACTAGAAAATGCTTAAATTTTAAGCGTTTTTACACATGTACCCATTTAGCCAATCATTTTTCGGTACCATTTTAAGCAGCACCAATTTAACCAAACTTCCTCTTTTACAAATTTAACCAGTTAAAATATTTTAACCGGTTGAACATTCCAGGTGACTGACTTCCTTTATTGAGAACGGGTACCAAAAGAGAATTTAGACTGGCGCTGTCTTCCTCGACCTATCGGGGCTTACTCAACGCATGGCAGAAAGGCCTCCTCTTAAACTTCAGCAGATGCTTACCCCATGGACTGTTGACGTCATTGAATGCTTCCTACAAAACCATCGCTTTCGGGTTTATTTGGGAGCAGACAGAAGCAGATAGAGGCGGCAAAAGAAAGGCATTGCTCAGGGATCAGTCTTAGCACCTACTCTCTTCAACATTTACATAAACTGAAAACCCTTTATCAACGAGCACAAAATTCGTCTATGCCGATGACATTTGTTGTACCCATCTAGCTCGAGCATTCGCAGAACTGAACGCCCTGCTGAATGATGACGTCTCTGATGTAGTTGACTTATGTACTCGATGAATGCTGCAACCAAGCCACTGAAAAGATTATTTCTACCGTGTTTTACCTAGACAGCTGTCAAAGTGGTCATCAATTTGACGTGCACATTGACATTTTTCGCATATCTCATGAACCTAAGCCTGCATACTTTAGATAGAACGTCATCCTACAATGAGCATCTGGCAAAGCTGAGCTATAAATGCAGACAAAAAATAATCTTCTAAAAATGATCGCTGGCTAGACCTGGTGCACTGATGCTAATGTACTGCGTGAAACAGGACTGGCGTTGTGCTACTCAACAGCTGAACCTTGCTGTCCTGCTTGGAAAAACTCAACACATTGCAAAGTAGTAGATGTCCAACTAAATGAAATCATGCTGACTATATCCGGTGCCATCAAACCAATGAAAACTGACTGGCTTCCCACACTCCCCGATATTGCTTGCCTTGCCGAAACCAGTGCCAGATTCGAGGTTGGCTCGACAGACATAAGATCTATTCCTATAATTTCTAAAATTAGGCTTGGTCGAAACCAGTGCCAGGCGCGCCAGAGCGCCAGACATAAGATCTCTTCCTAGAATTAATGAAATCATGCTTGCCGAAACCAGTGCCAGCCGCGCCAGACACGTGATCTATTTTTTAGAAATTCTGAAACTGTAGGCGCCAACGGCGCCGCGCTGGTGCGCGATAGTCTCTCAAATGTGCGCATGAATCGCCTCGCCGGATCAAAAGCGCACCCGTCTATAGATTCCACTTCGGCTCAGAGGAGTTACTGCCGTGACACCATAATTAATACAACTCTGCCGTTATAATGCTCACTGACAACTATTTTGAGTGAAGGAACACATGGAACTAGTAAATGTAACTATTCAACATCAAGAATAAAAGTCTCAGCTATCGATGCGATGAAACCTCTCATAAAGCCTAAGTGTAGAAATTCTCCGACGGTATTAGGGATGGGAAAAGAGCAAGATATTAGAGCGCCACCGAGTTTTTTGGACTGCATTTTAATCAGATATAATACATACATATATATACATATATATATACGTTGTAGAGAGGGATGCAAAAAATAAACAAATAGCTACAAATAAACAATAATGTTCAGTGCTAAGAAGTTTTTCACATCTACTGTCGTCATTTTATTTATTTTATGTTGGTATACGATGCTCGTTGATACCCAATTACTATTTTATTTAAATGTATATTCATAAGCTACCGGTATATTCCCAATATGTTTTCAAAAAGCAGAGATGAATTAATTAAAGAAAATTTGTATTTAACAGATTAAGTGATTCTTAAAAAAGGCTTTCAGTGCGCTTCTGCTTCATCGAGCTTGTCACACAAAACCAACACTGCGGGATCATCAACATTTCTCTCAATGTATTGTCTCAGAATATCCAAGGCTTGGCGGGATTCTTAATTGGTGACTGATGGAATTTCAGGCTCCTCCACCAGCTCCTCTGGCTCAGCTTCAACCGGTTCAATTGCAGATACAGCTATCTTCTCCATGATCATGATGCCGTTTGTCTGCACCTCACACGTTGGTCCGCCGTCACTCATTGGGTGAGACTGGCTCCGTCCTCCACTTCGCGTTGCTCGTACAAGTCTCACTATAATCCCGCAAGTTCCTCACTGACAGGGTGCGGCTCTGCAGTCATCGCACCTGTAGATGTGAACTTGCCTCTTCCGCCCATCTTTCTCCAGCTTCTTATCCCAATCTTTCAACCATGTCTCATACATGGGCGCTGTCATCCCTACCTTGCAATTGGCTTTATAGTCAACGGGAATCTTTGCATTCTTGAAGCAACGTGGCTTTACATATTTTCTTATGACAAGCAGTGTACACTGCTTACCTTTAGAAGTCAATGTTTTGTTGGGTAGAAGTCGCAAACTAGTCTCATCTAAGTTACAAACGTCATTACGATGGAACGCATTAATTGTAGCTTTCAGAATCTCATGCTGCCAATCGCTGATCACCAGCATGTTGATCGCCCTAGCCTTGAACTGACTTGAAGGGGATCGAGTGTCTTCTGGAAAACTTCTCTAGCCATCCGTTGCTGGCTCATTAGTAAGTTGTTTTGTCTTCTCTTGCAGCAGCTGTCCAGTGACGGGAACGTTCTGACTTCGAACCTGTTTGAACCAAGACAGAAATGCCCTCTCTAGCTCTCTAGCTTATCGTATCTCACCGGCTTTATACTGCTTCGTTTAGTGTTGTCTCCACACTCAATTGCCTTCTCAATTGAATCTTTTGCATTTAGAATGCCAAAGCGCTTAGCTAGCTCGAAACGACTCACATTTTCTGCAGTGGCGTCGATTATCTATCTCTTGTCTTTCAGCGTCTGTCACGGCCACAGTGCTATGTCGCAGACGTAAGACATCATCCAATGATGAAATTTCTCGCCTTTCTCAAAACTAAGAGGTGTTACTATAAGGGAGGTGTTCCTATCTTCAAGCTAAATTCGGTTTTTGTAACATAGGTGGTGACATCAGATCCCTGAAGTCAACATGTCGGATGTTGTGGCATTATAGTGACTGCACCGATTCCTGTAAAAGCTCAGCCAACATCAAGATGACAGTCCAGCTGCCGTTATACCAGCATGTTGTTTGGCATTGTCGCTGCTGCTTCACTAATGCGATATCGCACGTCAGTCAGTTCTTGGAAATGGAAACATGAAACCTGAACCTTATCCTTCACATTGCCCAAAAGAAAAAAAATCTCGAACCGGCTTGTTACTGTAAAGTGGCCATTTAAAAGTTAAATCTGCAGGAGACTAATTCATCGCTGAGGGAGCTTTTTAAATTTTATAAATGGTCGGACTTTATCATGCCAGTGCGTTGGTGCAGCATCTGTTGAAAGAGTCATTCAATTAGCCTGTAGCTAAAGGAGAAGTCAGCTTTGCAGCATTCAGAACACGCATCTTCAGTGATTCTCCTTGAAACTCACTATCTGATGTGGATGTTCCAAAATTTTAAATCCTGATTTTATGACGACTCACTTTTCCGTTGATGCAAAGTGCGACCTCGTCACTGGACATGACACGTGAAAGAAAATCTTCCCCTGCTTCCTTTTGAAAAACTAATTTTTAGAGCTCAAAACGCTTTTCTATGTATAGCCCCTTTGTTTATAGCCTGCCGCAGTTGAATCTGACAAGTTAGGCATCGTCTGTTTGCCGAGGTGCGCCTCCGGGGAGGTCATAAAGAACAATTGTAAATTTCGAAAAGAAAATTGTCCAAAAACTGACGCTTTTGAAAAATGTGCTGTGCCTCAAAGTGAAGAACAACATAGCCGTCGTTACATGATGCATAAAACTCGTTAAGTATTGTAGAGCTGATTTCTAAAATCTGAGCTAACTCAATAGATAGATATAGTCTAATGAGATCGAATGAATCATTTTGAAACACCCTGCTTCGAATTATAATGTGAATTTTTTTCTGAGCAGAAGATTGCCATTTTCTGTTTAAGTGCGTTCAGAAATCTGTAGACCGATGTATTGATATTCAAAACAGGTTTTTCCTTCAGAGTAGCACGGTATCAGTATTTGTTTGTCAGACAGCAGTTGTTCGTTTGGTCTATCAGTATTTTTGATCGAGTGGTGATCCTCCAAGATGACATGCGGTTTAACAACTTCTAAGAAACTCCTTTTAAGTAAATATTGAAGTTACAAGAAGCCCGGATGCCCTCAAAACTTTTCCAACTGTCATGCGCGCTGATTTCGAGGAACCTCTAAACCCATTCCATGTCAGGTGAAATTTTACATGAAAACTCAGTGGATATAACTGATGCAAGCGTTGTACGGCCGGGTGGAATTCCGATTTTCCGAAAAATTAATTCATCTTTTATGTACTCGATCTCTTCTCCGAAAATCACAAGTGTTCAAGATACATGCAGATGTACATGCTTCAGTGGTCACTACTGATGACAATAATGTTTTTATTCAAATTTTAGAACAAAACCTTACAGACATTCTTGTGAGTTTGTAGTTCTGACTGTTGGATAGCAATCGAAAGCTTTTTTGCGATAGACACATAAGAATGATGTCAACGTCATAGAGAACTCCTGACTCTTTCCTACTCTAAATTGAAAAATGACTAGTCAGGGTTCTTTCATGCATTCTTTTGATGCTCGTTAAAACGTGTCGACCGATCACAAATGACTTATAAACGTCATAATTCTTCATCCCATACGCACGCTTATGTCATGTGCAATATGCGAGTCATAGAATAATTAAACAAATTAGCCGAAACCAGAAGAGAGTGATGCACAGGAAAAGTGTGGAAGAGATGCAGTAGATAGATGCAGAGGAACAATTTCAAGGAATTAATGGTCTTAGCCAAGGACATCAACCTCGTCAAACGGTGGCAAGAGATGCAGTGGTAAATCTTCTAATTGACAGACGGCCGTCATCAGAAGATTTAGAGAATTCTTTGAAGAATGTAGAGTAAATTCCGTTTTCAAATAAATGATCCAGGTAAAGAAGTCCACACAGATGTGGCAAACGAAGTGACTAATCCAACGATGACAGAAATAAATGAAGCTATAGAAAGAATGAAGAAAACGAAGGCTCCTGGTCTCGATGACGTGCAGGCTGATTTGTGATAGGTCACAGACGGAAGTGCTCAGATTGGGCAATCTTGTAAGCATCGTCCAAAAAATGTGGAGTGAGGAGAGCTTGGTAGATGACTGGAGTACTGAGGTACTGGCTCCCATTCACAAGAGTGATGGAAGAGAAGACTTTAATAATTACAGAATGCTCATCACTGCTCTCAGTGGGATACAAGATCTTCGCGGAGGTACCTGAAAGGAGTCATAGACCTTTTTATCGCTGAATAATCGGCTCATATCAGGCTGGCTTTGTGCCATCATAGTAAGAGTTTGGGCTGATCATGACAAACGGACGACTCAATCGATTCTCACGCCTTCCTATCGTGTCATACAACAGCGCGCCATATATTCTTGGAGAGCCTGCGTTCTCAGTCTTCAAATGAAATATGATAAACTTGAATCCGTTAATGTATTTGCTGAATAGTGCTCAAAATGTGAAAATCGCTCAATTTACACATCACCACTTTTCAATAAGAAAGCATGTGAGCATGATAATGAATGAAGTACGGGGAGAACAAGTATTTTCTGGGCTCTCTTAATGTGCTGATCATCAAAATCGTTGAGGTAATAAAAAATTAATGAGATAGTGAAGTTATCACAAAGTCATGACTCTTTCGACTGAAAATGTCATATTGTCACTTTTCTATGAAAATGATCATGTTTGGTATCTTCAGAATCCTTGTGATGTGGGGAGTACGAACATGTAAGTTTTATTCAAATTAGTTCAATAGTTCTTTTTCAAACTTCTTCAACATTTTTTGTCATTGCCGCTAAAGTACACAAACATGAAAGGTAAGCAATCTGCGATCAACATGACAGAACAAAGAAATTCCTTCTTTATTTATTTTGTTTTGACCCGTAGTTCACCTTACACGGTGCTTGTGTACTTTAGCGGTAATAACAAAAAAAGTTGAATAAGTTTGAAAAGGAAGCAAGATTGTGCTGTTCCATGCGTACCCGGAGTGTATAATGAGAAAACCAATGGTACCTCTGGAAGTTTTTCTCCGTTTTTCTCTTTGAAAAGGAACTATTGAACTAATTTGAATAAAACTTGCATATTCGTGCTTCCCACATCGAAGGGATTCTGATGATTCCAACATGAATATTTTTGATGAAAAAATGAGATCATAATATTTTCAGCAGAAGAGTCATGATAACTTTTTTGATGACAGTTTTGTGATAACTTTGCGATCTCATTAATTTTTCATTGCCACCAATTTTGATGACCAGTATATCAAAAGAGAGCTCAGAAAATGATCGTTCCGCAATTACTACACTGCCCAACACACAGTATGGCAGACAGGAAGGAGTTCGCGAGTAAGTTGTCAATTTTTTTTCTCACTCTACTTATATTTACACAGTCCTTTTTTTCATTACCTACCATTTGAATATTATCAACATTTACATTTGTGTTTTATTCTTATTTTTCACATTGGTTTTACTTACTGAATAGTTCGATTTGAGATTTAATTCATTATTAATTGTGTTTCGCCTAAGGTTAGCCCTTGCTAATTTGATTCCATGCGTGATTCATTGCATACTAACATGTTTTCTTATTGAAAATTGGGATTTGTAAATTGAGCGGCTTTCACATTTTGAGCACTCCAGCAAATACTTTAACAGCCCATTTGAAGGCTGAGAATACAAGCTCTCCAATAATGTATGACATGTTGTTGCATGACACGATTGGAAGGCATGAGAATCGATTGGGTTTCAACATAACGTGCGTGGTCCGTTTTTTATGATCAGCTCTGTGACTGTAAAAGGGAAATCAG
Source organism: Prostheceraeus crozeri (assembly GCA_907163375.1). NCBI lineage: Eukaryota > Metazoa > Platyhelminthes > Polycladida > Euryleptidae > Prostheceraeus > Prostheceraeus crozeri. Next base: position 86,910 of record CAJQUW010005362.1, read on the forward strand.
CCGTCGATCAGCTGTTTATTGTTAGGCAAATTCTGTAGAAATACTTGGAATGCAATTAGGACAGATGACATCTAATCGTCGATTTCAAGAAAGCATACGATACTATACACAGACCAACCTTATGTAGCATAACAAGTAATTCGGAGAAGTTTGTCTGCTACGAAGCAAGCAACTGTTGTGTGAGAGTTGGAGGCCAAGTCACAGACGCTTTTTTGTTCTCCTCTCGACTTGAAACAATATTGCCCTCCGGCTCCAATATTGATCAATTTCGGCTGAAGTGGGTGATGAGACAAGTGAGAACTTCGGGTGGATTGAATCTAGAAGACCTGAATTGTGACCGGTTGGTATATGTGGATGATGACGATTTAATGGCCGAGAGCCTGGTAGTCCTGGATAGAAAGTAGGCGGATACGGTGTAGCAAGAATTCTGCCAAAAAAGTGGCCGGGACGACTGGATGGTTGTGGCGCAGAATCGAGTCGAATGGAACTGCAGTGGCAAATGGTCTGCACGGCCTGAGACCTCCGGACGGAGTGAGTATATTTGCAGAAAAGCGACAACTCAAAGACGTGTTTAATTTGATATAGATTAAATAATTCTAAAATAAATACAAAGTAGATATAAGCAAGGAAATGAAAACTAACTTATTTTAAGCACTTTCGACAACTCTAGTCATAATAAGATAACGTCATTAAGCAAAGGATGCTAAATAGTCTTGCTTTAAAAGCTAAAAGCATTCAATTCATATAGGGGGTTAGCTATGAAAGGAGATTAAGTGAAAATTCTGAAATCGGGACATGCACAACATGAAATTAGCATAGATAAGGTAAATGAGTTGATTTTTGTTTTCTTTTATTCAATTCAATAGAAGGAATGTCTGTTTTAAATTCATAAAGAAAGTACTCGTGTGGTGTGTCAAGTACTTCTTGATTGATTCAAAATGAAAAGACTGAAGTATCAAAGATTACATACTACACCTGACTTTCACTACCAGCATTTCAGATTTGCATTTACACTAGAATTACCGCCAAAAAAGTAAACCGATTTTTACCGTGGTGTCAAATTTGACACCAATGTATTTTTTTACTTGATTACTAGTATTAGTCACTGAACTTCACTATCTTGGTCAGAAATAAAAGTTACTGAATTAGCTAATTTTAGTGGAGCGCTATAATCTCATTAGATATAAACCTATCTACATTATGTACCCATCTTTATTTCATGATAATGGTAGATGTTATGTGTATTTCCAAATTATGATTATTATAGACTACATTAGTCTTGATCGGAAGCAACATTTTCATCCTTTGTAAAGACATTTCCCTCTTATCCGATGTCATTTCACGTCTAAAAATTTGCCGATTGAACATAGAAATGTATTGAAGATGTAGAGAAATTAGAGATGGATATAGAATATAGAAGTTTAGAGATGGCTCCTCAAAATCGAATGAAACAAAGTTATATGGTCATTGTCTTTCACATGAATTACACATCACCAGCTGCACCATTTGCCCTGTGCTGCATGGACCACAAGTCGATTTTCCGCAATTTTTGCAAACGGATGCGGAGTTGTTTCGACATCCTTTTCTGTGACACTTCTTCCTTTTGATGGGAACATCCTGAAGATCAAACGGATCCACCGCCATTCCAGTTGTCGGAGGAGCAGCTCCTTGAATTTGAGAATTTCGCAACTCGTCGATCAGCTTCAGAGTGAACATTCTTCGAGTTACATTTGTATCAGTCTTCTTTCTGTAGATGATCCATGCATTGATCACTGTTATATCCAACATATTAGCCCAGACAGCTAAGGGCCACCGACGGGAGGCACTGTGAACACTATATTGACGGGACATTTGGTCGAAAACATCTACGGCGACTTTGTTCTTGTTGTAAAAATTGACAACATCAGGTTTCTTCTTTTCGGTATTGTCTGTAGTCGGAGAAGAATGCATCGAGCTAAGAAGACAGACGTTCTTGTTTCTTTTGCCTTGGTAATTGACGAACAATACTCTGGACTCATTCTGCCAATAAAACGAAGATGAGAGGGTGTTGCTCGATTGTTTGCTCATTTCTTTTGAAATCTCTCTTTTATTTCGACGTATTGTTCCAACGATTGATGTTTGCTTGTCGGTCAAATATTGAACCAGTGACAGTGAGGTGAAAAAATTGTCTGTGCATACATTATAGCCATGGTGCAGCAGCGGTTGCATCAAGCGAGCAACGACGTCTTCGCCAAGAGGCTTCCCGTCTCTCGATTGCTTTTCTTGGGCCCCTAAGTATGGAAGTATGTTACACACGTATTTCGAATCCAACTCCGCCAGCACCCAGAACTTCAGCCCATATTTATCAGGCTTGTTAGGCATGAATGTGATCATTTTGCACCTAGTCTTCAGTGGCAACAACTGCTCGTCGACTGTCAAATTGAAATTTGGAGTGTATGACTCGACGCAATTAGTGCGGAAATTTTCAAAAACCTCCCGGATAAGTGCAAACTTGTCGGACTCGACTCTCGATCGTCGTGTTGTTTTCTTGTCAAATCGAAGATATTTGAGAATTTTGTAAAATCGATTACGTGACATTGTTTCTCGAAACAACTGCGGGCCATATTTTTCACTCCAAAGGAAGGAAACCGGGTGAGTTTTGCCATAAATGCCTCGAGCATATTGTACAGCAATAAAAGACTCCAGTTCATCCACGTCAATGTTGAAATCAATGTCACCACTAAGTGACGCCATTTCCCTTGTACATTCAACTATATGAATTAGAGTCCTCCGGTCAATGATCTTCCGCCATGCATCGTAAGCCGAACGAATCGGATAATTACCGGGACCAGGTCTTGCTGTGAAAACATTATGAGATGCAACTCTGCCAACCATCGATGTAGTCATGGGAACCCACGTTGTGCCATCTGGAGACTTGAAAATCGATGTGGAAGGTGCAGAGTCTTCGACTTCTTCCTCACTATCATCACCAGAGCTGTCAACTGTCAAGGAAGTAGCCACATGTACATCACCAGTTGAACCAGGGGCATACACAGGATCTCCGTCTTCGCTATCACAATCACTGCCCGAGGCTTCCGATGCCAAGTCCATCAAACGCTGATAAGCATGTTCGGCAGCATATCTCCTCTTCATCGTAATTTACTAACTCGAAAAGATTTAAGGAAAATTATCATAAGACGAAGACAATGTGTCATAGTCAGGTTATGTAAATTCATGTGCATGTATTTCTACAATTTTGAAATTATCATGTTGAACGGATATTTCACTAATTATTCACTAACTGCTCAAATAGCAACCCATCAATGTAAGTATGACATCCAAACAATTCCATTGATTGGTATCAATATAACAAGTGCTCGCTGTGAAAGCCTGGATACTTGTCAGTAACACTTTCCATGTTTGCCACTTAGACTACTAATAATTCCAAAAGCAGTAGTCCACTGGTGTCAAATTTGACACCTCGGTAAAAATAGGTGTACAAGTTTGCCAGCAAAAATCTGTTTGAGTACGGTGGATCAAAATTCGTTATCTGGTTACTTAAATGAAATAAATAATTGTCACAAGAGGAAAAATGCCACTGACTAGTTAAACATGCATAACTCATGGCTAGAAAATTGGATGGTGTCAAATTCGACACCATGGTAATTCTAGTGTTAAGCAAGTTAGTGAAGTTTCGACGGGCATTCATTAAATACGGCTCCTCGCATCACTTTAAGCACACTCGCCTAAGTTAGTGCGCCTGCAATAATCAAAATTTGACGCTTTTTGCAAACACATTGAAAATAGAATAATTGAATATTGAGTTGCATTTTCAGTTGAAAAATGGAAACAGACCTAAATAGCTGCCATTTCGTTCAATTTCAGGAATTATCAGAAGGCGTAATTTACATCTCAGGTCTGTTTCCATTTTTCAGCTGAGTATGCAATTCAATATTTAATTATTCTATTTATACCAGCATTTCAGTCTACGAATTTATAGCAATCTCCTTTTCATAATTTGCATTTTGCAATTAAAGAACTCACAGTCTTACACACAACCCAAATGAAGATAATGACTGGAACAGTCCTATAATATTAGATTAATTGATATTTTTGGGTAGGCTATACACTCTAAACCAGCACCTCCTAAATCACACACTGAAGCGAGACACTATTCGTAACTAATAAAAAAATCCTAAAGCAAAGCGTTTTAGGAGGCTAGCGCACTAGTGTTATTGTTCTCTTTAGTATGTCAGCATTCTATTTCACGCAACCTCCTAAAATTCTAGTGTGTCTCGCTTTAGGATGCAGATTTCTTCGATTTTAGGAGGTGACAGTTTACAGTGTATTGGAATGTCAATTAAATCTAATTAAATGATATGTGAGGGAAGTGTTCGACTACTCATCGCTTCATCGGTTTCTCTGTTCTTGTTCAATTGTGCATATGTACTAGTATGGACCTAACATGAAACTATGCTGTAGAGCCACATTGATCCATGCAAATACTTACTACACCTTTCATATTTTCAGGAGCCTATTCACATTGGTGGATCGTCCAACTTCCCGAAATCTTCGTTATCGATTGATGGAATGGATATTCGCACGAATGGTGCCGCCCAAGACCACAGAAATTTTTGCGATGGCTTTTCTAGTTTTCAATTTAAGTCACGGACCTTCGCAGGAAGAAACTTTGGAGTGCCTCGAGTGCTCTCTGAACATCAGAATGAATTTCAGTAAGAAATGCTCCGAGCATTATATGAGAACTCTGAACTTTATTTGACCCTCAATCAGGCGCATTAATGGAAAATTTTCTTATTTGTTTATTGTTGCAAATAAGTATGACATCAAGCTGATTTATAGCCGAATTAGTAATCTATGAGCAACTTTTAAGATTGTGAAATATAATCTGATTTTGGATGAGGGCCTAAAAAATGAATAATGTTTTCTACCCGTAGTATAATAGCATGCAGAAAATACTTGAAATTGCTTGAAATGCGCAATAATGACACAATGTAGGCCTGTTACTTCTATCTTTCAAAGTAATTGTTGATTTATTGACTTTGACAACATGTACAGAGTGACCAGTTAAGGACGCCGGATTGAATTCAATAGCCATATCCACGATACTGAAGATATGTTATTAATTAAATGCCTGGAATATTTACATAGGTATGTAACTTCATTTTGCATTGTCAATTTGCTATGAATTTGATGCAGAAGTTGCATTGGGTGAGTTCCACTCATAATGGTGATAGAACACCTGGCACAGTCACACCACTTGCCATTTGTATTATTGGATAGAAAATCCCAGGGCATCTTTATGCCATCGGTCACATCAGTTGCCTCCTTAGTACAATTACCCTTACAAAGTTCAAGTTGCACAACAGTTTGAAACCTGCGACCATACAGTTCGCCAAGATTGTGCCAATTTTGCGCTTAAGAATCAGCAAGTGAATCCAATGTTTACGAGGAGAACAATCTTTAGCGACGAGACCTATTTTCATCTCGACGATTGCGTAAAGAAACAAAATTTTCGAATATGGGCCACAGACGATCCTCAAGTGAGGATCGATTACCCTACATGAGAAGCCATTGCAACCCGACCAATGTGCGGTATGGTGTGGTGGAGTGATTAGACCATATCTTTTGAAAATGAAAATGTAAATAGAGTTGTAAAGGTAAATGGCAATTGTCATTCAAGGATGATAAATGAGTTTCTCTGCCTCAACTCGAAACCTTAGATGAACAAGACTTATGGTTACAACTAGATGGTGCAACTAAACATACTGCACGAGAAACCACACAGTTCATCAGAGAATAATTTCCTGATCGCCTTTTCTCCAGCAATGGTTATCATCGATGGATGGCCACCAGGATCATGTGTCTTGTCCCCATATGATTTCCATGATGATTTCTATCTGGGCTATGTGAAATCGCGGGCATATAAAAAAACCAACAGGATTGCTCAATTAAAGCACGAGATCCGAGGTGTAATTGGTGGAATCACGTCAAACTTGTGTGAAAGAGTGATTGAACATTTCCTTCTCAGAATAAGAGTATGCTGTGACTGCAGAGGTGGTCATTTAAAAAATGGTGTTTTTCATAAGTGAATATACAGACTGTGGATGAAAAATTGTCTTGTGAATGCAATATCAAACATATTTAATCCTTTTTTCGCATTTCAATTAATTTCCTTTTAAACCGACAATGCAAAATGAAGTTGCATACCTATGTAGATACTCTAGGCTACAAATCAATAACATACCAGTAGCATTGTGGATATGTCTATTGAATTAAATCCAGTGTCCTTAACTGGACACCCTGTATTTGCTCATTGAAATTAGTTTTCTAGAATTTGAATGGTTTTGCTCATTTGATTTTGCTATTTAATCATCACAAGTGCTTGTTTGGTCATTCGATCTAGTTTAATTTTCTTGATTTCAAAAAAATACTTGTGCATCTTTTAACACCATGATTCTCATTTTTAAATCTTGTGTCATCATATGTTTACTTGAGCAGACATACCGTTTTGCTTGCACTTGCCAAAGTATATGAAAAAACAAATAGAGAGAGACAAACATTTCATTACTCTCAAAAATGTGAAATGCGCTGTTGATGTGGACAATTTTGTGTCATTAGTAGTGCGCATGAGTAGGCCTACTAATGAAATTGACGACCATGAACCGCTTCCTATAAGTCTCCTATAAGGCCCGTGTGAAAGATCTCATTCAGTTAAATTGCTCCAATGTCACACTTGGATTATCTATGTCACCGAAATCAAAAATTCTTTGTGCAACCTAAGGGAAGATTTCGATGTTTTAAAAAATACATATAGCACGAATTAATAAAATAGCTATGAGTTTGATAGAACTTCTGTGTTCTCAATTGTCTTGTTATTAAGTGAGATTTCGTAATGTGTAGATATAGAACAATTGCATTATCGCATTGCAAAATTATGACGCAGTTTTCGTTTGGGTAGTTAAAGTAATTTCTGATGCATCCACTCTCATGTCAAAGGTAATCCAAGTACATGGCGTTGAATCAGTATAGTCTCAGTGTGCTATCTCTTTTGACAGCTGAGAGTTGACTTTTTGGGGTTTGCAATGCTGCAAATTTTGAATTTCCGTAATTTGCATCAAGCATCTAGAATGGAGTTTTCCGATGCCCTCTCAGGGCAATCTTTTCACATGTGTTGAGAAGTGATTGAATTTGACTATAACAATGTGCAGCATGAAGTTCGCTATCGTAAGCTTCAGTGGTACTCATGCGATCCACTGATGTCGCTAAAATAGTTCCATGTCAACATCTTATACTGTACATGCATGAATATGGTAAAACTCTGAGTGAAAGTTCTATTTCACTTTTCTGATAAGTACTAAACGGCTATTTCTTTTCAAACATGCATGCATTGTTGCAGAAAGTTCTTCAGTACTTATGAGTTCACAGCTTAGCGAGAAACATGAATTCAACATAATCGCCATGGTCTGTGGGCTTATATAAGCGGGCATGCGTTATTTCAAAATTTAGAAAATTAGATCAGATAAAGCGACCAAACCACCTAAATCTAATGACTGTTCTAGAGTAAGTGTCATGGCAGTTCAGAAACTTTATTCAAATCATACTATATGGATTGTCTAAAATGCTCTATATATTTAAGCAATCTAGCTAACAACAGTGGCTAAGTAATTAAATGCAATTAAATCAGAGAAAACTTAAATCAATGACTAAACAACTTATTTTAGATTACAAGAGGTGCTACTCCGGCAGACACAGTGAGCTTCTGCAGGGAGCCAGGCCAAAAGTGAGATTTTCATAGAATTACGTTTATCCTATGCCTACTACAAATTTACAGGCCTGCTGTGTTCTGCCTGGTTTCTCTTCTTGTCAGGCAGGATCAAAGAAATACACATGTTAATCCAATGGGACGCAGATTGACGTTTTTGGCAAAAATGAAACTTTTTATGTTTTCTTATGCTGAGTGAAAGTACTAAGTCTAAAGCCATGATTTTTGACATAGAATTTCCTCAGGTCATTTCCTATCATGTTCAGGTACTTCTGTCTATGAGGCTAAATACATGTTGAATTGGCAGGCTTCTTATGTCGACAAGCACAAGCATTTTTGCCAATTTGATCCTTATTTGACCACATTCTTGTATACATCGCCGATAAGAAGCATGATAATAACACATAAACATGATAGGAATTGACCTGAAGACATTCCATGTCAAAATTATTACTCTAGACTTTTCACTCAGTAGTAGAAGTAGAAAACGTAAAACGTAAAATCCGTAAAAGTAGAAAACATAGAGAGTTTCATTTTAGCAAAAACTCCAATCTCCATCCCATTGGATTAAAATGTGCCTTTCCTTGATCGTGTCTGACAAGAAGAGGAACCATGCAGAACTCGATAGACGTGCAGATTCGTAGTAGGCACAGGATATACGCATTCTGTGAAAGTTTCAGTTTCGGCCTCTTTCCCTGGAGAAAATCATTATGGCTGCCGGACTGTGTAGTGTAGCTAAATGTTGAATAAATGTCTATCACATGAAACAGGTCTAGCTATCCTTATTTTTTGTTCACATTGATCAATTGATCATGCCGTCTTTTTTGCCTGCTGCGTATTTCTGCATCGAATACAGCATTGTGTTCTACACGTTGAAAAGATAAGATTACAATTACAGTGCTTCTCAAATTAATCGGAACACCCATGCTATTCTCGGATAATATGAAAAACACGTCTATTTAACAAAGACAAAGTTTATTGCATGTATCCTTAGAAGACCTAGGTATCAAAACATTGTCAGAAAATTTGGTTTTCACATGTCTAGTACTTCGTATGCCCTCCTTTGGCCTTATAAAGGGACATGACTCGTTCTGGCATACCACGGATCAATTTTCCACACGTTTCGTTGAGCTTGTCTCGCAGTTCTCCATCACGAGCACAAATCTCCAAAAGTTTATTGATAAGTTCTTGCTTACTGGTCAGTGTGTGGCGCCGAAGTCGTGCTTTGATGACACCCCATAGTGTCTCTATGGGGTTCATATCGGGTGAATTTGATGGCCAAGGGAGAACTTCAATACCGCACTGCTCAGTAAACCGTTTTACAGCTTTGGAAGTGTGGCAGGGAGCATTGTCCTGCTGAAACACAAAGTCGGTGCTTTGTTCTCCATACCACTGATTTGCTTGAGGTATAAGACGACGTTGCAAGACACTGATATATTGGTCGCTGCGCATTGTGCCTTCGACAACATGGATTCTACCACATCCGTGCACAGCCATGCAGCCCCATATCATCACTTTTTGAGGCTGCTTGACTCGCTGAGCGACATGTAAGGGACTCAGGGGTTCTGCTCCTTTCCTTACCACTCGGGGTTGAGACACCTGTACTTCCACACTTGATTCATCACTGAAGATTACCTGAAAATGGAAAAAAAAATGATTAAAATAAGAGTGTCGAAACCAATTTTAATAGGCCTAATAACAAAGGATAAACATTTAATTTCTATCTAATAAAAAAATAATTATTTTGGCTAACAAAGAGCATTGAAAAAGAACTTCTTGGTTCGTATGATTTATTAATATTTTTCGTCCTGATTTACTAACTTTTCTTCAATTGCTGTTAATTTTCTTGCGACTAATCATTTGTCCTGATTTTATGTGACCAATATACAAATATGAAAAAACTCACTTTATTCCATTGTGCTTCAGTCCAATGTCTGTAGACCTTAGCCCAAGCAAAACGTTTCTTCCTCATAGCTTTTGTCAATAAAGGCTTTTTTACTGGTTTTATAGCCTTTCTCTCACCTTCAAGAAGCCGTCGACGGATTGTTTGTGACGATAAATCACTTGGAAGTTGTCTTTTGATATCCATTGAAGAAAGTCTAGGATTTCGCATGCTAGCTCGAAGTATGAGTCGATCGTGTTGCAAAGATGATTTGCGCTTTCGACCACATCTACCAAGTTTGCTACTTTGTGTGGTACCAGTTTTATCGAAATTGTGGATTGTGCGATTGACCGTTGTCAGAGGAATCCCGATTTTACGACTGATGGCTCTCTGTGACATTTTCGCATCTTGGTGCAATGTGACGATTCTCCTTCTCTGTTCAGGTGTCAAGTCCATAGCATCAACTCGTGTATTGAATGTATTAAAGTCGCACGTTTTATGCACCAGTTATCATTCTAATTCATCGGAAGCCAATGAGCGACCAACCAATCATAGCAACGAACAAAGTATCGGCAACAAGTCTAGTATCTGTCAACGCTTCTCATTCGACACAGCAAATACCGGTAACTTCTGTATGTAGAAATCGGACAATCAGTGAATGAATCACACCTAACGCATGCTAGAATACCAAACTGATATTGTCAATAAGTGTAGAAGGAATTGGGTATCATTTACTGTATCTGATAATAATGTAAAGGATATAGAAAGCAATTATTCGTCCAATCGAGGGGTGTTCCGATTAATTTGAGCAGGTCTGTAGTCTCGATTGATGATTTGTCGACTACAAAATTTGTAATGAAATTGTGTTAGTAATTAAGTTATAGGACAGAGAGCGCTGAAAGAATTAGCTATCAGCGTTCAACATCCTCCACCAGCCGATATTGTTCGCAGTGGTCATGTCGAGCGTACTGTGGTTTCAGTAATGTGAAGAAAGATCTTTCTTCATTCCAGTGGTGAGGAAGTATTGATTGTGGGATGAAGATATGTGATCGCTGTTTACTCTGTCTACATCGAGCGTGCTGTTCAGGTACTTTTTCAAGAAATTGTCTATTATCTTGTTCTAAGTCGCGCTGCTATGCTCGCAGACTAAACATCAATCGAGAAAGTTGCTTCTTTTTCTTTTGACGCACTACTTGTACATTTTTACATTTTATTTCACGCAAAGCAAAATTTTATTATAAATAACAAAATAGGAACAGATCATGATCTTTCAAAGTCATACCGAATACAAAAGAGAGAGAGAGAGAGAAAAAAGAAGTTAAGAGTCAAAATAACTTGATGCTCCAGCCAGAACCAGTTCGTGTCTGCCAATCTCCCCTAGATTCATTGATAGCATTGCTCGGGAGTTATGGCGCATCAAAGCGATGGACATTTTTCTCATGATGGCCTCCCGTGCCTCAGAAAAGGTCACTGAAGTCTGAGTGGACAGTCTGGAAGCAACTCGAGAGAATGTGTAGAGAGCTTCTTCTCCCCATGAGCCATAGGCTGTAACTGCCATCGGAATGCATATCCAGCCAAGCTCCTCACATTTGTTGTCGTTGGAGGTATGCTTTCTTTTTTCAGCCACCAACAAGGTTGACCCTTCCGTTGTGCTCGCTCCTGGAACAGTGTTATTGATAAGCGGATGCACAACAGTCAGGTCAACTGCTGCTGGACGACCAAGACTCCAATCTGGCAGGAGAATGTCAGCTGGTCTTCTGTTTGGGTCTCCTGGACATCTTGGACACAGAGTTTTACCAGTCGTCATTGGCAAGCCGAGCCACCATTTTATCAACACTTGAAATTCTTCGGGTGATAGTCTGAAACCCAATCCAGGTGATGGAACAACGGTTAGCCATTTAGCCGCATCGGGTGAACTGACCGAGTGTAACCGAATTTGATGTGCAGGACTTGCACTGGTCATTAAGGTCTTTTGTAGTCTGGTATCAATGAAAGTTGACAGATGTTTTTGTGAAGGTGTCGATGAAATGAAGAAATCATTTGCAAGATGTTTTTGCTCTTCTACCATCGAATTATACGAGGAAATTGCCTGAAGGCAAGAGTCGTACGTTGTGGCATTGCTCTTGATACTCGCAGCGGGAAGTGATGCACTGAGCGATGCAAGATAGGCTGCTGAAGAATGTTTCATTGTCGACCGAACACCTAGTCCACCAGAACATACTTTAAGTTGGCAATGCTTTCTTCTAGACATTTTCGAACTTCTTTGTCAAACTCTCCGAAAGCTTTCTCGGTGCATTCAAGGGGAACAGTTCTTGCCAAATGAGTCATCCTACAGAACCCGGCACAAGTCCTCAGCAGAGATAGAGAAACTTGTGGATCCCGTAACCGAGAGATATAATTCAGCAGCTGCAAGGATTTCACACGCTTATTCTCTATAAATTCGGAGCAGAAATTGTGATCTCCAACAGGCGAACCAAGTACCTCGAAATTTGCTGAATTAGATTTTAAGAAGTCAGGACTGAAGTCATCAAGGTTGCCTTTACCAAACAGTTCACATTTTTTAGTCTGCAGCTTGAGTCCTATATCACCACCTTGCGAACATAAAACTTCGTATGCCTTTAGAACTTCTTCTTTCTTTCTAGCAAGGATGCCGTCATCCAGATACCAACAATGGTGAAGTAATGAGCAAGAAGATTCAATTGCTTTGACAACTGGATGCAATGCTAGGGCAAAGAGGAATGGACCGAGTGGACTGCCTTGTTGAACGCCTTGACATGAAGAGATGCGTCCTATTGTATGCCATAGAAAAGGTTGACAACCATAGCACCAGGTTATCCATTTGTGGATCTTCGGGAAGAGCTGATAGCATTGATCTAGAACCGCCTTTCTAGAAACCGAATTGAAGGCATTAGCCATATCCACTTTTAAAATGCAGAAGTCAGGATCATTCCAATGATCATGAGTCACTGCCCTGACGCGATGGATGATCTTTTCAGTTCCATTTTTTCAGGAAACTCCTATCTGTAGAGGCAAGAAATATGTAATGATGTCTTGACGTATTAGACTACATATGCACTTAGCAGACAAGCGACGTATAACCTCTCCCACGACGATTGGTCTGACATCCCAACTATCTCCTTTCGTCTTTTTCAAAGCAGTAAGATTTCCACCTGCAATGTATGGCGCTAAATCGATAGGAGACTTTCCAGAAATAAGGAGGTTAACCAAATGCCTTAAGGATGCCGTTAAACTAATTGGCAAAACAGCTTCACATGCATCAATCAAGTGTTGAACCCGAAGACCGGATGGCCCACAAGCTGTAGCCTGAGGAAACGAGCGTAAAATCTCCATCATGTCGAAAGAAGAAGACAACTGCAACAATTCAGTCTCATTGGAATATTCTGAAACGGATGGCGGAGGAACTTTGGGATGTTTGTCATTCAGTTTGGTCCAACTTATGTCGTTATTGGGGCACAACCCGCTCGATGACAAGATGCGGCACGCTTTCCCATATAGTCCATCTTCAGCCTGATCAATGGCCGCTGCAATTTTTGCAGCATATTCTTCTTGAGAACTTCTTGATTTTGGTTTTGAAAAAGTTGGTGATTTTGAATTAACTTTTGCTGCTTCCCACAATTCTTCTAGATGACCGTTGCTCCACTTGTCACATAGCATATTGATTGAAGTTTTGTGTTGATGTCTCTTTCCTGCACGTTTGGATGATGGTAATACGCATTTAGGAAGCATCAGCAACTTAGTCCACGAATCAACGGAGTTTTCATTGACAACTTGCTTGATGGCTTCCGAGAGAACATAGCCAAATTTTTGACGTGCTTTTGCTGGCACAAATTTTAGTGTTGGTCTTTGAAGTCGCAAGACCTCGTCTAAGGAAGGTAACTTGAAAACGTGATTTGAATCAGCAACAGGCTCAATTGTGGTAGATGACTGACTTGCTTGTTGAGATGCACATTTTGAGCTATGTCTAGACCGAAATGATTCTGCAAAAATTCGATTGCATTTGCAAATATAACGACGATGCCGAAAAAGCCAAGAATCAGGAACTTGTCCGGGAAGTAATCCGGAGCAGTGTTTTTCCAAATGTCGAGTTACCATCGAGGAGGCAATCATTTCAGGGCAATTGTCCACTGGGCATGGACAGCCCGCTATTCGACTGCTATCTATGATACCAGGGTTTGCATGTTGAGATTCTGATGTGTCTGCACCTGTCATATCCATTACAGCTCGAGGAAATTTCAAAATACTAACTCAATGACGATATCTGACAAGAATCTTCCAAATTGGCATCGGAAATGACAATTTATGTATGGCAATAGAAATTTCCAAAAAAAAAAGGTATTCTAAAAACTGAAATTCCAATACTAAGCGATAGGCGAGAAAGTTTGAGATCAGAGCGAGCGAAAGTTGTAATGAAACAAGTATTGGGAGGGAAAATTTGAATCGCAAAATTATTCCACACTGAACAATATAAAAAACAAGATTGATATCCTATATGAAAAGCTGAAATAGTCCATTAACCCTAGAACGTACAATGAGGTCATTTTGACTCATTCGAGAATTCAAATGTCTACAGAACATCAAATCCTCATTTTTTTCATATGAAACTCACTGACATTTCATAATATGCTCTCAATTATAAATGATTAAATTTTAAGCTCCCAATATCATCTGTGAAAGGAATTCCAGAAAATTTACGTACTTTGGACAATGAAGTCATTTTGACTCAAACTGACATTTTCTAATTTAAAAGTTCAAAATTTCATCGAAAATCAGCTGATGCCCAGCCTAGACTGAAAAATACGATATCTATGCATTATTCCATGTCCCAAAGCACTGATTGGATGACAGTCAACCTTGGAGGCACGATCCACCTGCCAGTTTTCGAGTATCTGTAGATTAGATGTGTGCGTTCTTCGGAAATTTAGCCTCAACACGACACGAACACTAACAGGAACTTCATCGTCAGCTTCTAACACGAAAAGCACGAACTTTTTACATTATTATAGGTAAGAATGACACATGAACAAACTTTCTATTACAAGTTACTAGTAAATTTCTAGATTTGCATACTGGTATAGCTATATTGTCTTGTGTGATGGATATAAACAGACTGACGCTCAGAAGTGTATTTTGTCAGCAAGGACGAAGTAGGTATTTACAGGTTAGTGGCACGGTCATTGTCTACGTATCACTGATGTTTGTGTCGTTTCAACGCTTCAACGGATTTCAACGCTTCAAGACAATTTTGCGAGTTTTACGCTTCGATGATAAATCTACCCGGAACGCACGCTACAGAAATGACAAGTTCGCCTCTGTGAGGGAAGTGTTTACTCTCTTTCAAGATGCCATAGCTCGCCTTTATTGGCCTCATGAATGCATAACGGTTGACGAACAACTCTTCCCATCAAGAAACAGATGCCCATTCTTGAAATATATGCCGCAGAAACCTTCAAAATTTGGAATAAAATTCTGGATTGCTGCCGATTCCTCCACACATTTCGTACTTTCTGTGAATCCATATCTCGGAAGAGAATGAGGTGAGGGAAGGCTCTCTTGGTGAGTCGGTGGTTCTCAAACTAACCGAAGATTACAGAAATAGCGGATGCACGGTGGTTACAGACAACTTTTTTACATCTCTCAAACTGGATCGCACTTTGCGTGCTGGAGGTATGACGCTTTTGGGGACTATCAGATAGTCCCCAACGGAAATACCAAAAAGAACTAACTCAAGGTGATCGTCCTCTCTATTCGTCCTTGTTTGCTTTTTATGAAAACAAAGATGTCGTGTTGGTGAGTTAAGTTGCTAAAAGGAAGAAAGTGGTTGTTCTCTTGTCTTCGAACAATTTTCGTGATACAGTCGACCAATCACCGAAAAGAAAGCCTCACATCATCTTGGAGTATCATAAATTCAAAGGAGGCGTGGACACGGTAGATCAAATGTTACGTCACTTCACGACCAAAATGGCGTCGAGACGGTGACCGCTTGGAGTGTTTTACAATATCTTGGACATTGTCGCTTTAAATGCTTTCATTTTATGGCATGAGATCAGCTCTGAACCAAAAACGCGATTCCAATTCATTTACGAATTGAGCAAAAAGTTGATCTCAAGACACCAACAAGAACGCGCTGAAGCTTCCTCTTTACACCCTGCAGTTCCGCCGTGCGTTGTGTGAAGTAGATCGTGACAACTTTCAACGGCGAGATTCGTGCAAAAGAGCAAACTGCCAAATGTGTGACTCCTCAAATCGAAACAGAACATCTAACAAGTATGACATTTGCCAAAAATGGGTTTGTGGAAAGCACGTCTCTCGCACGATTTTTCTCTGCTCAAATTGTGTTTCTGATTGACAAGTTTTCGTAAATACTACATGAAGAAAATATGTATGATCCCGTATTCTGAAACCAGAGTATAATGAAATATTTTTATAATTATAATAACATTCTTGGAACAATTGATTTTTTATTTTGCAGAAGGGAAATTCATTCCATCATTATTTTAGATGTACTGATATTCTATAACAAATGTACATGCACAATGTACATGTAGGCCCTATTTCAAGTGATGAATCTTCAAACTGCATGAACATAAAGTAATTGAGAATTTCTTGAATACAGCATGATTCAGAAAAATTCCTGGTCTAATTAAATTAAAATAATCGAATTTAAATGCTGGAAAAAAATAATGAGTCAAAATGACCTCATTGTACAAAGTCGGCATAAAAACATTTTGTACGTCCTAGGGTTAATAAAGAATTGCGTAGATATCTGGCAGGAGCTGTAAAAATGTACGACCGTCCACTGGCAGCATAGATTGTTTGAGTAAATAGCAAAAAATAGTTCAGTGAGGGAGGGATCGAACCCTAGAACCTGTTCTCGACGGTTAGCCAACGAGGCAGTTAAGCCACCAGAGCACTCGCGCGATAAGAGTCGCCCTGCAGTAACTTATTGGGAGAATAGTGCAGACGATCGAGGTCGTGGCCGACTTCCCGATAAAATAGTGACGTCGGCAACACACAGCGGATCTCTCAGCACGACAGTATCGCATGCAGGCAAGGGAGAGAGAGAGAGCGCAGGTGGATGGAACAACGATTCACAGGCGAAGACGGCCCTGCAGTATGGATGTCGATGTGAGGCGATTGCTTGAGGGAACCAAGCCAAGAGATACAGTAGTGGTTGACTCGCGGAGACAGTGGCGCTATAACCGGCTGGACCAATCACTGTGTCGACAATTTGCCAAAAGTATTGTGAAACAGTTCGGAGTTGGGAGGATCGCAGCACATGAACCACTGAGCGGAAGACATTTTATACATATTAACTTTTCCAGATAGCCTCATCCACCGAAAGATGGGTGTTCATGTGTTTCCGAGCCAAATGAATAGAATTTTGCGTATTTGCTTGCATATGTGCATGTTTGCTCAATATGTTGTTGAATCGGCACAAAAAGATTGTAAATTTTCTTGTTAACAGAGGTCATTTTGTTAAAGATGGTGCCACACATATCTTGTGTAAACACATCCAAAGAAAAAAAACTTATCAACTTTACCAAATATTTGGTATTTACTTGGAAAATTTATGAGATTTGAATAGTTTAACAAAGGTTTTGGAAATTTAACAAATTTAAGAAATGTGTAACAAATGCCTAACAAATATTTGTTACATTTTGTATTTAAGTCGACTTAAACGAATTGTTCGAAATTTAGAAAACGTTTATCAAATGCCTGGATAATATTTGTTTGGTTTTCCAAACAAACGATAATTTTGCATTTGCAAAGTTGAATGAAAGAAAAATCATGCAATAGGCAGGATCGGCTTATGAGTAATTGTCGTAAAAGGCGGTTTTAGTTGCATGGTGATTTCAATGTGCGGTAACTTCACCCGCACAATTTTTTGAACTCATGCATATCACAAGGATGATCATCAGCTCTCATAAACTCTGATTACAGTAATCTCTCAATAAAATAGAAATGCAGCGTCACAGGAAATACCCAATAATAAGGTCTGCATATCACAGTTTTGCGTCGTTGATAACTGGCTGATTTCTTTGCCATCAAATTTAATTAAATGATTGAAAAATGGAATAATTGTCAGGAAACTGTTGACATTTTTCTATGATGGCACCACCAATTTCTTTCAAATCTTGAAGAGAGTGCATAATGTCATTTCCATGGATATCGACATGTGAAACATGTAGGGCCTGAAATGTGCATGCCTACTATTATTTCGAGTATATTATATATGCCTATTTATATTTGATGAAATGGTGTGTACAAGATAAATATTCAGGTGACTTCATCACTACTCTCTCTCTCTCTTTCTCACTCACTCACTCGTTTTCCTTTTCTTCTTCTTCTACTCACTTTTCATCATCTTTCACATTCACTACATGTACACTGTAGCTACAATAGCAACAACATTAGTCAATACTGACGAACAGGTCAACAACATTAGGCCTACACATGACAAATATTTTCAATATTAAAGGAGCCTAGGCAGTTCTATCGGCACACATTTTGCTTTTCAAATTGAAACATTTATTGAAGTTTCTAAGTTCCATACCGTGCCCATCAGCAAGTCGACTTTGATCAGTTTGCTCTTGTGTTCGCTAAATTACTTGGCTAGTAATTTGCAAAACTTATCATATTAAATCAGCATGCAACTGAACCAGGCAATTGCATAGGCATCTCGCTCAGTCTGCGTAATCATATCTCGCTTCTATGACTTTCCGTCACTATATTAAGGAAATTCGACACGCGCACGCAGCTGAGGAAGTTCGGTCACATTGTTGGCAGCCTGGTCGTTGCCGCATTCGCGAGCCATGACTGAAGATCAACGGTCGATAATATTCTCTCGCTGCGAACTGTTGATACCTGTGACTCAGCGTCCCTGCTTAATAATTATTATCCGCCCATCACGTGGGACAGAAAGCTGCGCAAGGCGCAGTAGCTTGTGCACTCTCCGTTCTCGTGGTCTATCGAACTCGTGTTTAGGTTAACTGCTTCTTAATACTACAAAAGTCAGCGCATCAAGAGGATATTTCTACTTACACACCTTTATTTATTCATCGTCGGTTTTCTGATCGTCTACGTTTTTTCATCATCTTTCTTAGCTATCATGCACAACATGGAGCACAACTCGAAAATGAGCACTCGTATGTAGTCAGTGAGTTCTTCCACTCAATGAAACTGTTTCTCATTTCGCAAATACAATTGGGAGAATTATAGAAGATACATACATCGCTCCATCATGACATTTATTCGTCGTGAGTTCATCGCCCTACTATGCAAATCTTAATCAGACATGACTACCTTGCACCATGAGTTGGAAATTAGATTCCCTACAACGTATTGAAACGGATCATGATCGAAACGTCTATTTCAAAGATTCAACTGGAAATGTGAGAAGAGTGTTTGCTTTATCTTATCGTCATTTTCAATCTCTACATCATGTCATGAAGGATTTGAAATACTTCTATATGAAAAGACATTCACGTATTGGAAATCGCATATGGTTGCGCGTCAACAAACGGCGAATTCAACTCTATCATTCCCAACTCCATACTAACTTCACATTTCATCAAGGTAGTTGGGAAAAGTATAAAAGGAAGGTACATCGCTCAATTTACTCATTTTTTCATCATGAAGCACCATCGCTACACCATCGTCAACATTCTCCGTCGCTTTAGACTCTACACCAAAATCGATCTCACAACATTACACCAACACCTTCCAAACAGCAAGTATTACCCGGGCCGACCTCAAATGTTAGTGGTGAAGATGAACAATTCACGGAATCTTCAACTCTTCCCAAATGGGACTGTACAGATTCTCGGCGCCCTTTCTCATTCATCGGCGCAGTCAATGCGCTTGGAGCTACAGAGACTACTACATCGGATACGGAAGAGGGAGAGGTGTGTGATGTCGAATCTGACTGTGGACAATATGGTGATCTCTACTCAATTGAGTGAAAGTGTATCATTTTTGAAGATTCGTACCAGCAGTTACAATTTGTGTTATGAACCCGAACTTTTTCCTGCAGCTCTCATTAGTTGTTGGCTACCTGTGCATGTTGCAATCTTTCATAATAGTAAAGTGATCATTACTGGACTAAAATCTCATGTACAAGCAAATGTGATCCTAGACTATCTCATCGAGTATGTACGTACCCAGCGGATTGTAAAATAAAAAACAATTTTTCCAACATGATGTTTTTATTTCAAATCATGATAGAACTTACAAATCATTTTTTCATTAGAGGATGGATTACATGAAAAGTTTTGAATAACAGATACAAATCGAGATACATGTAAACGTTTTAAGATGAAGTACAGTACAAAAGCACCACACGTTGATGAAAATGGATGTTGTAGTATGCGTTCATTTCGCTGATATTGACGCTTATGTTTTCTCAACCACTGCTGTGTTGGTATATTTGGAGGTTGAGCAAGAGAGTCAAATAATTCACCACGTCGGTGTTCTCCAATAAAGATCGCTTTCCAATGTTCACCGCCTAAATTCTGCGAATGAGTTTTTAGCACAATAAAGATGGGATAGTGATTTACTGCAGGTGGTAAGGTATCGAGCGAATAGACATTATCGAAAGCTTTCAACGGCGCTTCATCTGCATTACGCTGCACTTTAGTCTTAATATCGTCAGCAGTCAACCAACTCATTAACGATTATACTGAAGAATCACGTCACGATACTTTGTAATTTCAATGTTTGAATCGAAGACTGCATAAATTAATACATTGATCGTCTCAGGTAGTGTTCTTTTGAACGTCAAATCCAAACGAATATTATGAGGCACGTTCGCTTGACGATAGGGTGCACTAATATCGCTGTCAGCAGTCAAATCAAATGCATAAATAGTATATCCACTCTTAAACTCTTTCATAGTGAGTCCGTTGGTGTCATCCGTATTGTAAAAACCAAAGACATCCATAAAATCAACATAACTGCGCACAAATTGATCCGCAGCAAAATCTGGTTTGTAGGGTGGACCAGGATGACTCACACCATTTACACGTAGAGCAATTTCACTTAACTGATTGTGTTTAAAATTGAAAGGATTCTTCTTTATATTACCATTAAATGCATCATTTTCAACCATTGCCACCATAAGGAGCTTCGGTGCTTCCGATAGAAAGAGGCCATCTTTCATGGCACTCTTTTGATCTTTCGGAATTGTTAAGGTGAGAAGCTTTGTATGCTGAACGGGGTAAATGGCATTTTGGCGGTTAAGACCTTCAGCATGTCCTCTAATGACACTTGGATTCGGTACTGCTCGACGAATGTAAATTGCAATATCTTCCACATGAATTCCAAAATTGTCAACTTTAGCAAATGCATTCAGCGCAAATTCAGGCTTATTCAATGTCAGCTTGATTCGGATGCTGGTATTACAGAGTAAAAACTTTGACTGTCTAAAGAAGTCTAAATTCAGCGGACCATATAGCTGACATACTTTACTATCTTTAATCATAGCAGATCGCTTTACAAAGCCACTGTTTGTTTCAGCATCAAATTTTCCTGCTTCATCTCTGTACCATCCCATGACTTCCATATGACTTTTTTGTGCTGCTGGATGAAACTGTGATACATGATTGAAATATGATTTATAGGGATAATCGCTTTGACCACCTTCCACCTGCTGCTCTCCAATCGTTAGAGAAACATCGCGAAGTAATGTAGTCAATGGTAAATTGTTCAGTCCAACTTTATGTGTATCGTCAATAGCAGCTCCATCTGCTTGCTGAATTCTAAACCTCAAGTCAACCATCGCATAACTCAAATCTATGTAGTCATCAGTACCACCAGGAATAACAAATTCAATGGGGCTAGCATTCTCAGCTGTTCGAGGATGATAATCTACAATACTTGAACTAAGAATATCTGTCTGTATGGCTTGTTGATCAAACAAACAAAACCCGGAAGTTTTACACTCCATGATTAGAAGTTATGGCAGCGTCGTCGTTTAGCGCCTGATGAATGATTAGAGCCTCTGCGACGTTTGCGTGAATGCCTTTTGACTGAAGATCGCACCTTACCAGCTCCGCGATGTTTCCTTCTTCCTTTATTCATTCATTTAGGCGATTTCTTTCCTTGAGTAACACCAGCAAAGGTCTGCTTCAATGTTTTTAAACCGCGTTCCTTCCCACGATTCAACAAACTGCTCTTAAAACTTCTACCTCTGGAAAGATCACTAGCAACATCACCAGCAAAGCCAACGGCATTTCTTAAAACATTTCGGTTTAAAGATCTTCCGACATTGGATATGAGAGGTGCTACAACAGATTTCAGTGCACCAAGTATGCCACCTCCACGTTGGCGGCGTGCGCCGATGTAAATTTGTCCTCCACCACTTACATAGGAGGGTCGTGAATAAAATGAGGCAGTTGCATTCATAGCTCAAACCCTAAACATTGTTAGTTACAACTTTGCATGAATCACTGTCGATCACTTAGATGAAAGATGTCGGCACGACGCATCCAAGAATTCATACTTGAAGGATAACCAGCCCATTTAACAAGACACCATTCTTCACCTTGCCGATTTTTACATCCAATGATTTTCTCTACCAAATATGTTTCACTTTCAGTGACTACCT
Source organism: Prostheceraeus crozeri (assembly GCA_907163375.1). Taxonomy (NCBI): domain Eukaryota; kingdom Metazoa; phylum Platyhelminthes; order Polycladida; family Euryleptidae; genus Prostheceraeus; species Prostheceraeus crozeri. The sequence continues at coordinate 109,179 of CAJQUW010005362.1, forward strand.
CAATCTCATCGCGGTAAAAGCTACCCTCAATTTCTTCATTATCGTAATCTTTCAACTTGTAGGTGGTGGGAGAGTCTTTTTGATTAATCCTTGATACTGTAAATACCTCCTCTGTCCAATTCGGAAGGTACCCTTTGGCAAGAACACTTTTCACTTTTGAGATACGAACTTCATCACCAATTTTCACATCACTTTTCACATGAGTGCGTTTACGTTGGAATGATTCGCGCACTTTATCTACATTGTCAGCATTTACATCTACTGATCTGAGTCCAATAGAACGATGGATAGAGTGATTGTAGGCATGGAGTGTATCTTGTAGAACCTTTGTCCAATTTTGTGTCAAGTTTGCAGTAAAATGTCGCCACAAGCGATTTTTTAATGTGCGATTAAAACGTTCAACGAGTGCAGCTTTATAGGCACTCTTTACACTAAACAACTCAATGTCATGCCTCTCAAATAATCTTCTCACATGCTGATTTTCAAACTCTTTTCCTTGATCACTCTGAATTCTTTTTGGAATGCGGCCTTCTCGAAAAATTGTATGGAATGCTTTTGCTACTCCTTTCCCTTCTTTAGTTTTTAAAGGTTGAGCCCACACATAACGCGAGAAAATGTCAATGACGGTTAAAATAAAATTATTGCCCGAGTTATGTTTTGAAATGGAGGCGACATCACACAAATCTGCTTGCCACTGTTCATCAATGTCATGAACAATATAATGGCGGGTACGGTACTTCTTTTTCGCTTGTTTGTGGAGTGTGAAGGTAGCCTGACCCTTTAACCATCGATCGTTTCACTTGTGATTGTAGAAGACCACTCGCTTTTGACAATTTCTTGATCGATGGAAATCCTGCTGGATGTTTTACATCATAATAGATTGACTTCAAACGCTCAGTCGATGACGACTGATTCTTTTTCCTCCTTCTCATCTTTTTGCTTTCTTGCCTTTCTACATTTACAACAACTGCAGCATTTACCTTTAGCGGTTTTGCGATCGTGTTCACATTGTTTAGGGGTTTCATTGTGAGAGCTGGCGCAGCAAGTGGAAGTGACAACAACATTCACCTCTGGCGGTTCATTACATGGCAAGCAACACAACTGCTTCATATTAATAGTCTGAGAACATGTATTTCTCGGAGGAGCTGTTTTACGTTTTCCTTTTACTAGTTTTAGTGGCGATGTAGATCTACGTCGAGTTCTTCCTCTTGTTTGCTTAGTGAGTGTGGGAGGGGATGTAGCAGGTGACGTCTTAAACCAATTTGTTGGCATTTTCATCGTCTGAGGCATTGGAGCAGTAGCCACTGTTGAATCAAGTTCTTTCAATGTCTCACTATTCAAAGCAAATTTTCGCACATTATGCTTTTTCAATAGTTTAAGAAAGTATGTCCAACCAGGTGGAACATAGCCCTGACGGCGCTTTCTACGTGTCGCATACTGAATCAAGTCTTCATAACGTGAAGCATCAATCACTTTATTTTCATCTGTAATGATTTCTCCTCTATCATTTACATTGAGATGGGGTTCAATACTATTGAAAAGAGATATGGCATGTGCGCGAGATGCTAATGGTGTAGCAGTCGATACAGAGTCACGCATCTTATTCTTCAAGTTTTTCAATTGCTCAACAGTTTCCGATTGTAATAATACAGCACGATGTGGATCTTTGATGTGAACATTTTGCTGATAATCTATTTCTTTCCTATACATTTGATTTACAAGAGGTTGCTTTACTTGCTGCATGGCAGTCAATTGTACATATTCATCCTGAGGAATAACAATCATGCGAGAATAAGAACTCATAGTTTGTAGATAATCATGGGAGTTTTCAAAATATCACTTCGAAATCTAAATTCTTCCGGACAATCTTGCGTAAAGTCAATGAATAAGTAACCGTGTCGTTTTTCAGTAGCTGCTTGAAAAATTTCAATTAAGGCTTTTGATCCTCTTGGTGCAACTTGTCGCGCTAAAATTTCAAATTGACTTTTATCTCGCGGATTCTTGAAAATAGCATAATAGTGTGTATTCAGGTTTCGTGTACGAGCTTCTTTTCCATCAGGAAACAAATTTTGTGTGATATAGATAATAAAGCACCTTTTATGATGTGCTGCACGAGTGAACATATCTGTAACATCTTTGGAATTCTTACTTTCTTTTAATAAATCATCCAATACAACAAAATCATTAGACTGAAGTTTATCCACTGGAATAATTCCTTCATGTCGAATAAAGTTGCGACTTTGCAATTCCTGAAACAGCGACGGTTGATAAATACCATTACACCAAATCACTCGATTGATAGATTCCTTAAACAACTCCCTTCTTTTATCCAATAAATTCAGCGTGGAAACAGTTTTACCTGCATGGGATGGACCTGATACAGTCAGAACTTTATCACATTGAAGTCTGAAATCCATTATAATACTTTGAGATTCAACATTTGCATAATTAACGTTTAGAGCCAAAAATATTACCCAATAGGAGCTAACATCGGAAGTATTGCTGAAAGGAAACCGCCCTTTTGTGTAAGAGTTTCCCTCTTTCTTTGAAGGGTGACTTTAGAATTGGAGATGAAAAGCAATTTTGTAGCATATCGCTTTAGTAACTTTCGTTGTTTTGGTGCTAATTTCTTCGTCCTCAAGTTTCTCACATGAGAAATGATTTCACAAATGAATTTATCGTTAGCATGTCGCATAGCATTGTATCGCTGATTCGCTTTCATTCGTCGGAGAGCTTGAATGGCTGAAGAAAACTTTGAAGACTTTTGACTTTTACGTTTCGTCATTTTACGTTTCGGCATTTTCCGTGTTAGTCTTTGCTAAAACCTGTCTTTACCACATTTGCAGGTACTAACTATTGCGGCATGAGTGACACTCGAAATGAGCAAAATCACAGTGGTTACATTTGCAAAGTTGAATGCAATTACGTATGAAACAGCGTTGACAAAAAGCATGCTTACATCTCTTAAAGATGCGCTTTTCATTTCCATCCTTTCGCTTACATACATCACAACACATAGTTTCACCGTTACTGGTAACGTCTATAGCAAGTCTTTTTGAAGATAGGAATTAGCTAGCCTTTTTTAAATAATAGACGCATGTACAGAAGGAATATACTTCGAGAGTGAGCAGACATAGCTCGAAAACCAGTTGTGCTACAATCAAGTACCACTGCATTTTCAATTTTTCTTTATAGAAAGTTGAATGTGAATATCTGAAATCGCTTCAATCACTAGACTGCTACCATGATGGCTAAATGCGTTAAGACGTTCAGCAATTTTTATCATATGTCTTTTAAAAAATTCTTCGGGGTGATCTACCACTTCCATTGAATAAGAAGCAAAATGGAAAGAGCGACTTTCCATCTCTTCCTCTCCAAAATGACTAAACTTAATTTTCGCAACTAATCGCGCCATGACAATGCTATCAGAGAATGTATTCATTAACTCTAGAAATAGAGTGCTAGCATCATCGACCACTGCTTCGATGTCAGTCTCATCTTTATGAAAATTTATCACATAATCTTGAACTTTGCCTATGAAAATGTAATGTTCCGCAGTCGTTTGAGAAAGACATGATCACCCTTTATCTAACCCATCCATTGCATGAAAACAACAACTCTTCTCATAGTAACATTTATTGAATAACTGTAACAAGCATGCATTATAAATCAATGGTTTGAAAGAGATAAAATAGATACAGCTGGTAACTATCATACAGCGAGCAATGATAACCATACAGGACTTTGGCAGTGTTGAGGTAAGGAGGAAAGAAGCATTGGTTATGAACGTAGCTACTACAACGAACAGACAAAATAGGAACACACAAATCCTTAAAACGTTTCGTGACTTCATGGTAGTGTTGATTCACTCTACTATCCCAAGGCGGGAGCAAAATATCATCAATGATTACATTGGAAAATACTTTCCTCTCCTTACCAGGATTATTACAAAAGATGCGTATAACATTGAAAGTAGCTAACCATCGTTTAAAGTCAATAAGAAGTGCACTGTCACAAGAAAAGCCTTAGTCTTGCAAATATTTCTGATTAAGTCCATGAATGTGTTTTCTCGCCCATTGATCAACATTGGGATCGCAGTTGGCATGTTGATGATAGACACTAACAATCTGATATGTCCAATTGTTCATAGCAATAGCACTGAGCTCCTGTACAGGTTCACCCTCACAATCCATAAAAATGATGATAGAAGCCTAAAACGGAAATTTACACATCTAAGGAAACGTTCTATAACATATTACAAAATGAAGAATTACATCGATGCTTTTCACGACAAAATACACAAATGATATGATGGCAACGAAGAAGTAAAATGTATCTAATAAGACCACGTCTACCACACTCAAAGCACATAAGCGAATTGTCATAGGGTAGAGTTAGGAAAGGACTAGTAATTCTCCTTCTTTGATTTGCGTTTTGAGGCAGCATTCTTCTCCGACTTGCGCTTCGTATCACTGCTGTCAAGGATTTGATCAATTATGTCATCCACGTTGGGTGGTTTTGGAATATATAGGATGGATTCCATATGCATGGAGAGAGAGGCTATTTTATTATCCTTGTGCCGACCATAATATAGCCCATTCACTTTGAAAAGGATATTATTCCAAGTACCTTCTCCGAGGTCGTCGCATGTGATGGATGTTGAATGATCTCCCTCCTTCTTATAGTAAGTGCACCAATGTGGTACCGGTAGGCAAATTTGATTACCATCACAAATCTTTCTATAGGGAGTATCCTTGTCATCTCTCGCCTTCCACTCTTGAGCAAGAGGAATAGGAATGTCCATATTTAATGTCACGTACTCCTCAATAATATCAAGTTGGTGGCGAATGTACGGACTCATGGGGATCAGTATGTAGTCCCCATGCTGATTGTGCATTATCCTGACATCCGTGGAAGAGAGCATTACCGTTTGGAGTACTACGCTATGATCGTCATAACGTAATACTTGTTTAAATTTACGCTGTAGCGGTGTAGGATTATGTACCTTGGTTGTTTCTTCCACTGGCCTCAGTTGTAGATGATCTGACCGTAGCGAACCTTGTAACGTTTGACCGCCATTTTGTCCTACTAGTGCAGCAGATGGAGTAGATGCCTGAAAATGAAAAAAGATTGTATTAAGTTTACGTTCAAGGGAGGAGAGGGAGGGAAGTAGCGACTTACCATTTTAGTTGGATAATAGAATAGAGAGAGAGAAAATGTGCGTCCGTCACTCGTGTGATTCGACGATGGAATGATTCTCACTGTGGAAGGCTCGCTATTTATATAGAAATGCTTGATTCTCATTGGATGATGATCCTCATTGGACAATAACATCAAGCTGATTCCAAATCTGGCCTCCGTTTACCAATCCGAGCCTTCGTTCGCCCGCTGGAGCTGTTTCTTGGGAAATTCTAACTCTATTCGCTTTGTTGGTGCCCATTTGTATAGTATCCAAATTAAGGAAAACAACATTTATTGCCCGGCGCTTCGTCCGTTCTCTATTGGAGCGTACACGGAGCTGAATCAAATGCAAGAAGGTGGACAGTTGCAAAATAACGTCATGACAATTATTCACATTGACTGGCAGATACACTACACACAACAAAGCATGCAATGACGTCATACGCAAATCAGAGACAAAGCTAAATGGCTAAGGTAGAAGTCATACATCATAAATTAAAGGTCAAAACATGTTATGTACATAATACTGAGAAATGTATGGTAAGTCACAAATGCTAATTCGACAATGAATGCTGCAAGGCCAATGTTTACTTGTGCAAACTGATGTTAACAGATATAAAAGAATAAATAATTTGCACATCTAGAAAATGCCTGGGGCCAATAAGATAGTGGAAAGGAATATACGGTCCTTATGAACACACAGAGACGGGTTCCTCCATTTGATGGCGACGCCTTCCGCTATGAAGAGCTCGTAACTCGAGCGACACTTCTTCACAGCTTTGAAGTCTGTGGGAGATACACTGGTCCGGTGAGAGCACTGTTGCAGATGCTTGGTGATTGCCGACGCAGGATCCTTAGTGGACCGGGGTCTCGTCGAACCCTTCTCCAGCCACTTTGGCAAAGGCTCCTTGACACGAAGTCGTAAGGGCCTTGGCACTTCCCCACGTAGGTCGCTCCGCAACCACAGCGATAATTGTACACAATATTGTTCTGATAGGGAAGTGGGACGGCATCCTTGGGAGCATTTGAGCACAGATGAGTCGTCTTGTAGACCACGCACAGATGGACTTGGAAGTAGCATTGTTCCACCTTCCTGACGATGGCACGCGAAACCTCGGTAGACTGGTGTCCATAGTAAGGAAGTCGAAGGAACAACCGCTTCTTCTCCACCGTAGGAACCTTGTCCGTCACCGCAGAATGCCTCCTGATGAACCAAAGAGGACATCCGTTCTTGATGAGGATATTCTCCAGCGATGATTCCTCTTCAGCCAGAAACTGCGGTACAGTTCCGTGTACGCTCCAATAGAGAACGGACAAAGCGCCGGGCAATAAATGTTGTTTTCCTTAATTTGGATACTATACAAATGGGCACCAACAAAGCAAATATTCTTAAGATGGAAGTGCCGTTATCAAAGTTGGGTTATATCAAAGTTAGACAAATTATTCGAGTTGACTGGCCGAATTGCATACCACGAACAGAGACGCCGTTTCCTACAACAGTGTATACAAAAGAAGGTCACACCCTTCCATATTCGATCCAGAATTTTGAAGATTGGGTTGAAACCTGTGCATCGGAATTATAAAGCCTTCATGAACGCTGATATTCGTGATACGACGGAGATGATAAGCCGGTGGAAGTCATGGAGACGTGAACTGAATCTGTCTGTGTTGCCTGTCCTATCTTTACTGGACACGTGCTCACTGTTAAAAATCGCTGTGGCATGTCAATGCGATGCAGAGTGAGAAGCGTCGTAGCCATTTCCGCCAATCATTGGAGTACCTTGTACGAAGTCGACATGGTGACTCATCAATGAGCTTTGATGTGCTCAACCTCACTAGTATCGACATTCCGGCAGCGGATCTGGATCTTGTGCGGTTGGGTCCTTCTCACTGTATCCCTCCAAGAAGGACAGACATGATCGACATCGCGACGCCCCTCGAGCAGCTGAAGCTTCAGTTGCGCTCTGAGTGCCCGGTATCTGAAGAAAAAGTCAAGGAATGTGCTACTGCGATTAATAAGTGCGCGTTCTCACTCAAGAATTCTCGTTGGAATTCAGACCCGACCACAAAGAAGCAGCAAGAACTATTGAAGTCGTTCAGAGATCGAAACATCCTTTTAATGAAGCCCGACAAAGGCAACTGCTCGGTCTTGATGACGAAAGACCAGTATGTCGGAAAGATGAACGACATCCTGAACGACGACACCAAGTTCACGAAGCTGAATGAAGAAGTCGAGTGGGACGACATGGAGAACCGACTCAAGCTGCAACGCCTACTCAAGAGGCTGGTGAACAGTGGCGAGTTAGACAACAGGTTCATCGATGCACTTCCACCCGGGGTAACTGTTCCAAGATTGTATGAACTGCCGAAAGTGCACAAGCCGCAGTGCCCATTACGTCCCGTGCTATCCATGACTGGATCCCTGTACCACGAAGTGGCCCGACTCATTGACGTGGAATTGCTAAAACCGATCTTGCCAATGTTCAACAAGTACACGGTAAAAGACTCATTTACCTTCTGTGAGAAGCTGGCTGGAGTGACTGTGTCAGAAGATCATGTAGGCATGAAAACTGATATCAAAAGCCTCTTCACTAACATCCCCGTGCGCGAAACGTTGGACATTATATGTGATGCTTTGTATCGATCGACCAGGAGCCCTCCAAAGATCGGTCGGAATTACCTCAGCGAAGAGAGCCTGCGAGAGTTACTGGTGATGATATCCTGTGACGTCAAGTTTGCATTCAATGGCGAAGCTTATTTACAGAAAGATGGTTTGGCTATGGGCAGCCCTCTATTGGGGACGTTTGCGGACATCTTCGTGTGGGATTTCATGAGCAACATGTGCTTCATGCTACCAAGCCCAAGCTTTACGTGAGATACGTCGATGACTTCTTTATCATCCCAAACAACGCCGATGAATCCGAAGCCATCTTCCGGATGCTGAATGCCATGCACCCCAGTCTGGCCTATACAAAGGACGATGGAAACACATTCCTTGACGTTCAAGTAGTGCAGTCCGGCGGTCGGTTGCTGACGAGGGTGTATCGGAAGGCCAGCTTCACAGGACTTTATGTGAACTTCGCGTCCTTCTGCCCCAAGAGGTATAAAGTGAACCTCATACGTACCCTGTTCCATCGTGTTCGGAGAATCTGCTCGCCGCAGTTTCTGGCTGAAGAGGAATCATCGCTGGAGAATATCCTCATCAAGAACGGATGTCCTCTTTGGTTCATCAGGAGGCATTCTGCGGTGACGGACAAGGTTCCTACGGTGGAGAAGAAGCGGTTGTTCCTTCGACTTCCTTACTATGGACACCAGTCTACCGAGGTTTCGCGTGCCATCGTCAAGAAGGTGGAACAATGCTACTTCCAAGTCCAGCTGTGCGTGGTCTACAAGACGACTCATCTCTGCTCAAATGCTCCCAAGGATGCTGTCCCACTTCCCTATCAGAACAATATTGTGTACAATTATCGCTGTGGTTGCGAAGCGACCTACGTGGGGAAGTGCACAAGGCCCTTACGACTTCGTGTCAAGGAGCCTTTGCCAAAGTGGCTGGAGAAGGGTTCGACGAGACCCCGGTCCACTAAGGATCCTGCGTCGGCAATCACCAAGCATCTGCAACAGTGCTCTCACCGGACCAGTGTATCTCCCACAGACTTCAAAGCTGTGAAGAAGTGTCGCTCGAGTTACGAGCTCTTCATAGCGGAAGGCGTCGCCATCAAATGGAGGAACCCGTCTCTGTGTGTTCATAAGGACCATATATTCCTTTCCACTATCTTATTGGCCCCAGGCATTTTCTAGATGTGCAAATTATTTATTCTTTTATATCTGTTAACATCAGTTTGCACAAGTAAACATTGGCCTTGCAGTATTCATTGTCGAATTAGCATTTGTGACTTACCATACATTTCTCAGTATTATGTACATAACATGTTTTGACCTTTAATTTATGATGTATGACTTCTACCTTAGCCATTTAGCTTTGTCTCTGATTTGCGTATGACGTCATTGCATGCTTTGTTGTGTGTAGTGTATCTGCCAGTCAATGTGAATAATTGTCATGACGTTATTTTGCAACTGTCCACCTTCTTGCATTTGATTCAGTTCCGTGTACGCTCCAATAGAGAACGGACGAAGCGCCGGGCAATAAATGTTGTTTTCCTTAATTTGGATACTAAATTCTAACTCTGTCGTTTTTCGCCAATCTCCCAAATCATAAATGGCGTCTCACATCTAAAGAAGACATATATGAACAAGCCGTTTCTTTCACTGAATTTGTATCACTTTTAGCTTTCAAACGAGCTATTGCACGACTTTCTACGATCACTAGAACCGAAAGTGAGCATATTTTTTGCAGTTGAGCAGTTTTTTCTTCTCTTTCAAATGAGTATCTATAAGACAAAATCCATCCACTAGAACCAAAATTAGAAAATCGCTGGCGTGGGGGGGGTCGGTGGAATTTGATGAAACAAACTTTGGTCAGGGTCCCAGGTCGAAATTCGACACTTTGGAAAAATTTTTTCCTATACAAAGTCACTCTGACATTTAGGATTTTTTCAGGTGAGGTCCGACGTGAAATCTTGTAACAGCTCTAACTTTTGAACGGCTGATCCGATTGACTCGCAACAAAAATGTCATTGAGCAGTTTTTTCTCCTCTTTCAAATGACTATCTATAAGACAAAATCCCTCCGCTGCCGAGGGGGGTGAAAAAATTTTGTTAACTCAAATTTTGACGAGAAACACGATGGGAGTGGTCTCGCACCAAAATTCCACCATTCCAACCTGGTCGGCACACCACGCCAACCTGGCCGGCACACCACGCCAACCTGGAGAGCGCACCACGAACAACCTCTCGCAACGCCGTCGTTCCAGAGGGGGGGGGGAGAGGGAGGAGTCGGACTCGAAGCAACCAGGTGGCGGACTAGGGCCGACGCCCTAGTCTGACAGGAGGGGGGGAGGTCGGTCGACGGCGGCCATCTTGCGCGGTCCTGTGGTGTAGATTTACTTACTACTTGCATATATTTTTACAACGTTGCACATCATTTGGAATTATATGAAACCTTTACAATGAATATAAAATTTTGTGTAATAATAAATTTGCTTTCTATGTATCTCCTGATGGTCTCTCTGGAACCGTTTCATTTTAGTCCTCGTCTCTCAAGTATCAATAATAAAAACATCATTGATGATTACATAGCTCGGATTAGACTAAAATTAATTGATCAGGTGATCAATTTCCAATAGCAAAAAATTCGGTATTCGTAGTCTACTTATGTAGTGAAATCAGTAGTGCAGTCTCAAATGAGAAATTGTACGTGGTCATGCATTTTTCGGTGAAGCGAGCCAATAGGAATGCAGGAATTGCATGAACTCAAGGCAACACTCGCCACGAATCGCCTGCAATTGGCAACAATAGGGCGTGGCATGATAATGTTTAACAGCTGCATTAGTTCGTGGCGATTGTTGGCCACTCGTACTTCCTGGTGTTCACTTTTGTTGCCAATGTTTCGTGGTGAGTTAGTGGCGACTTTGGTGGCGAGGCATTTACAGTGAACACGAACCTCTGATCCTTTGCATCCAATTTTGCTCTCCATGGATTGTGGCAGTACTCACTGCGTCTATATCATACAGTGCCACCGTTGTCTTTTGGCCTATGTTGGTCAATCGTCAAACCCACTACGACATCGTATTGGTGAGCACCTCCGATTGATCGGAAGTCATACGCAGGTAACCTACCCGACTGATTATTTTCTTTAGGATTTCTAAGTTCCTTTACGAAAAATATTGGTCCTGCAAGAATAAAATTTTTTGAAGAATTTTCCTAAGGGATTGGTTTAGTTTTGATTTTCTTGAAGGATTTTCCTTAAGGATTGTTTGAGTTTTAAATTCTTGAAGGATCTGTTGTTAACATTTTCCAAGGAATTTTCTTCACGAACTGTTGCATCAACTTGCTTGTAAAACAGAATATATTTTAATAATTCTTGTTATGTATGAATATTTTATAATTCTATATGTTGTTGAGTGTTCCTGGGCTATTAGCATATATGTGTATGATCTATGATCATTGTTAGCGGCTGCCACAGATAAATGATTGTATCAGTATGGGATTTCATTAAAAATTATTATAATTAAATGGTAATTAATCAATTATTTGATTTTTAGCAATCAATTTAGTGTTCATTAATAATGTATTATTCACTACTTGACAAAATTATCGCTTACAAAACAAATTTAATGCAATTGATCAAAATAATTGTATAATTACGTTGTTGTCATTTAATGAAGCTAAAGTAATGACATCCATCCCTTAGTGGTTTATTAAATTGTTTAACGACTCACAAATTTAAAGTAAAACGCAAAAACAGGAATGTATAAATAATCATCATTGAATAATAGTGTGAACGCTAGCTCTATCAATGGATTGCTAGCAATGCTTTCTGTTTACTGAACTTACATTTCCGATCTATATGTATGTTTGAAAATCAAAACGGCAGTTGCTTCCATGTGGCCACGCTTGTTCTCTTGGCATGTACAACAAGTGGACAATTTCTAGACGCTAAAAGAGATAAATACAACTCTGTACGTAGGTTCGATATCACGACAGTCGCATGCTTGATCACGTCATGCATTTAGCGCTTTAAGCTTGGATGACACATAGAAATGGACGGTCTTAGACACTACTAACAAATAGATGACAGCAAAGTTAATGCGTTAATAAAATAGAAAAAGAGAATAAATCAGAAGAATTAAAAATAATTAAAAATAAAAGTCAACAAAGACGAAGGAAAAATAGACGATCCTTTTGAAGATTACAATAACTTTTCATCATTCTTACCTCGAAGATACAAATCAAATCTGGTGTCATCGCTTTTTTACCGAGCAAGAGCACTATGCTCACCTCAGCATCTCGACAAGGAAATCCAACATCTAACGCATGTGTTGAAAAGCAATGGACATCCACAGTGGTTTATCGATAGACAATCAAGGCGGACTTATCAAAAGTTCGTGACCGTTGAGAAGAAGAAATTCTACTTCAACATACGCTACTATGGTCATCAGAGTGAAGTCATCGCCAGCAATATCCGAAAAGATTTTGAGCGGTCCCCTTACCAGTTGAAGGCGATTCCCGTGTTTCGAACAAGATCCTTATGCCCTGATGCAGTGAAAGACATAGTTCCTCAAGCCCATAAACCCATGGTTGTTTATGAATTCGAATGTCCTTGCGGAGCGAGGTACGTGGGCAAGAGTGAGCGATGTCTGCTCACGCGTGAGAAGGAGCACCTGCCGAAATGGCTCGTTTCGTCAAACGTAAGGCCAAAGTCAAGGAATCCACCCAGTCAGCCATCACAAGACATTTATGTGAGTGCCCAGAGAAGGTGAATGTGTTCAGTGAGCGTAACAATGGATTTCGGGTGCTTAAGCAAGCAAGAAACGCTTTGAACCTTGCTATATGTGAAAGTGTGTCGATCCGACATTTGAAGCCAGTTCTATGTCTTCAAAAGGACCGTTAATTTTTCCTTCGTCTTTGTTGACTTTTATTTTTAATTATTTTTAATTCTTTTGATTTATTCTCTTTATCTATTTTATTAACGCATTAACTTTACTGTCATCTATTTGTTAGTAGTGTCTAAGACCGTCCATTTCTATGTGTCATCCAAGCTTAAAGCGCTAAATGCATGACGTGATCAAGCATGTGACTGTCGTGATATCGAACCTACGTACAGAGTAGTAATGGGCAAAAGACCGTTCCAGGACACCATAAAATTAAAAAAAAATAGTATCTTTGAAAACGACATAAATTCATGAATTTAGACCCTTTTTCAGGTTTTTAAGACCTAAATTCATGAATTTAGTCGTTTTTAAAGATACCGATTTTCAGAAAATGGTACTTTTTAAATGGTCTAAATTCATGAATTTTGGTCATTTTTCAGGTTATGAAGACCTAAATTCATAAATTTAGGCGTTTTTAAAAATACCCAATTTTCAAATTTTTCAAAATCTCAAATTTGTGAATTACAATTTACAAAGATAAGGAATCTCAATTATTATTAAGATTAGAGCATTATAAAAAATTAAGAAAGAGATGGACTAAAGTTAAGAATGTAACACAAGGAATTGGCATATTCTTAACAATAAGTTTAGGTGCTTTAACAATTGTTATATCTTCAGGTGTTTTAGTAATTCCAGTAGTTGCTACAGCTTTAACAGGTACGGGTGTTTTTGCAACTTCACTTGTTACAATGTTAGATAAATCTTTAATAACTAAGAAACGAAAATCATTAGAAACTAAGCATTTACATATTAAAGAAGTCTATGATAAACTACATTACTACTTACAAAGAGTATGTGATGATAATGTTATTACGTTAGATGAGATTGAAAAATTTGATCAAATAGCTAATGAAGTAAATCAAATATCATTTCAATTACAGTCAGAAAAAGTTGATGATAAGAATAAACAGGATGGCAAAATTTCGAGTGATGGTAAAATTTCTAATGAAGAAAATGACAAAATTTTTTTAGAAGAGCTAAAAACTTTAAGCGAAAATTTAAGCAAAACTTTATTAAACAAAACTTTATTAAACAAAAATTAGAGCGAAAAGATGACAGACAGCAAAGCAATAAAAAAATAATTTGTTCAGTAAAATGTTTTTGCTGTATTCCAATGTTACCACAAAATTCAAATATTATATTTTAAAAATGGATAAAATTAGAGCTGATAATTTTAAAAGAATAAAACAATTAGAAGAGTTAATAAAACAAAGAAATATTATGAAAGAAAATCATCTTCAACATAGAATGATAAAAACTGGTATTCAATCTGATATGTTTGAAAAAATGCAGCAAACTGAGCAAGTAAAAACTGATTTTGAAAAAACTATGAAACCATTTAAAACTCTTGAAAAAGAACTTACAAATAATGATAAACAAATTGATATAACAGATCCAGAGCACAAAACTATATTAGATGACTATGGATTACTAGAATCAAACATTAATAAGAAATTACCAAAATCTATGCAATTTGAACATTCTATTTCATTTATAGATGGAGAAACAATACCTACATTTTATCTCGGACAAAAAGAAATATTTCCACAACCTTTTCGAGGTTTAATTTTTTCACCAGATAAATCTCCTTTTAGTTTAGATAGAAATTTTGTTGATCTTTTAAGGGGAGCAGATTTAAATATATATGCTGCAGATGATCTCATAAAATATAAAGCTATGTTAGATAGAGTTGGTGTAGTAAAATCTCTAAGACGTTATAAACAATTAGAAAATTTATTATCAACGGGAGTTAAAGTAGGAAAAGGTTTTAAAACTGAAACAACTGTATTCTTACCAGATGATCCACAAGAATTACTAAATAGATTAGATATTTTAATATCTGCAATAAAAGAAGGACATAATTCTAGTTTCAATGAAATTCATGCTATATTGAAAAGACTGTTAGAAAAGAAGATTCTAAATGAAGAGGATTATAAAAGTATAACGAACCGATGGTTCTAGGGCTTCGCCCGTAGCTGAAATATGTTGTTGTTTTTAATTTTTTTATAAAAAAATATTTATTCAAAATTTTAACTAAAAAATGTCTTCCAGAGAATTATCATCAGCAGATTTAGACAAAATTAATAATCATTTAGAAAATTTGACAGAGATTTTGGGTTCATCAAATTTTAGTACGACGTTAAAAATTATAACAACTACTTCATCACACACTTGTAATTTAGAACCCATTCTACATTTGGAGCAAAATAAAAATTATCAAATTGCATTGACTAGTTTCTCCACATTTAACACTATTCAAAACGTTATCAAAGATGTGAATGACCAATTTAGATATTCCACTGATAAAGGCAAAACATGGAAAATACTAACTTTTCTTCCTGGTTCTTACGAAGTTGAATCAATATCAAATGAAATTAAGAGACATTTAGGTATACCATTTAAAGATAAGAAACAATTACATTTTGCAGTTGAACCGGCAGTAAATAAATTTTCTCTTACTTTAGACGAAAATTATCAAGTTGATTTTAATCATGATAGATCATTGTCAAAGCTATTAGGATTTAATATAAACAAACCTATAGTCAAGGTTATCATTTAGGTGAGAAGATTCCAAAAATAACTGAAATAAATTCAATTGTTATACATTGTGACATTATTGAAGGAGGATATATAAATGGTAAACTATCAAATTTAATATTCAGTTTTCCAGCTTTTACTGTACCGATTGGTTATAGATTAAATGTATTTCCCCAAACATTAATATATTTTCCTATTACAAGAAAAACTATTAACAACATTAACATGAGAATCACTGATGAAAAAGGACAAGAAATAAATTTTGGAGGTGAAGAGATTATGATAGATCTTTTGGTTCGAGAGGTATAAACTCCCGTTCGAGAGGTATAAACTACCACGCGAAGCTAGAGAAGTTTAATTTTCTTCTTCTTCTTTTAAAATAAAAATAAATTTTTTTATTAAAAAATGAGTGAAGTGCCCCCATTAAATAAAAAAACTTAGATTTAATCATCATCCAAATTTATCTAATAAAGTTTTGTCAGTTATTTGCGGAAGATCAGGTTGTGGAAAAACGTATCTATTATTTAAAATGTTAACGACTCCAATTTTTTTGGATTATAACAATCTTATAATTTATACAACAACAGCAGACCAACCCGTCTATCAATTTTTAATATATGGATTTGAAAATAATCTTAAAAAAACAGCAATTGCTTCATTATTCAAAGAATATGAAAACTCTGAAGATGAAGAAGAAATAAGTTCGTGGTGTGAAGAAGCAGCAAAAAATAAACAGTTACTTGAATCCAATAAAAATAAGCATATAAAGATACAATTAATAGATGATAGTGGCAATATGCAAGATCCTAGTAAACTAGATAAAACAATGAAACATTGTGTAATTTTTGATGATTGTGTTAATGATAGAAATCAGTCAGTTCAGAGAAATTATTTCACAAGAGGTAGACATAATAACTCTAGTGTATTTTATTTAACACAAAGTATGTATTCATTAGACGGAAGTGTTATTAGAAAGAATGCAAATATATTTATACTATTTGAAATAAATGCAAGAAACTTAAGTGATTTGTTAAGAGATTTATGCGTAAGAAATAAAGATGAATTTAAACAATCGTGTAACAATGCTTGGTCATAAGATTATGGCTTCATTACAATTAATATTGATAAAAAAATTCATGATAGAGTTATAGAACAATTGTTCTCTGACTGAAAATCGATAGAAGATTTGTTTGCCGAGTGATAAAAAATATACAAATATAGTGTTGCAATATTTTTTTTAAATTTTATATATATATATCAAATTTGTCTATCTTAGAAATTAGAAAATTAAAAAGGTGAAGTAGTTATTCCATCAGGTAACATTTTTCTTTTATCATCAAATGGATCTAATGCTAATTTATGTTCCTCTTTTAAATACATTTTATGTTTCTTTGAATTAAGTCTATAATTACATGCTGCTTTTATTTCATTATTAAATAATACATTTTTATAATCTTGAAATGTTATTTGATTAGCCACTGATGCCTTTGAAATTCCTTTTAATGTTTTATGTGTTTTAATATTATTAGTTGTATCATAACAGTAACATTTAGATTTTAAAAATATAGCTTCTGTTATGAAATCTTCATTTCCTTCTAATTCATCTTTTACTTTACATAAATCAGAAGGATGAATGATATCTTTTATTTTATTAATTTCTTCATCAAGTGAAGAATTATACGGTATTGTTAATTCTAAGAAAACAGAATCGGTATCTGTAAAGTGTAATTTATAGTTTTCCCGTAAGCAGGTGCTAAATAATCATATATAAATTTATACATAAATAGTTTAGCTAACTCTAATATAGTGAATCCTATAAAATTAAACTTATCATGTTTTACGCTGATTCGACGTAAATGTACAGCACATAGTTCATCACTAAATCTAGTAGTTCTTTTATGTGTAGGTTTCCTTGTTAAATTTTGAAACCTATCTTTATCATAAACTATTTCAATATTTTGTCTATTACGCACATTTTCTAAAGTCTTACCATAAAATGCATTATTCATTAATTTGAAGAACACGTTTCCAAAATCATCTTTATTTCTTTTAGCTATTTTACGTTTTTCAATATTGAACTCTATATAATATTTTAACCACCTAGATTTTCTATACACTAGTTTCCGGTGAATTTTTAAAAGAATCATTCCATGATATAAATACCAATCCAGCATTCTTCCTTCAACAACATACTTTCCTTTATTGCTTTGTGTTAACATAAGTTTTTTTGTTGGTCTGTATTTCTTAGGACCTAAAGATTTTTGATAATCTGAAAAATCTTCTATATTGGGAATTTTGTTTTTGGGACAGAAAGGAAAATATTTTGTTTTATCTTTTATTTCATCAGGATATGTAACTTAGTTGGAGCGACTTTCCATAAGAATTTGATAATCAAAAACGATAGACTTCCACTGGCCACGCTTGTTCTCGAAGGCAGATACATCAAGAATGAATTTGATAGCAAACTAACTGAACTAAAATCACATCAAATATCCAAAGTCACGCTAAAAGCTTGCGACAAAAGAAATTACGCACATAGAAAGTCAAAACTATCTAAAATTTACTTGACACATGATGATACTCATAAATTCTAAAGTAGACAGGCATTTACAACTAAAAGTCATTGAAGAATGCACAATACTGAGGCTGGACTAACACAAACGGAGAATGAATAGTCGTTCTTTCTGACAGCAAAGGACAGGTCTCAAAGTGCGGATGGAAACACTCTCCAGGATCGACAAATACAGCTTAGTACGGGCGGACTTCAGAACGGAGAATCCTTGCTTATCGGTAGGTAAAATATCCATCTTCTTTTCACAACTACACAGGTGTCGGGTTATAGCTGACTGAGGGGCCTTCTTAGACTTCGGTCTTTCATTAGACGAGTACAGCCATTTGGGGATATGCTCGGGTTGACGCTGTGAAAGGCCACGTTCGCTCTTGCCCACGTAACTTGCTCCACAAGCACAATTGAACATATAAGTAACCATGGGTTTGTTGGCAAGAGGGACGATATCCTTCACCTTATCCGAGCATAAAGTTCTCGTGCGAAAGACAGGAATTGCTTTCAGATGGAAAATTGTCTTCTCAATTTCCTTCCGCATTTCGTTTGCGATCCTTTCACTTTGATTGCCATAATATTGTATGTCAAAATAAAACCGCTTCTTTTCGACAGTCACAAATTTTTCATATTTTCTCTGAGAATGTTTATCAATAAACCACTTTTGGTATCCATTTTTTCTGAGGATTCCATTGATAAAATCGATTTCAGTCTGTAGGTGATTAGGGCTACACAATGCTTTTGCTCGATAGAATAATAGTGGATACCAAGTTTGATTTGTATCTCCTGGGAGAAAATGAACCAAAGTTGTTGTACAGCGAAGTGAACGTATCTTTACGGTAAATTGATGTCGATATCGCACCATTATTCTCGAAGTGAAGCCTCAAATCCAGAAAGTGATTTGCTGTTTCACGGGTAAACTCCAATGATGGATGTTGAGCATTGAAAGTTTCAAAAAGTTCATCACATTTGGCTTTGTCTTCGGCAATTAAAAACGTATCATCAACGTACCGACAATAAAACTTGAAAGAATTCAATGTGGATTCCAGTTTCTCCTCAATTGATCTCATGAATATCTCACAAAATGATGCGCTCATTGGTGAACCCATCGCGAGGCCATCTTGCTGTGAATATGTTTTGCCATTGAAAGCAAAAGAGATATCCTTTGTAAGCGCCGACAACAAAATGCGACAATTTGACTCAGATAGCGGAGAATCATGCAATTTTGGATGAGGCAATCAACTTCTGTAGAGTCTATCACAAATAATATCCACGGTGTCGTTGACTGGAACATTGGTGAAAAGATTTCTCACATCAAAAGACTCACAGACATCATTGGGACCAAGATTAATTTGCGTTATCCTCTCCTTAAATTCAAAGGAATCCTTCACACTAAAGGTATTGAAATTCTTCAATAAAGGTTTCAATAAAGTATTGTCAATGAATCTGGATAAGCTGTGATAAACTGAATTCACCATGGATAACACTGGACG
Source organism: Prostheceraeus crozeri (assembly GCA_907163375.1). Classification (NCBI taxonomy): domain Eukaryota; kingdom Metazoa; phylum Platyhelminthes; order Polycladida; family Euryleptidae; genus Prostheceraeus; species Prostheceraeus crozeri. Next base: position 128,500 of record CAJQUW010005362.1, read on the forward strand.
AAGTGGAGTGTTTGGCTTATGAACTTTTGGAAGCCCATAAAGTCTAGGTATAACACAACCCTTCGGAATAAGATCACAGCAATATGGCGGAAGCTGTCCGTCATCAACGAGTTTTCGTATCAATGTAGCAATGCGCTTTTGATTGTCTTGGTCATTCCAATCCATATCTTTGGGAAAATGCTTGAATTTTGTCAAGTCATTTAAAAGGAATCCATCCGCTCAATGTATTGAGATTTTGTCATAATGACGGTTCCATTACCTTTATCTGGACGTGAAATAACAACATCCTTGTTCCTTTGGAGATTGCGGATAATGCTCAGCTTCTTCTTCGCATCTTTAGATTCGGGTAGGTGAACATTAGAGAGGTCATGAGCATACTTGCGCAAAGATGCTTGAATTCTATTCAACTTTTGTGGATCAATTTCACCCTCACGTTCCAGTTGATATGCGGTATGTTCCATGTCGGTGAATACCTGAACAGAATCACATTCTCTAGGACTCGCATATTGATTAACACCCATGGTCAAGACAGACTTCTCTTCTTCAGACAGGGTACAGCCACTTACATTGAAAATTGTATTAGAAACCGATGTTGTGCCAAACTTTGAATTCAACAAATATTCCAGTGATGCACGATACTTGCTTCGTCTGTTCCGGCGTTGATTGGATTGAATATTCCAAAGAAATTTGAACAATCTAATCTGATCAAAAAGAGAAAGTTCTGATTTTGTCTGTGCCAACAACTGGGATCGCAATAGTCTCCACTTTTCAATTCTGCGCTCTGTCTCAGAGATATCGGACTGTAGGAAACATTCAATAGATACCTGATTGATTCTGATTTTTGCCGATAACATGCGCCTCCGTATTGAATCAGTCACTAAGTGATGTTTCAAACACTCCTTGAGAAATATATTCCGTTCTAAGTGATAAGCAATTTTGCCAGAGTAATTCGCAATGTCGTTCAATATACTTATGAACGTGAGCGAGAAACGCTCTTTCCATTTTGAAATAAGTAACTTAGTTGGAGCGACTTTCCATAAGAATTTGATAATCAAAAACGATAGACTTCGATAGGCCAAAAACGATAGGCCACGCTTGTTCTCGAAGGCAGATACATCAAGAATGAATTTGATAGCAAACTAACTGAACTAAAATCACATCAAATATCCAAAGTCACGCTAAAAGCTTGCGACAAAAGAAATTACGCACATAGAAAGTCAAAACTATCTAAAATTTACTTGACACATGATGATACTCATAAATTCTAAAGTAGACAGGCATTTACAACTAAAAGTCATTGAAGAATGCACAATACTGAGGCTGGACTAACACAAACGGAGAATGAATAGTCGTTCCTTCTGACAGCAAAGGACAGGTCTCAAAGTGCGGATGGAAACACTCTCCAGGATCGACAAATACAGCTTAGTACGGGCGGACTTCAGAACGGAGAATCCTTGCTTATCGGTAAGTAAAATATCCATCTTCTTTTCACAACTACACAGGTGTCGGGTTATAGCTGACTGAGGGGCCTTCTTAGACTTCGGTCTTTCATTAGACGAGTACAGCCATTTGGGGATATGCTCGGGTTGACGCTGTGAAAGGCCACGTTCGCTCTTGCCCACGTAACTTGCTCCACAAGCACAATTGAACATATAAGTAACCATGGGTTTGTTGGCAAGAGGGACGATATCCTTCACCTTATCCGAGCATAAAGTTCTCGTGCGAAAGACAGGAATTGCTTTCAGATGGAAAATTGTCTTCTCAATTTCCTTCCGCATTTCGTTTGCGATCCTTTCACTTTGATTGCCATAATATTGTATGTCAAAATAAAACCGCTTCTTTTCGACAGTCACAAATTTTTCATATTTTCTCTGAGAATGTTTATCAATAAACCACTTTTGGTATCCATTTTTTCTGAGGATTCCATTGATAAAATCGATTTCAGTCTGTAGGTGATTAGGGCTACACAATGCTTTTGCTCGATAGAATAATAGTGGATACCAAGTTTGATTTGTATCTCCTGGGAGAAAATGAACCAAAGTTGTTGTACAGCGAAGTGAACGTATCTTTACGGTAAATTGATGTCGATATCGCACCATTATTCTCGAAGTGAAGCCTCAAATCCAGAAAGTGATTTGCTGTTTCACGGGTAAACTCCAATGATGGATGTTGAGCATTGAAAGTTTCAAAAAGTTCATCACATTTGGCTTTGTCTTCGGCAATTAAAAACGTATCATCAACGTACCGACAATAAAACTTGAAAGAATTCAATGTGGATTCCAGTTTCTCCTCAATTGATCTCATGAATATCTCACAAAATGATGCGCTCATTGGTGAACCCATCGCGAGGCCATCTTGCTGTGAATATGTTTTGCCATTGAAAGCAAAAGAGATATCCTTTGTAAGCGCCGACAACAAAATGCGACAATTTGACTCAGATAGCGGAGAATCATGCAATTTTGGATGAGGCAATCAACTTCTGTAGAGTCTATCACAAATAATATCCACGGTGTCGTTGACTGGAACATTGGTGAAAAGATTTCTCACATCAAAAGACTCACAGACATCATTGGGACCAAGATTAATTTGCGTTATCCTCTCCTTAAATTCAAAGGAATCCTTCACACTAAAGGTATTGAAATTCTTCAATAAAGGTTTCAATAAAGTATTGTCAATGAATCTGGATAAGCTGTGATAAACTGAATTCACCATGGATAACACTGGACGAAGTGGAGTGTTTAGCTTATGAACTTTTGGAAGCCCATAAAGTCTAGGTATAACACAACCCTTCGGAATAAGATCACAGCAATATGGCGGAAGCTGTCCGTCATCAACGAGTTTTCGTATCAATGTAGCAATGCGCTTTTGATTGTCTTGGTCATTCCAATCCATATCTTTGGGAAAATGCTTGAATTTTGTCAAGTCATTTAAAAAGGAATCCATCCGCTCAATGTATTGAGATTTTGTCATAATGACGGTTCCATTACCTTTATCTGGACGTGAAATAACAACATCCTTGTTCCTTTGGAGATTGCGGATAATGCTCAGCTTCTTCTTCGCATCTTTAGATTCGGGTAGGTGAACATTAGAGAGGTCATGAGCATACTTGCGCAAAGATGCTTGAATTCTATTCAACTTTTGTGGATTAATTTCACCCTCACGTTCCAGTTGATATGCGGTATGTTCCATGTCGGTGAATACCTGAACAGAATCACATTCTCTAGGACTGGCATATTGATTAACACCCATGGTCAAGACAGACTTCTCTTCTTCAGACAGGGTACAGCCACTTACATTGAAAATTGTATTAGAAACCGATGTTGTGCCAAACTTTGAATTCAACAAATATTCCAGTGATGCACGATACTTGCTTCGTCTGTTCCGGCGTTGATTGGATTGAATATTCCAAAGAAATTTGAACAATCTAATCTGATCAAAAAGAGAAAGTTCTGATTTTGTCTGTGCCAACAACTGGGATCGCAATAGTCTCCACTTTTCAATTCTGCGCTCTGTCTCAGAGATATCGGACTGTAGAAAACATTCAATAGATACCTGATTGATTCTGATTTTTGCCGATAACATGCGCCTCCGTATTGAATCAGTCACTAAGTGATGTTTCAAAAACTCCTTGAATAATATATTCCGTTCTAAGTGATAAGCAATTTTGCCAGAGTAATTCGCAATGTCGTTCAATATACTTATGAACGTGAGCGAGAAACGCTCTTTCCATTTTGAAATAAGTAACTTAGTTGGAGCGACTTTCCATAAGAATTTGATAATCAAAAACGATAGACTTCGATAGGCCAAAAACGATAGGCCACGCTTGTTCTCGAAGGCAGATACATCAAGAATGAATTTGATAGCAAACTAACTGAACTAAAATCACATCAAATATCCAAAGTCACGCTAAAAGCTTGCGACAAAAGAAATTACGCACATAGAAAGTCAAAACTATCTAAAATTTACTTGACACATGATGATACTCATAAATTCTAAAGTAGACAGGCATTTACAACTAAAAGTCATTGAAGAATGCACAATACTGAGGCTGGACTAACACAAACGGAGAATGAATAGTCGTTCTTTCTGACAGCAAAGGACAGGTCTCAAAGTGCGGATGGAAACACTCTCCAGGATCGACAAATACAGCTTAGTACGGGCGGACTTCAGAACGGAGAATCCTTGCTTATCGGTAGGTAAAATATCCATCTTCTTTTCACAACTACACAGGTGTCGGGTTATAGCTGACTGAGGGGCCTTCTTAGACTTCGGTCTTTCATTAGACGAGTACAGCCATTTGGGGATATGCTCGGGTTGACGCTGTGAAAGGCCACGTTCGCTCTTGCCCACGTAACTTGCTCCACAAGCACAATTGAACATATAAGTAACCATGGGTTTGTTGGCAAGAGTGACGATATCCTTCACCTTATCCGAGCATAAAGTTCTCGTGCGAAAGACAGGAATTGCTTTCAGATGGAAAATTGTCTTCTCAATTTCCTTCCGCATTTCGTTTGCGATCCTTTCACTTTGATTGCCATAATATTGTATGTCAAAATAAAACCGCTTCTTTTCGACAGTCACAAATTTTTCATATTTTCTCTGAGAATGTTTATCAATAAACCACTTTTGGTATCCATTTTTTCTGAGGATTCCATTGATAAAATCGATTTCAGTCTGTAGGTGATTAGGGCTACACAATGCTTTTGCTCGATAGAATAATAGTGGATACCAAGTTTGATTTGTATCTCCTGGGAGAAAATGAACCAAAGTTGTTGTACAGCGAAGTGAACGTATCTTTACGGTAAATTGATGTCGATATCGCACCATTATTCTCGAAGTGAAGCCTCAAATCCAGAAAGTGATTTGCTGTTTCACGGGTAAACTCCAATGATGGATGTTGAGCATTGAAAGTTTCAAAAAGTTCATCACATTTGGCTTTGTCTTCGGCAATTAAAAACGTATCATCAACGTACCGACAATAAAACTTGAAAGAATTCAATGTGGATTCCAGTTTCTCCTCAATTGATCTCATGAATATCTCACAAAATGATGCGCTCATTGGTGAACCCATCGCGAGGCCATCTTGCTGTGAATATGTTTTGCCATTGAAAGCAAAAGAGATATCCTTTGTAAGCGCCGACAACAAAATGCGACAATTTGACTCAGATAGCGGAGAATCATGCAATTTTGGATGAGGCAATCAACTTCTGTAGAGTCTATCACAAATAATATCCACGGTGTCGTTGACTGGAACATTGGTGAAAAGATTTCTCACATCAAAAGACTCACAGACATCATTGGGACCAAGATTAATTTGCGTTATCCTCTCCTTAAATTCAAAGGAATCCTTCACACTAAAGGTATTGAAATTCTTCAATAAAGGTTTCAGTAAAGTATTGTCAATGAATCTGGATAAGCTGTGATAAACTGAATTCACCATGGATAACACTGGACGAAGTGGAGTGTTTGGCTTATGAACTTTTGGAAGCCCATAAAGTCTAGGTATAACACAACCCTTCGGAATAAGATCACAGCAATATGGCGGAAGCTGTCCGTCATCAACGAGTTTTCGTATCAATGTAGCAATGCGCTTTTGATTGTCTTGGTCATTCCAATCCATATCTTTGGGAAAATGCTTGAATTTTGTCAAGTCATTTAAAAAGGAATCCATCCGCTCAATGTATTGAGATTTTGTCATAATGACGGTTCCATTACCTTTATCTGGACGTGAAATAACAACATCCTTGTTCCTTTGGAGATTGCGGATAATGCTCAGCTTCTTCTTCGCATCTTTAGATTCGGGTAGGTGAACATTAGAGAGGTCATGAGCATACTTGCGCAAAGATGCTTGAATTCTATTCAACTTTTGTGGAGCAATTTCACCCTCATGTTCCAGTTGATATGCGGTATGTTCCATGTCGGTGAATACCTGAACAGAATCACATTCTCTAGGACTCGCATATTGATTAACACCCATGGTCAAGACAGACTTCTCTTCTTCAGACAGGGTACAGCCACTTACATTGAAAATTGTATTAGAAACCGATGTTGTGCCAAACTTTGAATTCAACAAATATTCCAGTGATGCACGATACTTGCTTCGTCTGTTCCGGCGTTGATTGGATTGAATATTCCAAAGAAATTTGAACAATCTAATCTGATCAAAAAGAGAAAGTTCTGATTTTGTCTGTGCCAACAACTGGGATCGCAATAGTCTCCACTTTTCAATTCTGCGCTCTGTCTCAGAGATATCGGACTGTAGAAAACATTCAATAGATACCTGATTGATTCTGATTTTTGCCGATAACATGCGCCTCCGTATTGAATCAGTCACTAAGTGATGTTTCAAAAACTCCTTGAGAATACATTTCGAGAATAATGGTGCGGTATCGACATCAATTTACCGTAAAGATACGTTCACTTCGCTGTACAACAACTTTGGTTCATTTTCTCCCAGGAGATACAAATCAAACTTGGTATCCACTATTATTCTATCGAGCAAAAGCATTGTGTAGCCCTAATCACCTACATACTGAAATCGATTTTATCAATGGAATCCTCAGAAAAAATGGATACCAAAAGTGGTTTATTGATAAACATTCTCAGAGAAAATATGAAAAATTTGTGACTGTCGAAAAGAAGCGGTTTTATTTTGACATACAATATTATGGCAATCAAAGTGAAAGGATCGCAAACGAAATGCGGAAGGAAATTGAGAAGACAATTTTCCATCTGAAAGCAATTCCTGTCTTTCGCACGAGAACTTTATGCTCGGATAAGGTGAAGGATATCGTCCCTCTTGCCAACAAACCCATGGTTACTTATATGTTCAATTGTGCTTGCGGAGCAAGTTACGTGGGCAAGAGCGAACGTGGCCTTTCACAGCGTCAACCCGAGCATATCCCCAAATGGCTGTACTCGTCTAATGAAAGACCGAAGTCTAAGCAGGCCCCTCAGTCAGCTATAACCCGACACCTGTGTAGTTGTGAAAAGAAGATGGATATTTTACCTACCGATAAGCAAGGATTCTCCGTTCTGAAGTCCGCCCGTACTAAGCTGTATTTGTCGATCCTGGAGAGTGTTTCCATCCGCACTTTGAGACCTGTCCTTTGCTGTCAGAAGGAACGACTATTCATTCTCCGTTTGTGTTAGTCCAGCCTCAGTATTGTGCATTCTTCAATGACTTTTAGTTGTAAATGCCTGTCTACTTTAGAATTTATGAGTATCATCATGTGTCAAGTAAATTTTAGATAGTTTTGACTTTCTATGTGCGTAATTTCTTTTGTCGCAAGCTTTTAGCGTGACTTTGGATATTTGATGTGATTTTAGTTCAGTTAGTTTGCTATCAAATTCATTCTTGATGTATCTGCCTTCGAGAACAAGCGTGGCCAGTGGAAGTCTATCGTTTTTGATTATCAAAATCATCAGGATATACTAAATCAACTTCATATATATAACCATGATTATAATTTCCATCTTATGTTTCTTGATAATCAAGAATATTACACCATTCTATCTCACCTGTTGGTAATTCTTGTATCATGGAAGAAGAATATAAGCTATTAAAATCATAATATAACAAATAGTTTTCTCTCATGATTTCATCAACTGCTGCTTGACTATCTTCATTTGATATAAGTCCTTCTATATTTTGATTAAACAATTTTATAAACTGATCACTTTCTTCTGGAGATAAAGGTTTCATTATTCCATAATCATCAGGATTTACTTTTTTATTGTAACACTGTACATAACGATTACCTAAAACTGATGAAACTCCACCTCTAATTCCAGATTCAAAAAATAATAATTTATCATATGTATTTTCTTTATAATGTTTAAGTTTAACATTTGTATGTTTCAATCCTGCTAACCATGTTAAACCTGGCGTAGAATAACAATAACATGGATCTATTCCGCAATATTCTAAACACATGTCACGAAAGTTTTTAAAAAGATCAGCTAGTATTAATACATCTATCTGAAGATATTTCATTGTATAATCATACATTGTTCTACAATTTAACTCTCTCCAATTCTTTCAGCTTCTGCATAGTCTTCTTCAGATAATTGTGATTGTTTTAATGTTGATTTAAATTTATTTATTGGAGGAAGTTGTTTTTCTTCCATAATTTTTATTCACAGAATTAAAATCTCCAGTTATGTACTCATACGGAAATATTCCTTTTAAAGGTTTTAAATTATATTTATTTAATATTTTACATTGTTCAGGTTTCAAAGTTTTTCCCATAACATCTAATGAATAAGGAGTAAAAAATATAAATGCATCTAAAATTCTAATACAACCTAATTGCATTGAAAAATATTCTTCTTCTTACTTACATAGTACATTTATTTGTTGTTGTTGTAATTTTTCAGATGAAAACAAATCTTTCATTACTAAATGGAAATCATATTTAGAACCATTGTAGAAATATAAAGGAACAAAGTTATATTTAAATTTATTAGCATTAAGATTACAAGAATTATGTGCTGCACCTCTATATAATCCATTTAGATGATCATGATCTTTTACTTTGACGGCAGAGCCGTCGCTTCGCTTATCAGTACATTTGCCATTTTTATAATTTTTTGTAAATTCTTTTCCACAGTAATAACAATTTGTTTCATTAACAAAATTAATTTTTCTTTTTCTGTTAATGGCATCATTGTTATATTTGTTTCAAGCAATTGTGAAAAATAACTTTGTAATTCTTCTACTTTCTTTGTAAACATTTCTGAACTATCTTCACCATAGTATTGATAATATTCTGATTTAAATAATTCAGGATAATTTGAATGAATGTACATTCCCCAACATAATGGTTTTTGTTCAAATAAATATTTTTGTTTACTTTGTTCAGATACACTTTTTTCAGATACACTTTTTTCAGGTGCACTTTTTTCATATTTTCAAACCGAAGGTTCTAGGGCTTGGCCTATACCATTTTCAGAATTATCATTTTCAGAATCGGGCGAAGCCCTAGAACCTTCGGTTTGATTTTGTGTCATATTAACATTATGTGCTTCGAAATCACAATATATTGTAAAGGGTACTTTATTTTTGAAATACCATTTATTGTATTCTAAATAATCATCTTTAGGAAAAGTATTTTCAACTACTTCGCTTTGTTGACAATTCTCCAAATGTCTATTCATTTCTTCTTTAGTTCTAAAGCTCGTCATACATTGGAGACAGTGAAAATTAGCATTATCTGAAGTTTTTGTAAATATAGAAACATCTTTACACAATATAAAATGATCCTGATAATATAATGTATTCGCTTGTGCTGATTGATTTGTTTGTTCTAGTTTTTCAAATTTATCTTGATATATTTCATGTGTTTCATCAATTTCTTTTGTAAGATTAAATGTATTTCGATGAAAATTTTGATTTAATATTTGTAACTGATAACTATATTCTTTATCATATTGTTCTTTATATTGTTGTAGACATTTTTTTAAAGATTCATTTATTTTTTGATTGGTTTCATTTTCTTCATTATTTAATTCTTTATTGTCCTCATTTAATTTTTGTATCGTTTCTATCTTATTTTGATATTTATGGCCATATTCTTGTACTAATATTTTTGTTTGTTGTAGTAATGGGCAAAAGACCGTTCCATTAAAAACTTTTTCAAAATATTTGAGAAATCTTTCAAATGTTATATGAATGTAGAAGTACTTTATACAAAAAATGGACCTGATGGAATTCCTGAAGAAATAATACAAGGACATTTTACAAATTCACAAGAAATTCATAATGTAAATGATATACAACCCATATTTGAACAAATGATACTTAAATTAGAAAATTGTATAATAGAAGCCCAGTTACGTGAATCTGGTTGGAGATTTGTTAAAATACTATCTAAGAAAATAGTAATTGATAAATATAAAAAAATACTGGTGGTAGTTATGTTCCTTTGCCTTTCAGTTCACCACAAATAATCAACATAAAAAATGAAGATGATTATTGTTTTCTGTGGAGTATTTTAGCACATTTACATCCTGCAGAATATCACAAAGAAAGACTAAGTCATTACAATAAAGAAGAATACATAAATGAATTTGTTCTCTCTGATGGCTTAGATGAATTTCCACATGATTATAATAGGTCAATAAACTTTCATAAAAAGAATAAAAATTTAATTGAAGTAAATGCTTTTGAATTAAATGTGAGTTATGTTTCTTTTGGTAATATTACTCCTTTTTACTCAGATTCAAAAAAATTTTATTTGAATAATATAAATTTATGTCAATCAGAAATAGTATATAATGATAGAGGAAATTACATGCATCATAATATTTTTTACCAAGGAAATATAATATGTACTGAAAAATTTGAAATTATAAAAACACTGTCACCAATAATGATTAATCATAATAATTATAAAGGACGTAATTATAATTATGATTATGTTTCCGATTATTTATCTTTATGTTTAGAATATCAACAAAACTTACAAACTTTAAATGAAATTTTACAAAAATGTAAAACAGATTATCAACAACAAGTAATGGGCAAAAGACCGTTCCAGGCCACCATAAAATTCAAAAAAATAGTATCTTTAAAAACGACATAAATTCATGAATTTGAACCCTTTTTCAGGTTTTTAAGACCTAAATACATGAATTTGAACCCTTTTTCAGGTTTTTAAGACCTAAATTCATGAATTTGGTTCATTCAAAAAGTACCATTTTTTTCAAAAATGGTACTTTTAAAAACGACATAAATTCATGAATTTAGGTCTTAAAAACCTGAAAAAGGGACTAAATTCACAAATTTGGGCGTTTTTAAAAATACCCAATTTTCAAATTTTTCAAAATCTCAAATTTGAGAATTACAATCGGGCGAAGCCCTAGAACCTTCGGTTCGATTTTCACCGCTTAAATCATGACCGTTCCAGGACACCGAAAATCATAAAAGTTAAGAATCTCAAATTTGTGATTATGACATTTTTCATTGCTTAAATCATGACCGTTCCAGGACACCGAAAAAATCAGAAAAGTTAAGAATCTCAAAATTTGAGAATTACAATTTTCTCGCTTAAATCATGACCGTTCCAGGTCATGTAAAACCGGACACCGAAAATCATAAAAGTTGAGAATTTCAAATTCATGAATTTTATCCATCTTTCAGGTTTTTAAAATATATCATGTGACTAAAAATATTTGAAGGAATTGACATATTCTTAACAATAAGTTTAGGTACTTTTACAATTGTCATTCAATTGTAGAGAACATCTGCTTCTCGCATTTATGAATAAAATGCATTTCAGTGTAAGGAGCTGTGTCCTCCAACTCAAACATTTGAAAGGAAACAATGTATGAAAGAACAAACAGCTGCTACACCAACTTAGACATTTGTAAGACGTGAAATATATAACCAGCAAATCCTACTCCGGCTGCAATGCCGTGAAATAATACACAACAACAATAATCGATATGGCTATTTCAAACAATTGTGCTGAAGACTTATTTAATTAAATAGTGTTTCTTGTCAGTGAAGGTTGTGTCAAAACGCTCTCGTCATATATTTCTCAAAATGAGACAAGATCAATTTGAAGATAGAAGAAAACAATCGTTGACAGGGAGGATGAAAAAATTACGGGAGGAATTGGAGAGGCATGAATTTACAGATTCTTTGAGTGATTTCATAGAGCCAAATGGTGGAGTCAATAATACAATTGTAAACTTACACAAATTCTTGTTGCATGAAAAAAGAAACAATTCACTCAGTGTTATGTGTAAAATTTTTATCGGTAAGCACTATCTGCTTTCTGTTTGTGATAATGACAAGTCTTATTTTTAAAGTCTCTTGAAGCAAAATCATATCAATTATTCACGCACCTAAGTTTCATTTGTTATGAAATTAGGTAAATTAGCAGACAAATTTCCTACGCTTTGTTGGGTGTCTGTTTCTCTTGTACTTTAAAAGTCACGACCTAATGTTAACGGAAGATTGACTTCATTGTGTAAAGCAATTATGTGACATTCCAAATGATTTCATTCTTCACCCATCCAATGGTGCGTCATTTAGCGATAATACCGCGCTGACATATTCAATGGAATTTGGATGTTAAACTCCGCTATTGTTATTGCGATACGGCCGCAAGACACTTTATTTTCAATGTTAGACTATTATATTCTCTTGAATAATGGTGCGCCATTCAGCTAAAATACTGCGCCATTCAACTAATCAAATAACGCGTTGACATTAGACGCGCTGTGAAGAAAATTTATCATTCTTTAAACCCCTCTGTTTTAAATGCAATGTTATTTCCTCTTGCACATGTAAATACAATAGAGTGTTTCATCCAATGAAACCTTGTCCTCGCGTGGACAGAAATCCTATTGTTTAGAAAACTTGTATCTTATATGCAATGTTATTTCCTGTTTTCAATCATTTTCATTATGTTGTTATATGACGTCATTTTTCTCTCATCCAATGAAACCTTGTCCTCGCGTGGACAGAAATCCTATTGTTTAGAAAACTTGTATCTTATATGCAATGTTATTTCCTGTTTTAAATGCAATGTTATTTCCTGTTTTAAATGCAATGTTATTTCCTGTTTTAAATGCAATGTTATTTCCTGTTTTAAATGCAATGTTATTTCCTGTTTTAAATGCAATGTTATTTCCTGTTTTAAATGCAATGTTATTTCCTGTTTTAAATGCAATGTTATTTCCTGTTTTCAATCATTTTCATTATGTTGTTATATGACGTCATTTTTCTCTCATCCAATGAAACCTTGTCCTCGCGTGGACAAATTTACATGTAGTTCAATGTATCCAAATTGAATGTATGCAAAGTGGTTGTAACCAAATTGAAATATCCATGTGTTGTTTTTAATTTCTCATTTACGGGAATATAATAGAAACATTGTATCTTCTATAAAAATGAGAAACATTAGAGACATTCTAAAAATATACAGCAAACAAAACCACATTAAATTTCGATTTAAATGAGATTGCTAAGCAATTGGGAATAAAGAATTTTCACATATTGATGAGTAATGAATTACTATTGATAAAAGATGAGCGAAACACCAACTCTCCTAATACAATGCAACAATGCAACGTTTAAATTTAGATTAAATTAAATCATTTCAAAATTGAATAAGTAGTAAGGAAAGACATCATTAGAGACCAGTTTTAAATCAATACCCCCCCCCAAGTAGTAAGGAAAGTCATCATTATAAAAATGTTTTAAATCAATACCCCCTTCTGACTAAGTAGTAAGGAAAGACATCATTAGAGAACAGTTTTAAATCAATACCCCCCCTGACTTCTAGGGGTCCCTTAAGAAATTTTTTTATTATAAAATGAGCAACATAAATGAGTTTTTGAAATTATATGGTACACAAGCGACAACGAATTTCGACCTAAAGAAAATCGCTAATCGATTAGGAATAAAGAATTTTCATGTTCTAATGAGAAACGAATTACAATTCCTAAAAAATAGGCCAACAGGAACCTTCAGTTCCCGGAACAAAGTTCCATCAATAACTGTAAATTTCATAACAAATCTTCATAAGTCAAATGAAAAAGGTGTACATTGGTCAGCAGGCGTTAAAAATTATCAGCAGAACTATTATTTTGATTCATACGGTTTGCCCCCTACAAATGAAGTAAAAGAATTACTTGGAACGGGAGCATACAATACGTTTCAAATTCAAAAACCAGGAACTACATATTGCGATCAATTATGTCTTTATGTTTTATTTAAATTACAAAAAGGAGTATCATTTCTAGATATTATGTTAGAGTTAAACAATCTATAACTCAAGCGAAGCTAGCTAAAGCGCCACCTAAAGGTTAAAGCTCTGTTTTCTGTAATTCATTTTGATAAAAACGGCCTCTGATATCCTCATTATCTAAATCTTTAATTTCATAAGTAATCGGATAACTTTGATTTATTTTGCAAACTTCAAATATTTCTTTAGTCCAATAGCCAACAAAGCCTTTTTCAAATTTATTCTTATATTTAAATATTCTAACTCTATCTCCAATTTTAAATTTCGGCTTAAGTTTCTGCAAATTCGGATTACTCTCATTCGAATAATTATTCTCGAATATTTTCTTTCGTATTAAATCAGGGTCGTCAGAAGCATTCTTTGGAGTTTCTTCAATACCTGAATGAACTTTATTATTGTACTCTTCCACAATTCCTGGTAATATCTTCAACCATTTCTGATTTTTTTGCTCAGTAAATTTCTTGAATAATTTATTTTTTAACGTCCGATTGAATCTTTCTATCACTACGGCCTTCCCTGCATTTTCAGTTGAATAAACTGAGCCTTGGCGATGACTTTCGTCTGTTTCAAATAGTGGCTGAACGTTTCGGTTATAAAATTCCGATCCTTTATCAACAAACAATTTTTTTGGCTTTCTATTACTTTCTTTAAAGATTTCTTCAAACGCATATTTAACTGATAGACCACTTTTATTTTTTAAAGGCTTTACCCAAGCGTATCGTGTATATAAATCTATAACGGTCAATGCGTATTTGTAGTCCCTTTCATTCGGCATATGAATAAGATCAGCACTCCAAATATCATCTTTATTAAATACTTTTACTTTCAATAAATATTTAGGCCTTCTGTATTCTTTATGAATTTCAGACGCGTAGGTTCGAGCGTTGCTCTCAGAGTTATTAGTTCGAGCGTTGCTCTCAGACAGCTTAGCTGTCGTTTCATTTAAACCCTGACCGAATAATATTTTAGCTTGTAAAGCTTTCTTAACAAACATTCTTTCAATTTTTTCTCTAAATGTAGGATTTTGAATACTATCTAATTCTTGAATCATCTTCTTATCAGCTGCATGTCGAGAACTTAGATCATGATTTCGATAAGCTAAATCATGCCTGTAAGCGGCGGCATCTACTCTATTTATTGGTTCTTCACCTGGTTTCGGATTATTATTCTCATCTAGTCTTATATCTAATCGAGTTCCTGGACCGGTATATGAATGACCAGGAAGATGTTTTTCTTTCGAATATTTACTCCAAATAAATCCAGGAAAGTTTTCTAATGTTTTTTGTATATCACCACCGAAGTGGTATGGAACTTTGTTCTTGTCACCACCGTAGGTAGTAGCCAAACTTTGTTTGTCGTCGTTACCTTCATAAATTTTACAATTTAAGTTTTTATTTTTGTTTAATAGATAATTCAATAAATCTAAATTAGAAATTTTTAATTTAATTAAATTTTCGGAATTTTTAGAATTCATTTTAAAAGATAAAAAAAATTAAGAAGATAAAAATAAATGTTTTACCGAAAAGAACCAAAGGTTCTGAGGTTATTACCTTATCATACTAGGACTTAGATATATTCCAGAACCATCTTTAGTTTCTTTAATTTCAATTAAATCATCAACATTGTGGAGAATATTTTTAAGAACTCGTTTTCCTTCATCAACTAATTATAATTTACTAATAAAATTATCTACTATTCCGTCACCCCTAGCAACTTTCTCTAACTCTCTATTATGACGTTTTTGTTCTTCTAATGCTGCCTTCTCTGATTTATTTACTGCTTGAACAATACCAGCTGTCCCACCTGCAACACTTCCTGCAGCTGCTATGCCACCTATTATTAGTGGAATTAATGGGAGAATCCCGCCATTCTTTTCTTCTTGTAATTGAATATTCTCTATCATTGGTTTACTTATGTAATACTTTTTTTTATTAATCGTAATAGTTTTAGGGGTATTTTTGTCAACAATATTACGTAATTTTAATTCAACAGTTTTATTATTAATATTACTTTTCGCTTGCGACATTTTTAATAAAAAAAATTTTAAGTTACCAAAAAATTTTAATCTATTCTAGTTATTAAAAAATTTCAAGTTACTAAAAAAATTTAAGTTACCAAAAAATTTTAATCTATTCTAGTTATGAAAAAAATTTAAGTTAAGAATTTTTAATCTATTCTAGTTACCAAAAAAATTTTATTACTAATTACTAAAAATTTAAATCTCAGAATTAAGATCTAAGAATGAAATTAGCCTATCCTAGCCATCTTTCCATTAAGAATTTCAATTGAATATTTTACATCTTCTAGCAATAAACCATAAGCCATCAATGAAGTTGTGGAATCTTTCTTTTCAATATTAATTGTAACATCACAACCATTTTTAATAATATCTTCAGATTGTGCACTTAAATCGAAACAGAAAACAGGATATAAATGTCTCCAATCTCCAGGAGTTAATTGTGGTTCAACTCCAAATTCTATACAAAGATTTCGATAAGAATTATATCCTTCCATAAATTGATTATTGGTATCATCGAATCTTAATGGATCAATTGGATATCGGGTTTGATTTAATGAAACTTGTAAACTTGGAATTGTATTAATATGGAAGAGATTATTGTTCTTATCAAAACTTGGAGAATTATTTCTTTGAAAAGTTAGTAATAAATATCTTGGAGTATTCGCAGTTCTAGTAAAATGCCAGTTAAATCTTTGTTCGGAAAAAGTTACTGAACTAGCAGTACGCTTTAGAAAATTAACTGGAATTGGTTTGTTAGTATTTAATCTTTTTGCAATAGCTGTTTCAATCTCTAAACTAGGAGTAATATGCTTAATCCACCATTCAAGTCTATCAATTTTTAAATATGCTTTTTTTCCAGTCTTACCAAAAAGATTAATTCATTATTTGCTGTACGATGAATTATTAATTTAAATTTTAATTGATATGATATTTTGTCATAATCTAAATATCCGAATAATGGAGACAATGACCAATTAACTGTCTGTTTACTTTTCTTATTAAACTCACGTCTTTCTTTATATGCATCATTATTTGTTTTATTTAAATGTTTTGCAATATTTTCTACATCTTTCGCAATTCCTGCTGCATCTGTTCCAGCGTGAGTTAAATCATCAACAATTATACCATCATTAGTATCAGGAAACCAACCTTCGATTTCATACTTTTTATTATTTTCACCAATTGTTACAAATCTAAGCATTGTATCAATTACACCTGGAGAATCACTTATTGTTTCTATATTTTGAGTTGCAACATCTAAACGCATTTGTGTAAATAATCTTGGAAAGAAATTATTCTCTAGTGCAATATTATCGGTTTCTGGTAATGGTGTTGTAAAATTGGCATCACTATACAAAGAATATTCACAGTGTAAAAATGAATCAGGTAGATATAAATAACTCTGCTGATTATCAACTTCAAAAATTAAATCACCTCCAGTATTTACTCTACTGGAAGATCCGGGATTCATAGCAATTTTTATATAGTCATTCTTTTTTTGATTGTAACTGACGAACGGAGGATCGTCTAATCTAAATTTATTTTCGATAAGCGAAGACATTTTTATAAAAAATAATTTGACTTTTTGTTTTTTCTCACAGACAGAAAAAAATTTTACCAAAATATAATTTTAGCATTTCACCAAAAAAATTTTACTTAAATAATTTTACTAAAAAAATTTTACTAAAAAATTTTACTAAAAAAATTTTACTAAAAAATTTACTAAAAAATATATTTTAGAATTTTGCTAGACCAACTCCGCCACAGCTTTGCTGGTTAAACCGAAGGTTGCTACTCACGCCATTTCCTCTTATTTCTTCAATTGAACGAACCGTAGGTTCTATGGCTACGCCTGTTTTTTTATTATTTTTATTTTCATTATGTTTACTATTAGACGGAGCTCCGCTCCTCAAGGTTTCACCCCCCACAGCTATGTTAGCAATTTTGTTTTTTGTTTCCTCTGAAAGTTTTTTTAAATTTTTTAGTTCTTCAGAATCATTCCTAAGTTTACGAATAGCTTCTAGTTGTTTTAATTCGTTTTGAGACTTAACAGCATTTGATATTGCACTAGCTGTACTACCTATAGCAGCTGCTCCTTTTGCAGCAGATGTAATCAAATCTTTATTATTTTTAATTAAGTTAACGATACTTCCAATACCAGAAAAGATACCAGCCCCTTCTTTTTGAGCGGTTTCTCTATTATCATAATGGTAAACAGATTTCATAGATGGTTCATGAGCAATTTTTTGATTTGAAGCAAAATGTTTAAGATTGTGTTTATAAATTATAGGCATTTTTTAGGATTAAATTTGACTTTTGGGAAAAATATCTACGTGTTAAGATTTACGTTTGTGAATGGACAACAACTTCGAGATAACTTTATTAATTGACTGTTGAACTTTATCTATTGCGTCAAGCAGCGTGTGATGTACTTTAATTTCTTTTCTATTAACTTGCATTTTCTCCTGATTCATCTTCAACGCCGTTTTAAGTGCATTTAACTTAATTTTAAGAACATCTAATTGTCTTTTAACAGAATCTAACTGTTCTTTATTTTCTTTAGAGTTTTCTTGTAAATTTTTCCTAATTCATTTTCTAAATTGATTTTCGGATTTTTCATTTTATCAACTTTTTCATTAAGTGAGTTTACTTCATTTATTATTCTATTCATCTTTTTCATTTGTTGAGTAATTTTAGAACTTAATTCATCAACACTTTTTTGGAATGTAGCTTGCAACTGCTTTAAATTTTTTTTAATTCTTTCAGGAAGTTTTTCTATTTCATCTTCTAATTGTTCTTTCAATAGTTTTATCTGATGTTTATTTTTAATGACTGCAGATTTTAAATTTATAGAAAGTAATATTAAAATTTTTGATTGCTCAGAAATCTTTTTAAAAAGTTTTGCTATATCTGCTTCTAGCTCTCTATCCTTTTTATCAAGTTTTAATAATTTTTCGTTTAATGATTTGTCATTAAGTTTAAGCAACTTTAATTCATTCATCAGTGGAACCAAAACATCGTTTATATATTTTTCCTTCAAATCATTGATTTGTGTATCAACATATTGTTTATTTGTTAACTCTGTATTTTGTTGCGGAAGAATAGAAAGATGCAATGGACCAGATAAAACGTCTCCAGTTTTCATGATATAATTTTCTATCTCTATTTCTAATTCACGATTATTCGGGATATATGCAACTCCACCAACATTTGGTAACATCATTTTTTAACAATAAAAAATAAAATTTTTTCTAATAAAAATAAAAAATAAAATTTTTTCTAATAAAAATAAAAAAATAAAATTTTTTCTAATAAAAATAAAAAAATGGAAAATCCAAATTTAAAAAAATTATATTCGCCCGCATCATCCTGTTCTTCTTATTCGACGAGATCAACGGGATTTGAAAATAAATGTTTTGATAATAATAATAATCCATGTATAGATGTTAATATTTTATTTCAATTACAAGCCGAAATATTTAGAGAACAAACAAAAGGTTTACCTTCTATAGAAACTAATTATTGTTTATTTCCGGGGGATCCATTTATTAAATTTATGGATATTGTTAGTAAATATAATGATGTAGCTTATGTGGAATTAAATAAAGAAAATATGGTTATAATAGGTCATAATAATGTTTATGGATTTATTAGAGCAGTGTTACCAATTAGTAATACTGATTGGATAGAAACTAAAATTATTAATTATATCAATATTAAAGAATTAGTTAAAAAATTAAAATCTTTTTCGAAAGAAAAAATTAGATTATTTGTTGACGATCAAAATCAATATAACATTCACATAGAGAGTAAAAAACATAATGAAGAATTATTATGTCAAGTTTATTATAGAGACACAATTTATAAACAAGAAACATTAGAAATGCCGCAAAGATATGATGATGATACGTATATAGGATTATATTCAAACTTAAATATTAATTTGTTAAAATCTTACATAAATGGTTTAGCTCAACAAGAAAAAATTTATATGTTGACAACACCTTATACTATTAACAATGACCATAATCATAATAAACGAACCGAAGGTTCTAGGGCTTTGCCCGATCTTTAAGAATCTTATGATAATAATGATGATTCTGTAACATCTGAAAAAGGTGTAAATGGTAAAAAAGATTATAAAAATATTAGTAATTATAAAAATTTATCTAAATTTCATTTTCTTACAATTGAAAATAATAATGATGGCATAGTTGAAGATACTGTTAGACAACTATGTGTCGGGTCTACAAAATTTAAATTAGGATTTACATCTAATCAATTTAAAATTTTATCATCTTTAATAAAAACTAAAAGTGATTCAGATTATGGTGGTGTTATTAAATTTTCCAAAAGAGATCAAAGACCAATATTTTTCTCTATTATATTATTATCAGATAAAAAATGTAATTTAGAATTAGATATTCCAATAAGAGAATGGTATCCTATCATGGAAGGGCATCCTATACCAAAAAGTGTAATTTATGATGATGAAGAAACAATTTATGATGATGATGAAGAATCAATTGATGATGATGATGAAGAATCAATAGTTAGTGAAAAAAAATTTAAATTATCTTTTGATAAAACATTATATGATGAAACTTAATATGGTAAAACTTAATATGATAAAACTTAATGTGATAAAGAAAATATAATAACTTAGGAACGTGAAATATATAATAATATATAATAACTCTCAAGACCTTGATATTAGAATGTTTATATCTAAAATTAAAACACAAATTTTTCCTTAAAAAATAAAAAAATGGAAAATACCAAGTTTTATTGTGTCTTATGTAAAAAAAAGTTGCAAACAAAAAGAAGTTATCAATCTCATTTAAATAGTAAATTGCATTTACAAAATGTAGAACGAGTTGATGAAGGAAATATATTAAAATTAAATAGTTATAAAAACTATCTAGAAACATTGCCTACTGATATAAAAGTTAAAAAAATGTTTGATGATTATTCACATTCGGAATATAAAAAAGTTTTTAATAGTGAAGATGAGACCATACAAACCGAAGGTTCTAGGGCTTCGCCCGTACCAGATGGAAGATATTTATTTAGCGATACTGATGAATTTGATGAAGCTGAACGAAACGATGAAGCCTTACAAACCGAAGGTTCAGCAAATATAAAATATTTATTTAATCAGTCTTTTCGAACCGAAGGTTCCAGGGCTTCGCCCGTTGAATATAATGAAACCGATAAAACTTTTTCTGATATTCTAACCAACTTTTATAATATATTTAAGAAATCTTTCAAATGTTATATGAACGTAGAAGTACTTTATACAAAAAATGGACCTGATGGAATTCCTGAAGAAATAATACAAGGACATTTTACAAATTCACAAGAAATTCATAATGTAAATGATATACAACCCATATTTGAATCGATGACACTTAAATTAGAAAATTGTATAATTGAAGCCCAGTTACGTGAATCTGGTTGGAGATTTGTTAAAATACTATCTAAGAAAATAGTAATTGATAAATATAAAAAAATACTGGTGGTAGTTATGTTCCTTTACCTTTCAGTTCACCACAAATAATCAACATAAAAAATGAAGATGATTATTGTTTTCTGTGGAGTATTATAGCACATTTACATCCTGCAGAATATCATAAAGAAAGACTAAGTCATTATAATAAAGAAGAATACATAAATGAATTTGATCTCTCTGATGGTTTACATGAATTTCCATATGATTATAATAGGTTAAAAAAGTTTCATAAAAAGAATAAAAATTTAATAGAAGTAAATGTTTTTGAATTAAATGTGAGTTATGTTTCTATTGGTAATATTACTCCACTTTACTCAGATTCAAAAAAATTTTATTTGAATAATAAAAATTTATGTCAATCAGAAATAGTATATAATGATAGAGGAAATTACATGCATCATAATATTTTTTACCAAGGAAATATAATATGTACTGAAAAATTTGAACTTGTTAAAACACTATCACCAATAATGATTAATCATAATAATTATAAAGGACGTACTGATGATTATAATTACAAATATTCATCTTTATCTTTAGAATATCAACAAAAATTACAAAATTTAAATGAAATTTTACAAAAATGTAAAACAGATTATCAACAA
This sequence comes from Prostheceraeus crozeri, assembly GCA_907163375.1. NCBI lineage: Eukaryota > Metazoa > Platyhelminthes > Polycladida > Euryleptidae > Prostheceraeus > Prostheceraeus crozeri. The sequence goes on from CAJQUW010005362.1 coordinate 150,397, forward strand.
CAAACAAAAATATTAGTACAAGAATATGGCCATAAATATGAAAATAAGATAGAAACGATTCAAAAATTAAATGAAGACAATAATAAAGAATCGGCTAAAGCCAGAGGAGCTTCGCTCCGATTAAATAATGAAGAAAATGAAACCAATCAAAAAATAAATGAATCTTTAAAAAAATGTCTACAACAATATAAAGAACAATATGATAAAGAATATATTTATCAGCTACAAATATTAAATCAAAATTATCATCAAAATACATTTAATATTACAAAAGAAATTAATGAAACACATGAAATATATCAAGATAAATTTGAAAAACTAGAACAGTCAAAACAACCAGCACAAGCGAATATATTATATTATCAGGGTCATTTTATATTGTGTAAAGATGTTTCTATATTTACAAAAACTTCAGATAATAAACATTTTCCTTGTCTTCAATGTATGACAAGTTTTAGAACTTTAGAAGAAATGAATAGACATTTGGAGAATTGTCAACAAAACAAAGCAGTTCAAAATACTTTTCCTAAAGATGATTATTTAGAATATAATAAATGGTATTTTAAAAATAAAGTACCCTTTACTATTTATTGTGATTTTGAAGCTTATAATGTTAATATGACACGAAATCGAACGGAAAGTTCCAGGGCTTCACCCGATTCTGAGAATTATAATTCTGAAAATGGTACGGGCCAAGCCCTAGAACCTTCGGTTTTTAATCATGAAAAAAGTGCATCTGAACAAAGTAAAGAAAAATATTTATTTGAACAAAAACCATTATGTTGGGGAATGTACATTCATTCAAATTATCCTGAATTATTTAAATCAGAATATTTTCAATACTATGGTGAAGATAGTTCAGAAATGTTTACAAAGAAAGTAGAAGAATTACAAAATTATTTTTCACAATTGCTTGAAACAAATATACCGATGATGCCATTAACAGAAAAAGAAAAAATTAATTTTGTTAGTGAAACAAATTGTTATTACTGTGGAAAAGAATTTGCAAAAAATTATAAAAATGGCAAATATACTGATAAAGTAAAAGATCATGATCATCTAAATGGATTATATAGAGGTGCAGCACATAATTCTTGTAATCTTAATACTAATAAATTTAAATATAACTTTGTTCCTCTATATTTCTATAATGGTTCTAAATATGATTTCCATCTAGTAATGAAAGATTTATTTTCATCTGAAAAATTACAACAACAACAAATAAATGTACTATGTAAAACAGAGGAAGAATATTTTTCAATGCAATTAGGTTGCATTAGAATTTTAGATGCATTTAGATTTTTTACTCCTTATTCATTAGATTTCATGGGAAAAACTTTGAAATCTGAACAATGTAAAATATTAAATAAATATAATTTAAAACCTTTAAAAGGAATATTTCCGTATGAGTATATAGCCTGCGGCTCACAGTCGAAGACTGATTTTAATTCTGTGAATAAAATTATGGAAGAAAAACAACTTCCTCCAATAAATAAATTTAAATCAACATTAAAACAATCAAAATTATCTGACGAAGACTATGCAGAAGCTGAAAAAAATTGGAGAGAGTTAAATTGTAAAACAATGTATGATTATACAATGAAATATCTACAGATAGATGTATTAATACTAGCTGATCTTTTCGAAAACTTTCGTGATATGTGTTTAGAATATTACGGAATAGATCCATGTTATTGTTATTCTACACCAGGTTTAACATGGTTAGCAGGATTAAAACATACAAATGTTAAACTTAAACATTATAAAGAAAATACATATGATAAATTATTATTTTTTGAATCTGGAATTAGAGGTGGAGTTTCATCAGTTTTAGGTAATAGATATGTTAAATGTTATAATAAGAAAGTAAATCCACAAGAATATGGAATAATGAAACCTTTATCTCCAGAAGAAAAAGAAAAAATATTAGAAATTTTTCGAACGAAACGAGAAGGAGTAGAACGTGAAAAAGCAATTGATGAATTCATGAGAGAAAAACTATTTGTTATATTATGATTTTAATAGCTTATATTCTTCTTGCATGATACAAGAATTACCAACAGGTGAAATGACATGGTGTAATATTCTAGATTATTAAAAAACATATGATGGAAATTATAATCATGGTTATATATATGAAGTTGATTTAGTATACCCTGATGAAATAAAAGATAAAACAAAATATTTTCCTTTCTGTCCCGAAAACAAAATTCCTAATATAGAAGATTTTTCAGATTATCAAAAATCTTTAATTCCTAAAAAATACAGACCAACAAAAAAACTTATGTTAACACAAAGCAATAAAGGAAAGTATGTTGTTGAAGGAAGAATGCTAGATTGGTATTTAGATCATGGAATGATTCTCACCAAAATACATCGAAAACTATTTTATCAAAAATCTAGGTGGTTAAAAAATTATATAGAGTTCAATATTGAAAAACGTAAAATAGCTAAAAGAAATAAAGATTATTTTGGAAACGTGTTCTTCAAATTAATGAATAATGCATTTTATGGTAAGACTTTAGAAAATGTGCGTAATAGACAAAATATTGAAATAGTTTATGATAGAGATAGATTTCAAAATTTAACAAGGAAACCTACATATAAAAGAACTACTAGATTCAGTGATGAACTTTGTGCTGTTCATTTACGTCGAATCAGCGTAAAACATGATAAGTTTAATTTCATTGGTTTCACTATATTAGAATTAGCTAAACTATTTATGTATAGATTTATATATGATTATTTAGCACCTGCTTATGGCAAAAACTATAAATTACACTTTACAGATACCGATTCTGTTTTCTTAGAATTAACAATACCGTATAATTCTACACTTGATGAAGAAATTAATAAAATAAAAGATATCATTCATCCTTCTGATTTATGTAAAGTAAAAGATGAATTAGAAGGAAATGAAGATTTCATAACAGAAGCTATATTTTTAAAATCTAAATGTTACTGTTATGATACAACTAATAATATTAAAACACATAAAACATTAAAAGGAATTTCAAAGGCATCAGTGGCTAATCAAATAACATTTCAAGATTATAAAAATGCATTACTTAATAATGAAATAAAAACAGCATGTAATTATAGACTTAATTCAAAAAAACATAACATGTATTTAAAAGAAGAACATAAATTAGCATTAGATCCATTTGATGATAAAAGAAAAATTTTACCTGATGGAATAACTACTGAACCTTTTTAATTTTCTAATTTCTAAGATAGACAAATTTGATATATACATAAAATAAAAAAAATATTATAACACTATATTTGTATATTTTTATCACTCCGCGAAAATATTTTCTATCGACTTTCAGTCGGGGCGAAGCCCCTCGAGGCGAAGCCTAGTCAGAGAACAATTGTTCGATAACTCTTTCATGAATTTTTTTATCAATATTAATTGTAATGAAGCCATAATCTTTTGACCAAGCATTGTTACATGATTGTTTAAATTCATCTTTATTTCTTACGCATAAATCTCTTAACAAATCACTTAAGTTTCTTGCATTTATTTCAAATAGTATAAATATATTTGCATTCTTTCTAATAACACTTCCGTCTAATGAATACATACTTTGTGTTAAATAAAATACACTACAGTTATTATGTCTACCTCTTGTGAAATAATTTCTCTGAACTGACTGATTTCTATCATTAACACAATCATCAAAAATTACACAATGTTTCATTGTTTTATCTAGCTTACTAGGATCTTGCATATTGCCACTATCATCTATTAGTTGTATCTTTATATGGTTATTTTTATTAGATTCTACTAACTGATTATTTTTTGCTGCTTCTTCACACCACGAACTTATTTCTTCTTCATCTTCAGATTTTTCATATTCTTTGAATAATGAAGCAATTGCTGTTTTTTTAAGATTATTTTCAAATCCACATTTTAAAAATTGATAGACGGGTTGTTCTGCCGTTGTTGTATAAATTATAAGATTGTTATAATCCAAAAAATTTGGAGTCGTTAAAATTTTAAATAATAGATATGTTTTTCCACATCCTGATCTTCCACAAATAACTGACAAAACTTTATTAGATAAATTTGGATGATGATTAAATTTAAGTTTTTTTTTATTTAATGGAGGTAGTTCACTCATTTTTTAATAAAAAAATTTATTTTTATTTTTTTTATTTTTTGTTTCTAAAGAAGAAGAAAATTAAACTTCTCTAGCTTCGCGTAGGAGTTTATACCTCTCGAACCAAAAGATCTATCATAATCTCTTCACCTCCAAAATTTATTTCTTGTCCTTTCTCATCAGTGATTCTAATGCCAATGTTGTTAATAGTTTTTCTTGTAATAAGAAAATATATTAATGTTTGTGGAATTACATTTAATCTATAACCAATGGGTACAGTAAAAGCTGGAAAACTGAATATTAAATTTGATAATTTACCATTTATATATCCTCCTTCAATAATGTCACAATGTACAACAATTGAATTTATTTCAGTTATTTTTGGAATCTTCTCACCTAAATGATAACCTTGACTATAGGTTTGTTTATTAAATCCTAATAGCTTTGACAATGATCTATCATGATTAAAATCAACTTGATGATTTTCGTCTAAAGTAAGAGAAAATTTCTTAACTGTCGGTTCAACTGCAAAATGTAATTGTTTCTTATCTTTAAATGATATACCTAAATGTTTCTTAATTTCATTTGATATTGTTTCAACTTCGTAAGAACCAGGAAGAAAAGTTAGTATTTTCCATGTTTTGCCTTTATCAGTAGAATATCTAAATTGATCATTCACATCTTTGATAACGTTTTGAATAGTGTTAAATGTAGAGAAACTAGTCAATGCAATTTGATAATTTTTATTTTGTTCCAAATGTAGAATGGGTTCTAAATTACAAGTGTGTGATGAAGTAGTTGTTATAATTTTTAACGTCGTACTAAATTTTGATGAACCCAAAATCTCTGTCAAATTTTCTAAATGATTATTAATTTTGTCTATATCTGCTGAACACATTTTTAAACTAAAAAAATTAAATAAATATTTTTTATGAAATATTTTTTTTATAAAAAATTAAAAACAACAACATATTTCAGCTACGGGCGAAGCCCTGGAGGACATCAGGGATGTCCGGTTATACTTTTATAATCCTCTTCATTTAGAATATTCTTTTCTAACAGTCTTTTCAATATAGCATCAATTTCATTGAAACTAGAATTATGTCCTTCTTTTATTGCAGTTATTAAAATATTTAATCTATTTAGTAATTCTTGTGGTTCATCTGGTAAAAATACAGTTGTTTCAGTTTTCTGTTTTTCAGATAAACCTTTCCCTACTTTAACTCCCGTTGATAATAAATTTTCTAATTGTTTATAACGTCTAAGAGATTTTACTGCACCAACTCTGTCTAACATAGCTTTATATTTTATGAGATCTTCTACAGCATAATTATTTAAATCTGCTCCTCTTAAAAGATTAACAAAATTTCAATCTAAATTAAAAGGAGATTTATCTGGTGAAAAAATTATACCTCGAAAAGGTTGTGGAAATATTTCTTTTTGTCCGAGATAAAATCTAGGTATTGTTTTTCCATCTATAAATGAAATAGAATGTTCAAATTGCATAGATTTTGGTAATTTCTTATTAATGTTTGATTCTAGTAATCCATAGTCATCTAATATAGTTTTGTGCTCTGGATCTGTTATATCAATTTGTTTATCATTATTTGTACTTTCTTTTTCAAGAGTTTTAAATGGTTTCATAGTTTTTTCAAAATCAGTTTTTACTTGCTCGGTTTGCTGCATTTTTTCAAACATATCAGATTGAATACCAGCTTTTATCATTCTATGTTGAAGATGATTTTCTTTCATAATATTTCTTTGTTTTATTAACTCTTCTAATTGTTTTATTCTTTTAAAATTATCAGCTCTAATTTTATCCATTTTTAAAATATAATATTTGAATTTTGTGGTAACATTGGAATACAACAAAAACATTTTACTGAACAAATTATTTTTTTATTGCTTTGTTGTTTGACATCTTTTCGTTTAAAGTTTTCTCGTTTTAAGTTTTGTTTAATAAAGTTTTGTTCAATAAAGTTTTGCTTAAATTTTCGCTTAAAGTTTTTAGCTCTTCTAAAAAAAATTTGTCATTTTCTTCATTAGAAATTTTAGCATCACTAGAAATTTTGCCATCCTTTTTATTTTTATCATCAACTTTTTCTGTCTGTGATTGAAATGATATTTGATTTACTTCATTAGCTATTTGATCAAATTTTTCAATCTCATCTAACGTAATAACATTATCATCACATACTCTTTGAAAGTAGTAATGTAGTTTATCATAGACTTCTTTAATATGTAAATGCTTAGTTTTTAATGATTTTCGTTTCTTAGTTATTAAAGATTTATCTAACATTGTAACAAGTGAAGTTGCAAAAACACCCGTACCTGTTAAAGCTGTAGCAACTACTGGAATTACTAAAACACCTGAAGATATAACAATTGTCAAAGCACCTAAACTTATTGTTAAGAATATGCCAATTCCTTGTGTTACATTCTTAACTTTAGTCCATCTCTTTCTTAATTTTTTATAATGCTCTAATCTTAATAATAATTGTGATTCCTTATCTTTCATATACCTAACTCTATCTTTGTGTTTTTCTTTATTCATTTTTTCAATGTTAATCTTTTCAATGTCCATTAAAGTAGAACTACGTTCATATGATAACGAAGGATATATTCTTGAGGTTCCTTCCATTTCTGAAGTTCCTTCCACTTTTGTTTCTTCCATTTTTAAAGAAATATTTTTAGTCACATGATATATTTTAAAAACCTGAAAAATGGATTTAAAAGACGTTTTTTAAAAATACTAATTTTCGGTGTCCTGGAACGGTCATGATTTTGGCGGCGGGTGAAAATTGTAATTCTCAAATTTTGAGATTCTTAACTTTTCTGATTTTTTCGGTGTCCTGGAACGGTCATGATTTAAGCGGGGGTGAAAATCGAACCGAAGGTTCTAGGGCTTCGCCCGATTGTAATTCTCAAATTTGAGATTTTGAAAAATTTGAAAATTGGGTATTTTTAAAAACGCCCAAATTTGTGAATTTAGTCCCTTTTTCAGGTTTTTAAGACCTAAATTCATGAATTTATGTCGTTTTTAAAAGTACCATTTTTGAAAAAAATGGTACTTTTTGAATGAACCAAATTCATGAATTTAGGTCTTAAAAACCTGAAAAAGGGTTCAAATTCATGTATTTAGGTCTTAAAAACCTGAAAAAGGGTTCAAATTCATGAATTTATGTCGTTTTTAAAGATACTATTTTTTTGAATTTTATGGTGGCCTGGAACGGTCTTTTGCCCATTGTTTGTTGTTGATAATCTGTTTTACATTTTTGTAAAATTTCATTTAAAGTTTGTAAGTTTTGTTGATATTCTAAACATAAAGATAAATAATCGGAAACATAATCATAATTATAATTACGTCCTTTATAATTATTATGATTAATCATTATTGGTGACAGTGTTTTTATAATTTCAAATTTTTCAGTACATATTATATTTCCTTGGTAAAAAATATTATGATGCATGTAATTTCCTCTATCATTATATACTATTTCTGATTGACATAAATTTTTATTATTCAAATAAAATTTTTTTGAATCTGAGTAAAGTGGAGTAATATTACCAATAGAAACATAACTCACATTTAATTCAAAAGCATTTACTTCAATTAAATTTTTATTCTTTTTATGAAACTTTATTGACCTATTATAATCATGTGGAAATTCATCTAAGCCATCAGAGAGAACAAATTCATTTATGTATTCTTCTTTATTGTAATGACTTAGTCTTTCTTTGTGATATTCTGCAGGATGTAAATGTGCTAAAATACTCCACAGAAAACAATAATCATCTTCATTTTTTATGTTGATTATTTGTGGTAAACTGAAAGGCAAAGGAACATAACTACCACCAGTATTTTTTTATATTTATCAATTACTATTTTCTTAGATAGTATTTTAACAAATCTCCAACCAGATTCACGTAACTGGGCTTCTATTATACAATTTTCTAATTTAAGTATCATTTGTTCAAATATGGGTTGTATATCATTTACATTATGAATTTCTTGTGAATTTGTAAAATGTCCTTGTATTATTTCTTCAGGAATTCCATCAGGTCCATTTTTTGTATAAAGTACTTCTACATTCATATAACATTTGAAAGATTTCTTAAATATTTTGAAAAAGTTTTTAATACATTATAAAAGTTTCATCGGTTTCATTATGTTCAACCGATTTATTAAATAAATATTTTATATCTGTTACGGCTTCATCGGTTCGTTCAGCTTCATCTGTTTTTTTTTTATATTCGTTTAATTCATCTATTTCGTTAAATTCATCAGTATCGCTAAATAAATATCTTCCATCTGGTACATGTTCATCTTCACTATTAAAAACTTTTTTATATTCCGAATGTGAATAATCATCAAACATTTTTTTAACTTTTATATCAGTAGGTAATGTTTCTAGATAGTTCATATAATCATTTAATTTTAATATATTTCCTTCATCAACTCGATCTACATTTTGTAAATGCAGATTTTTATCTATTTTAAATTTTATTTTTTAAAGAAAAAAATTGTGTTTTAATTTTAGATATAAACATTCTAATATCAAGGACTTGAGAGTTATCATATATTATTATACATTTCACGTTCTTAAGTTGTTTTATTTTCTTTATCATATTAAGTTTTATCATATTAAGTTTTATCATTTCAAGTTTTATCATATTAAGTTTTATCATATAACGTTTTATCAAAAGATAATTTAAATTTATTTTCACTAACTATTGATTCTTCATCATCATCATAAATTGATTCTTCAACATCATAAATTACACTTTTTGGTATAGGATACCATTCCCTGATAGGATACCATTCTCTTATTGGAATATCTAACTCTAAATTACATTTTTTATCTGATAATAATATAATAGAGAAAAATATTGGTCTTTGATCTCTTTTGGAAAATTTAATAACACCACCATAATCTGAATCACTTTTAGTTTTTATTAAAGATGATAAAATTTTAAATTGATTAGATGTAAACCCTAATTTAAATTTTGTAGACCCGACACATAGTTGTCTAACAGTATCTTCAACTATACCATCATTATTATTTTCAATTGTAAGAAAATGAAATTTAGATAAATTTTGATTATATGTAGTATCAATATCATGTACATCAGTATGAGATATAAATTTTTCTTCACTTGCATTTTTATAATTACTTATATTTTCATAATCTTTTTTACCATTTACACCTTTTTCAGATGTTTCAGAATCATCATTTATATTATCATCATCTATATTATTATCATCATTATTATTATAAGATTCTTTAAGATCGGGCAAAGCCCTAGAACCTTCGGTTCGTTTATTATGATTATGATTATGGACATTGTTAATAGTATAAGGTGTAGTCCACATATAAATTTTCTCTTGCTGAGCTAAACCATTTATATAAGATTTCAGCAAATTAATATTTAAGTTTGAATATAATCCTATATAAGTATCATGATCATATCGTTGCGGCATTTCTAATGTTTCTTGTTTATAAATTGTATCTCTATCATAAACTTGGCATAATAATTCTTCATTATGATTTTACTCTCTATATGAATGTTATATTGATTTTGTTCATCAACAAATAATCTAATTTTTTCTTTGGAAAAAGATTTTAATTTTTTAACTAATTCTCTAATATTGATATAATTAATAATTTTATTTTCTATCCAATCAGTATTACTAATTGGTAACACTGCTCTAATAAAACCATAAACATTATTATGACCTATTATAACCATATTTTCCTTCTTTAATTCCACATAAGCTACATCAATATATTTACTTACAATATCCATGAATTTTATAAATGGATCACCCGGGAAAATACAATAATTAGTTTCTATAGAAGGTAAACCTTTAGTCTGTTCTTTGAATATTTCGGCTTGCAATTCAAATAAAATATTAACATCTATACATGGATTATTATTATTATTATCAAAACATTTATTTTCAAATCCCGTTGATCTCGTCGAATAAGAAGAACAGGATGATGCGGACGAATATAATTTTTTTAAATTTGGTTTTTCCATTTTTTATTTTTATTAGAAAAAATTTTATTTTTTTATTTTTATTAGAAAAAATTTTATTTTTTTATTTTTATTAGAAAAAAATTTTTATTTTTTTTCTCATTATATAAAAAAATTACTTTTTTATTGTTTTAAAAATGATGTCACCAAATGTTGGTGGAGATGCATATATCCCGAGTAATCGTGAATTAGAAATAGAGATAGAAAATTATATCATGAAAACTGGAGACGTTTTATCTGGTCCATTGCATCTTTCTATTCTTCCGCAACAAAATACAGAGTTACCAAATAAACAATATGTTGATACACAAATCAATGACTTAAGAGAAAAATATATAAACGATGTTTTGGTTCCACTGATGAATGAATTAAAGTTGTTTAAACTTAATGACAAATCATTAAACGAAAAATTATTAAAACTTGATAAAAAGATAGAGAGCTAGAAGCAGATATAGCAAAACTTTTTAAAAAGATTTCAGAACAATCAAAAATTTTAATATTACTTTCTTTAGATTTAAAATCTGCTGTAATTAAAAATAAACATCAGATAAAATTATTGAAAGAACAATTAGAAGATGAAATAGAAAAACTACCTGAAAGAATTAAAAAAAATTTAAAGCAGTTACAAACTGCATTCCAAAAAAGTGTTGATGAATTAAGTTCTAAAATTACTCAACAAATGAAAAAGATGAATAGAATAATAAAAGAAGTAAACTCACTTAATCAAAAAGTTATTAAAATGAAAACTCTTAAAATCAATTTAGAAAATGAATTAAAGAAAAATTTACAAGAAAACTCTAAAGAAAATAAAGAACAGTTAGATTCTGTTAAAAGACAATTAGATGTTCTTAAAATTAAGTTAAATGCTCTTAAAGCGGCGTTGAAGATGAATCAGCAGAAAATGCAGGTTAATAGAAAAGAAATTAAAGTACATCACACGCTATTTGACGCAATAGATAAAGTGCAACGGAAAATTAATAAAGTTATCACGAAGTTGCTGGACATTCACACAGGTAAATCTTGAACGGACCAAAGGTCCTCAGGTTACTAGCCAATCGTAAATATTTTTCCCAAAAGTCGAATTTATTCCTAAAAAATGCCTATAATTTATGAACACAATCTTAAACATTTTGCTTCAAATCAAAGAATTGCTCATGAACCACGTATGAATCCTGTTTATCATCATGATAATAGAGAAACAGTTCACACGGAAGGAGCTGGCATCTTTTCTGGTATTGGAAGTATCGTTAACTTAATTAAAAATAATAGAGATTTGATTACATCTGCTGCAAAAGGAGCAGCTGCTATAGGTAGTACAGCTAGTGCAATATCAAATGCTGCTAAGTCTCAAAACGAATTAAAACAACTAGAAGCTATTCGTAAACTTAGGAATGATTCTGAAGAACTAAAAAATTTAAAAAAAACTTTCAGAGGAAACAAAAACAAAATTGCTAACATAGCTGTGGGTGAAACCTTGAGGAGCTGAGCTCCGTCTGATAGTAAACATAAGAAGAAATCAGGCGTAGCCATAAAACGTTCAATTGAAGAAATAAGAGGTAATGGCGTGAGCAGCGGAGCTGGTCTAGCAAAATTCTAAAATACATTTTTTAGTAAAATTTTTTTAGTAAAATTTTTTTAGCAAAAGTTTTTTGGTTAAATTTTTTTAGCAAAATGTTTTTTAGTCAAATTATTTTAGTAAAATTTTTTAGCAAAATTTTTTTAGTAAACTTTTTTCTGTGTGTGAGAAAAAACAAAAAGTCAAATTATTTTTTATAAAAATGTCTTCGCTAATTGAAAGTAAATTTGAATTAGATAAACCACTAGGTGTTAGTTATAATCAAAAAAAGAATGACTATTTAAGAATTGCTATGAATCCCGGATCTTCTAGTAGAGTAAATACTGGAGGAGATTTAATTTTTGAAGTTGATAATCAACAGAGTTATTTATATTCATCCGATTCGTTTTTACACTGTGAATATTCTTTATATAGTGATGCTAATTTTACAACACCATTACCAGAAACCGATAATATTGCATTAGAGAATAATTTCTTTCCAAAATTATTTACACAAATGCGTTTAGATGTTGCAACTCAAAATATAGAAACAATAAGTGATTCTCCAGGTGTAATTGATACAATGCTTAGATTTGTAACAATTGGTGAAAATAATAAAAAGTATGAAATCGAAGGTTGGTTTCCTGATACTAATGATGGTATAATTGTTGATGATTTAACTCACGTTGGAACAGATGCAGCAGGAATTGCGAAAGATGTAGAAAATATTGCAAAACATTTAAATAAAACAAATAATGATGCATATAAAGAAAGACGTGAATTTAACAAGAAAAGTAAACAGACAGTTAATTGGTCATTGTCTCCATTAATCGGATATTTAGATTATGATAAAATATCATATCAATTAAAATTTAAATTTATAATTCATCGTACAGCAAATAATGAATTAATCTTTTTTGGTAAGACTGGAAAAAAGCATATTTAAAAATTGACGGACTTGAATGGTGGATTAAGCATATTACTCCTAGTTTAGAGATTGAAACAGCTATTGCAAAAAGATTCAATACTAACAAACCAATTCCAGTTAATTTTCTAAAGCGTACTGCTAGTTCAGTAACTTTTTCCGAACAAAGATTTAACTAGCATTTTACTAGAACTTCGAATACTCCAAGATATTTATTACTAACTTTTCAAAGAAATAATTCTCCAAGTTTTGATAAGAACAATAATCTCTCACGGTGTGTCAGAACGGACGAAAAAATTCAAAAAATATATCATCGCCGGAATAAAGTTTTTTTAGTTTTAGGATGTCTCCACATTACAAAAATGCAAAAACGAAAAAAATTCAATGACCAGTTTTTTGTAATAGGCCATTTTTCAAAATGGCGTCAAAATTGCGATATTTCGATACATTTCACTGAGTCACACGCTTTCTACTCTACACAGAGGCTTCTAACTATCACAACTATACACAGGAATTGCAGAAATTGATTCAAAATTTGTCTTTGCTTTTTTGGCTGTTAATATTTGGATTATTGGTTCGTAAGTAGTATGATATGGATAATTTATGAAAATTTATATTCAAGAATACAAAAATGACGTTCATATCGAAATATCGTTATGATATAGTTTGTATAATGCATGTTTATATAGACGATGTCGAGCCTTCTGGTTGCCTTCGCAATTTATTGGATTTAAAGTCTAAATTGACAAGTATCGCTTTACAAGGTCAATTAACAGTAGCCTAGCCGTATCGGTGTAGATGATGCCTCTGACTGATGCCTAGGTTCAAAAACGGTTATCGATCTATTCCTCAAAGAAAGTTTACTTAGCTAGTCTTTCAATTTGTATTTATAAGTAGAGGCGCGCCTACTCTATAATGCTTCAATAGTGCTTAGAGTTTTCTTTGTAATCTTAGTTACTTGTACAATTTTCCATCTAATACAAAAACTATGTTTTTGTATACTAAAAATCTCATTACAAACATTGAACGAATATAAGAATAACATTAACGCAGTAGCCTACAATTAGGAAATACATGAAAATCAAAGACGCTGGCTGTTATATCGTCGTACCGAGTCCAGTAAGCGACTTCGGTAGAATGGATGATCAGTCGAATTCACTCGGTAATTGTTCCATATAGATAAAAAAAATCATGATGAATGCTTTCACTAGTTTGCTCACTGAACGCTGCAAGTCCACTGCTCTTCATGTCACAAAAATCAGAGACGTGAAAAAATATAGCGTGGATTTTGGGGTGATAGGAGCATTTTCCAAATGAAGATAGCTAAGCTTTGTATGTGTTTTTTGTAATCTTGTGACAGATGCCATCCAAAACACGCATTGACAACGTTATTCAAACAACGAAGTGTTTCAACAAAAGGTAAACAATTCAATGGACAGATTGATTGTAAAATATCAACATTAGTCAATAGCTTCTTCGTAGCATTTCGAGAAAACGTAACACCATGTCGCTGCTCTTTTTGAACATGCAACATTTTCAGCCATTTGTCACTTTCAGGCCAAACTGAAGTCATAGTATTAAATACGGACAGAAACGCACCAGTCATCAGATGGAGTTCTGGTGGAGGGATTATCTCAAGAACCAGTGTTCCATCGATATCACCCTTGATAACGGACGGGTGTATCGCATTACCATGCTTTTTGGCAACTTTTTTATCTCCACCAGAATTATAAAATGACCAAAACTTTAATCGTAAGTCTCCAAATGTTCTGCTTTGGACCAACAAGCAGAACCAAAGCAGTCCTGCTTTGGACTGCTTTGAACCAAGCGCACGGATGAAGGCTTCCGTGCGCCATTAATGCTGTAAGAATATTACAAAGTTTCATATCGGTTTCGATGGTAAATGGCATGTCAATCTTGTTAACACCAACAGTCGTCCAAATGTTGATAATGTTCATATAACATTCCGGAACATCAGGGACAATACCAATTATGAATGCACGTTTCACTCCAGAATCAGCAAATCGACTTTTCGAGATCGACGAAGGATCAAACAAAGAAAGGCTCACTTTTACAAAGCCTCCACCACCGTCGATGCCAATTCGAACATGACTAGAAATATCATCTAATTGTCTTGTCTCTCTGATATAATCAATCAGGGGCTTTAAATCTTTGCAATAAACAAAGGGTCTTGTAATATTTTTGTGATTCGACGTAGATGTATAAAACGTAGACTCTTTGACTTCAAAAAAGTCATCAAGTTTGTGGTTTTTTCATACAACTTGTCTTTCAAATAAGGTTCAACAGCATGTCTAGACTTCGTTGTCTTTCGTATATTTTCGGCCAAATATAAAGTTACACGCGTGGAAAGATTCAAATGATTTTGAATAACAGACATGTCACCACTTGACAGTACGAATTTCGACGACGATGGCTGAGCCTCTGGAGAATGTGATAGGGAGTGTGCTTTACTATTTGCAAATGCTCTGACGACGTCATTGAAGAATCAACAAGATTCGAAATGTTATTCATTGCGTTTCTTTTGGAGGCACAGGAATTATAATTATGACTACAACCACTATAAAGCTGGGTAAAGCATTGAGAACATATTTTGATCTTCTTTGGAATATTGTTGTTGGGAGCTGAAGGTCGACCAGGATTCTTCTTCAGCTTCACTGCGGCTTGCATATTCAATTTTGCTACTTCGCATATTCTGCATGAACAATTTTGCTTTGATCGAAGGTCTTGTGGGCGACGTGGATTCCAGGACTTTGTTTATTTAATTTGTAGCCCTTGTTTATTGCAATAAAGCATATTACTTTAAAAAAAATCTATATCATTATGATATATCTAAGCGTCATTGATATAATCGACATCATTTCACATTGATTAAATTTGCATCAATCTCCGCTTGCATTTTGTATACGAGTACAAACATTGGTGCAGCAGTTTAAAGCTACTGTCGAGTCCGATATCATCATATCTAGATAGCAAAGTTGTCAGTCTTAAAATCAAGAATTATCTTTCGTCTGCTCTTTTATACAAATACATTAAACAGACGATATCATAACGATATTTCGATATGAACGTCATTTTTTTATTCTTGAATATAAGTTTTCATAAATTATCCATATCATACTACTTACGAACCAATAATCCAAATATTAACAGCCAAAAAAGCAAAGACAAATTTTAAATCAATTTCTGCAATTCCTGTGTATAGTTGTGATAGTTAGAAGCCTCTTTGTAGAGTAGAAAGCGTGTGACTCAGTGAAATGTATCGAAATATCGCAATTTTGACGCCATTTTGAAAAATGGCCTATTACAAAAAACTGGTCATTGAATTTTTTTCGTTTTTGCATTTTTGTAATGTAGAGACATCCTAAAACTAAAAAAACTTTATTCCGGCGATGATATATTTTTTGAATTTTTTCGTCCGTTCTGACACACCGTGCTCTTCCATATTAATACAATTCGAAGTTTACAAGTTTCATTAAATCAAAACCGATATCCAATTGATCCATTAAGATTCTATGATACCAATAATCAATTTATGGAAGGATATGATTCTTATCGAAATCTTTGTATAGAATTTGGAGTTGATCCACAATTAACTCCTGGAGATTGGAGACATTTATATCCTGTTTTCTGTTTCGATTTAAGTGCACAATCTGAAGATATTATTAAAAATGGTTGTGATGCAACAATTAATATTGAAAAGAAAGATTCCACAACTTCATTGATGGCTTATGGTTTATTGCTAGAAGATGTAAAATATTCTATTGAAATTCTTAATGGAAAGATGGCAAGGATTAATTAATTTTTTTCATAACTTAAAATTTTGACAACTAGAATAGATTAAAAATTGTTAACTTAAAATTTTTCATAACTGGAATAGATTAAAATTTATTCATAGCTAGAATAGATTAAAATTTTTTTTATAACTTAAAATTTTCGTAACTTAAAATTTTTTTATTAAAAATGTCGCAACCGAAAACTAATAATAATAATAAAACTGTTGAATTAAAATTACGTAATATTGTTGACAAAAATACCCCTAAAACTATTACGATTAACAAAAAAAGTATTACATAAGTAAACCAATGATAGAGAATATTCAATTACAAGAAGAAAAGAATGGTGGAATTCTCCCATTAATTCCACTAATAATAGGTGGCATAGCAGCAGCAGGAAGTGTTGCAGGTGGGACAGCTGGTATTGTCCAAGCAGTAAATAAAAATAAATCAGAGAAGGCAGCATTAGAAGAACAAAAACGTCATAATAGAGAGTTACAGAAAGTTGCTGGGGGTGACGGAATAGTAGATAATTATATTAGTAAACTAAATTTAGTTGATGAAGGAAAACGAGTTCTTAAAAATATTCTCCGCAATGTTGATGATTTAATTAAAATTAAAGAAACTAAAGATGGTTCTGGAATATATCTAAGTCCTAGTATGATTCGGTAATAACCTCAGGACCTTTGGTTTTATTCGGTAAAACTTTTATTTTATCTTTTAAAATTTTTTATCTTTAAAAATGGATTCCGCAAATTCTACAAATTCTGAAAATTTAATTAAATTAAAAATTGCTAATTTAGATTTATTAAATTATCTATTAAACAAAAATGAAAACTCAAATTGTAAAATTTATGAAGGTAACGACATACAAAAAACATTAGAAAACTTTCCTGGATTTATTTGGAGTAAATATTCGAAAGAAAAACATCTTCCTGGTCATTCATATACCGGTCCGGGAACTCGACTAGATATAAGACTAGATGAGAATAATAATCCGAAACCAGGTGAAGAACCAATAAATAGAGTAGATGCCGCCGCTTATAGACATGATTTAGCTTATCGAAATCATGATCTAAGTTCTCGACATGCAGCTGATAAGAAGATGATTCAAGAATTAGATAGTATTCAAAATCCTATATTTAGAGAATGAATTGAAAGAATGTCTGTTAAGAAAGCTTTACAAACTAAAATATTATTCGGTCAGGGTTTAAATGAAACGACAGCTAAGCTGTCTGAGAGCAACGCTCGAACCTACGCGTCCAAAATTCATAAAGAATACAGAAGGCCTAAATATTTATTGAAAGTAAAAGTATTTAATAAAGATGATATTTGGAGTGCTGATCTAATAAATATGCCGAATGAAAGAGGGTTTAAGTACGCATTGACCGTTATAGATTTATATACACGATACGCTTGGGTAAAGCCTTTAAAAAATAAAAGTGGTCTATCAGTTAAATATGCGTTTGAAGAAATCTTTAAAGAAAGTAAGAGGAAGCCAAAAAAATTGTTTGTAGACAAAGGGTCGGAATTTTATAACGGAAATGTAAAGCCACTATTTGAAACTGTTTATTCAACTGAAAATGCAGAGAAGGCTGTAGTAATTGAGCGATTCAATAGATCATTAAAAAATAAAATTTTCAAAAAATTTACTCAGCAAGGAAATCAGAAATGGTTGAAGATATTACCAGGAGTTGTAGAAGAGTACAATAATAAAGTTCATTCAGGTATTGAAGAAACCCCAAAGAATGCTTCTGACGACCCTGATTTAAACCGAAAGAAAATATTCGAGAATAATTATTCGAACGAAAATAATAATTTGAATGAGAGTAATCCGAATTTACAGAAACGTAGGCCGAAATTTAAAATTGGAGATAGAGTTAGAATATTTAAGTATAAGAATAAATTTGAAAAGGATTTGTTGGTTACTGGACTAAAGAGATATTTGAAGTTTGTAAAATAAATCAAACTTATCCTCTTACTTACGAAATCAAAGATTTAGATGATGAAAATATCAGAGACCGGTTTTATCAAAATGAATTACAACGATGCGAGCTTTAATTATCATTATCATTATTATTATTATTGGAACTAACGTTTCGGGAATGAAATTCCCTTGTTCAATTCTAACATAATATCAAGAAATGGTACTCCTTTTTGTAATTTATATAAAACATAAGGACATAATTGACCACAATAAGTAGTTCCCGGTTTTTGAATTTGAAATGTATTATAAGTTCCATTGACAAGTAATTTTTTAACTTCGGTTGTAGGTTGGAAGTCCATAAGAGTCGAACCAATAGTTCTCAGCCTCCGGGCGGTCGAAATAGTAATTATCTCGATTTTTATTAAAGAACCTGCAGACCAATGTATTCCTTTTTCATCTGACGTATGAAGATTTGTTATGAAATTTATAGTTATTGTTGGCCTATTTTTTAGGAATTGTAATTCGTCTCTCATTAGAACATGAAAATTCTTTATTCTCAATTGATTTGCGATTTTCTTTAAATCGAAATTTGTAGTTGTTTGCGTTCTCTATAATTTCAAAAACTCATTTATGTTGCTCATTTTATAATAAAAAAATTTGTTAAGGGACCCCTAGAAGTCAGAAGGGAGGGGGTATTGATTTAAAACTGTTCTCTAATGATGACTTTCCTTACTACTTAGTCAGAAGGGGGTATTGATTTAAAACTGTTCTCTAATGATGACTTTCCTTACCAGTTAGTCAGAAGGGGGGTATTGATTATAAACTGCTCCATAATGATGACTTTCCTTACTACTTATTCGATTTTGAAATGATTTAATTTAATCTAAATTAAAACGTTACATTGTTACATTTTATTAGTAGAGTTAGTGTTTCGTACATATTTTATCAATAGTAATTCATTTCTCATCAATATGTGAAAATTCTTCATTCCCAATTGATTAGCAATCTCATTTAAATCGAAATTTGACGTGGTTTGTTTGCCGTATATTTTTAGGAAGACTCAAATGTTACTCATTTTAAATGAAATATATTCTATTTCAGAAATTTCTCAAAAGAATTGGCGTGTAGCAGCTGCTAAATTGTGTCAGCTGATACGAGTGAAGGAAATCACAGACAATAGCGCATGATGCGGGTTGTGAAATCTCATTCACACTGTAGCGGTGTCATCAATCAGCCTTAGTTGCGATGCACGCTAACAGATGGTGTACAGCTGCTGCTCTCCTTGATTTTAACACCTCTCTTTACTTCACTTTCCACTTGTAATCTCTTCGCCTTATCTTAATTACCTTTCCATCCTGTCACTTGGCGAATGTAATGCTGATGATAATATTAACACAACTATTCTGACTGCGAGACAAGACGGTGTTCTAAAAACTCTCTCCGGGCTGTTAGAGACTAGAATAATTTACTTTGGTGATTTACCTTACTACAATCATCATAGACATTACCAAAAACCTCTACAAATTGGCACCCAACTAAAAATCATGACCGACCCAACTCAACTCGCCGCTCTAAGTGTGAAGCTACCTTCCTTCTGGTCCTCCGACGTCGAGCTGTGGTTCTCACTCTGCGAGGCGGAATTCGACGTCTGTCGAGTTACCAAGCAGGAAACTATGTTTGGCCACATCATTCGCACACTCCCTCAAGAGATCGCTCAAGAAGTTCGCGACCTGATCGTTTCTCGCCCGATGACCGATCAGTATGATGAGCTGAAGGCTGCCATCATCAAGTGAACCTCAGTCTCCGAACACAAACGGTTGCGTCAGCTACTCAGCGAGGAGGAGCTTGGTGATCGTAAGCCTTCGCAACTCCTGCGCCGCATGCGTCACCTGCTGGGTCACCGCAACTTCGATGAAGGACTTCTGCGACAACTCTTCGTTCAGAGACTCCCCCCATGCTCAATCCATTCTCGCTGCCTCCAAGGACTCCATGCCACTTGAAGATGTTGCAGACATAGCTGATCGAATTCTCGACGCTCCAGTTCCTCTCCACGCCTCGGTCGCTTCAGTCAACCGCCCTGACAGTCTCAGCGACCGACTGGATCGCTTTGAGAAGACAGTGAACCGACTTGCTGAACGCATCTCCTCCTTGTGCACTACTAGGAACTCACGTGAGCGTTCTAAGTCCCGGGACCGTTCTAATCGTCCTGTCGGCGACCGTCCTGATGTGTGCTGGTACCACCGAAAATACAGCACTGCAGCTGAGAAGTGCATTAAACCCTGCAGCTTCCAATCGGGAAACTCCTCGGCCCCGCAGTAGAAGTGGCGGCTGCCACGGACCCTTCATCTCCGAGCTGCCGACTTTTTGTTTGGGACCGCTACTCTGGCACCAAGTTCCTGATCGACAGTGGTGCTGAGGTCAGTGTCCTTCCTCCTACGACTGCTGATCGTCGAAATGGCTTCCGTGGTGAACCTCTCTTCGCAGCTAATCACGCCATCATCTCAACCTTCGGCCAGCGATCGTTGACTTTGAATTTGGGACTACGGCGTACCTTTCGGTGGATTTTTGTGATAGCTGATGTCACTCATCCTATCATCGGAGCTGACTTCCTCAGCACTTCCACCTCCTGATTGACCTGAACCACCGTCGCCTTTTGGACAGCTTTACAAGCCTTTTTGTTCTTGGCACCACGGCCAACGGTGTTCAGCAGCTCAGTCCTCTCCTGACTCATCCGTCTGCGCCTGCCTCTCAATGTCCTTATTTGACTCTCCTACGCCAGTTTCCTCGATTAACGAATCACTCCCTGCATGATGACGCTGCCAAGCACAATGTGACTCACCACATCCGCACCACAGGCCCTCCAGTTTTCACTCGCCCTCGCCGTTTAGCACCGGCCGGACCGTTTGCGTTGTGCTAAAGAGGAGTTCCAGCACATGCTTGAGATGGGTATCGTTCGTCCGTCCGATAGCGCTTGGGCCTCTCCTCTGCACATGGTCACCAAGAAGTCTGGCGATTGGCGCCCTTGCGGTGACTACCGCGCTCTCAACCATGTGACTGTACCTGACCGGTATCCAGTTCCCCACATCCAAGACTTTTCGTCCAACCTCAAAGGCAAGACTGTGTTCTCATCCATCGACTTGACTCGTGCCTATCATCAGATTCCTCTCGAACCTGATGATATTGCGAAGACTGCAGTTACAACTCCTTTCGGTCTTTTCGAGTTTACCAGGATGCCCTTCGGTCTACGCAACGCAGCACAGACATTTCAACGCTTCATCGACGAAATTTTACGTGGTTTTAACTTCGTATTTGCCTACGTTGATGACCTGCTAGTCGCTAGCTCCTCACCGGAAGAGCACCAGTACCATCTCAGAATGCTGTTTCAACGCCTTGATGAGTACGGACTCATACTGAACCCGTCTAAGTGTGTTTTCGGAGTCTCATCAATTACCTTTCTCGGACACAAGATCGACTGTCATGGAATAGCGCCCGTCGAAGACAAGGTCACTGCTATCTCGAATTTTCCCCAGCCGAACTCGATAGCTGAACTCCGTCGATTCCTCGGCATGATCAATTTTTACCGCCGCTTTATCCCTCGATGTGCAAGTCTTCTACAGCCCCTAACCAATCTGCTCAAAGGCGCATCCAAGTCCTTGAGTTGGTCCTCCGAAGCTGAACAATCCTTCAACGACGCCAAACGTGCCCTCACCAGCGCTACTTGTCTGGCTTTTCCCGATCAATCTTCACAGTTGGTACTCGCCGTCGACGCGTCTAACTTCGCTGTTGGTGCGTCTCTGCAACAGTTGACAGACAGTGAACTTCAACCGCTTGCATTCTTTTCACGGAAACTATCCGACACAGAGTCCCGGTACAGCACTTTCGGCAGAGAGCTGCTGGCCATCTACCTTGCAATTCGCCATTTTCGCCATTGCTTAGAAGGTCGGACCTTCACCGTACTGACAGACCATAAGCCACTCACTTACGCTGTCGCCACGTCTGCTGATCGACATTCCCCGCGAGAAGTCCGACACCTAGACTATATTTTGCAGTTTTCTTGTGACATTCGACATGTCAGCGGTAAGAATAACATTGTTGCTGATACTTTGTCACGGGTGGAAGTCTCAGCCATCACTCGTCCTTCCTGCCCTACTCATGAAGAAATCGCCAACGCTCAACGACAAGACAGCGACCTGCAAGGCTACCGCAACAAGCATGACACTGGCCTACAATTGCAAGACATACCCATTCCTTCGTCTACTCGATCAGTGACTTGTGACCTCTCTACTGGTTTACCTCGCCCCTTTATCCCAACTGTCTTGCGTAGAAGAATATTCGACGTTATTCACGGTCTCGCACATCCTGGCATCAAGCCCAGCATCAAACTGGTATCCGAGCGCTTTGTTTTGCCTGATATGAAACGCGATATCAGACAATGGGCTCGCGCCTGCATTCCCTGCCAAAGGTCGAAGGTCAACCGCCATACTCGTGCTCCCATCGGCACGTTTTCAGCACCGGACGCTCGCTTTCGTCATGTCCACATTGATCTTGTCGGACCGTTTGCTCCCTCCAACGGTTACACTTACATCTTAACCTGCATCGACCGTTTCACGCGATGGCCTCAAGCCATCCCTATAAAGGACATCACCGCATCAACGGTTGCACGCGCTTTCGTGGAGCGCTGGATCTCCATGTTTGGCGTTCCTGAGATCATCACAACTGATCGCGGTCGACAGTTTGGGTCTGCTTTATTTACTGACCTCACTCAACTTCTGGGATGTACTCGCATTCGAACAACGGCGTATCATCCGATGTCAAACGGGATGGTGGAGCGTCTACATCGCCAGCTCAAAACCGCCCTCAAGTCACAACCCTCGCCGCAGCATTGGACAGACAATTTGCCTATCATTATGCTCGGTTTGCGGTCAGCCGTCAAAACCGACATTAATTGCTCCCCAGCTGAATTGACTCTCGGCACCACATTGCGTTTACCTGGTCAATTCCTCAGCAGTGATCATTCCCAGTCACAGCCTGATGCAAACGGAACGGACGCTTGTGATTACGTCACAAAACTTCAGTCATTCATGCGAGAGCTGAAAGCCCCGTCTCCACGCCCTCAGTCCAAGCCAATTTTCTTTCCCAGCGAATTGGCAACATGCAGTCATGTTTTCATCCGACACGATGCTGTGCGCAAGCCGCTTCAACCTACGTACGACGGGCCGTATCTTGTCCTCAGTCGGAGCGATAAATTTTACTGTATCTCCAAAAACGGCCGCTCAGAGACAATTTCCATCGACCGCCTCAAGCCAGCCCACTTAGATAGATCAAGTGCTGACACTCCTACTCCGACCACGCGCTCTGGCCGGCACATACAATCTCCCGCTCGTTACGTTCCAGGATGAACATTTTTATTCTACTACGGCATCGCCTTGACTGACGTAAAGGCTGGGAGGGGAGTACTGTAGCGGTGTCATCAATCAGCCTTAGTTGCGATGCACGCTAACAGATGGTGTACAGCTGCTGCTCTCCTTGATTTTAACACCTCTCTTTACTTCACTTTCCACTTGTAATCTCTTCGCCTTATCTTAATTACCTCTCCATCCTGTCACTTGGCGAATGTAATGCTGATGATAATATTAACACAACTATTCTGACTGCGAGACAAGACGGTGTTCTAAAAACTCTCTCCGGGCTGTTAGAGACTAGAATAATTTACTTTGGTGATTTACCTTACTACAATCATCTTAGACATTACCAAAAACCTCTACAACACTATGAGAACAAAAGAACAAATACAATCTAAACACAATAGACATATGAGAGAGAAGAGAAATGAATGAGCATTTCTCTTCATTTTGGTTTCCATAACAATAATTCATGCGACATTATTTTGAATGGAAAAATACACCGACTCTCGAACCATGTCGGCACTTTTATCGGCAGCCATGTCGACAAACTTTCTGACACATTTTCCGGCTCCCAGAACCATTTTTAGTGTAAATTTCCATTAGCGTTCAAGGTCATTCTATTAAAAGCATACGGGAATTATTCTCATTGAAGACAAGCAATTGTTTTAAAGAATGCATGTCATTGTCAATACAATATTCCTGTAACAGACAGGATCGAGAGAGAGAGAGAGAGAGAGAGAGAAAGAAAGAAAGAAGTCACGCTGCTCCGTAAAAGTTTAATTGAGACAACGAAGGATATATTCTTGCGGTTTCTTCCACTTTTGATTCATTCACTCTTGCTTCTTCCATTTTTAAAGAAATATTTTTAGTCACATGTTATATTTCAAAGACCTGAAAAATGGATTTAAAAGACGTTTTTAAAAATACCATTTTTCTGATTTTTTCGGTGTCCTGGAACGGTCATGATTTTCAAGGTTAAAATTGTAATTCTCAAATTTGAGATTCTTAACTTTTATGATTTTCGGTGTCCTGGAACGGTCATGATTTTCAAGGTAAAAATTGTAATTCACAAATTTGAGATTCTTAACTTTTATGATTTTCGGTGTCCTGGAACGGTCATGATTTAAGCGGTGAAAATTGTAATTCTCAAATTTGAGATTTTGAAAAATTTGAAAATTGGGTATTTTTAAAAACGCCTAAATTTATGAATTTAGGTCTTCATAACCTGAAAAATGAACAAAATTCATGAATTTAGACCATTTAAAAAGTACCATTTTTTTGAAAAATCGGTATCTTTAAAAACGACTAAATTCATGAATTTAGGTCTTAAAAACCTGAAAAGGGTCTAAATTCATGAATTTATGTCGTTTTTAAAGATACTATTTTTTTGAATTTATGGTGTCCTGGAACGGTCTTTTGCCCATTACTCAGAGTTGTATTTATCTCTTTTAGCGTCTAGAAATTGTCCACTTGTTGTACATGCCAAGAGAACAAGCGTGGCCACATGGAAGCAACTGCCGTTTTGATTTTCAAATTTATTTACAAAGTCGCTCCAACTTAGGGACTATATATATGTATCAATTGATAGCTTGGGTACTTTAAAATTTATTATGCTATATTTATCAATAATATAAAAGAATAATTATGTTCCTTTTGCAATATTTTTCATTATTACACTGATAATAGCACTTTTTGCTATGTAAAAATCATTTATGTCTTTTTATTATAAACAATGCATGCACTTCAATCCTACAACCCAATGAGTTGCCAAGAGTTTGGAGTTCAATTATGATAAGCGTTAATTTGATAATGAAAGAAACATATGCAACTTGTCATGGACAGTCTCTATCCATGTTTTGTGGCGTGTTAGCATGAGAGATAAACGTGCACCACGCAAACAAAGACGGCGTCACATGTTAAAGAGATCACTTGAAAATGTAAAGGATAGACTGCGATTGATGACTCAGAGCAACACCTGGAAAGCATCTCTGCTGGAAAGCCAACGCACACCATGCAAAATATTTCATTATACTGAGTCACCTTTTTCTTGCCGGTCTACATTTCCGATCAGAGCTAGTGTTTTATATTCACGACGGTTTATAGTGCTCATATTTTACTGTGCGGCAAGCGACAATCTCTGCAAATCCTACAACTACAACTTTTCATGAATGAACCTATGTGATAGATGGAGAGGAGAAAAGCCTTCCGAAAAGCATCCAAAACGACAACAAGACGTTTCTTCTCCTGCCCCATGACTCAAAACTTCATTGAAAAGTAAGTAATTTTCCAATCTTTAATGTTGTGTCTATTGAGGTGATTCAGGAAGCATGATATACTTATTAATGTTATGTATGATAACAACATAGGCCTGTTAATTTATTAATTAGTAACACGATGCACACAAGATTTGAAGCATCATAATGTATGTATTTAAGGAATTCATCTCGTATTTCATAATGTGAGTGTATTTAGGAATCATTAATGTGCATGCATTCAGGGACTAAGTCGCCTATCGACACAAATAAATGTGTATTATCATGTTACTCACTGTAGTTCTTTCATTGCGACATAATGAGACAAATATGAGGGAATCGAACCATTGTAAGTGACCTAAATCAATGTCTTGCATAATAGTCAAAGTTGGTTTGCCGATAGCTGCCGTACATTTTCTCTAGATGCCCTACAGCAATATGTGCAGTACATGTTTGACCATCAATGTGCATGTAAGTTGAAGGCCTACACGTAATTGAAACAACACCATTTCAAGGCAAATTTCAAAGAAAGCAAGGTAGATTTAAATCAGTGTCGGATTTGATTTCAAAGATAATTAGTTTGATTTCAAAATATCTTTGGTATGATTTTAGACTACAGTCGTTTCATAAAAAGTGGATCATCCTAAAATTTGACTAAATAAAGCATAAGAAATACAGAAAATAATACAGAAAGCATTTTTCATGTTAGTTCATGTCCCTAATATATTTAAATTTCCTTATATAATCTGATAAACTATGATGCAGTAACGGTTCTTAAGAAGCTAATATTTTGTGGCCCTACCCTTATTGTCAATGACATTATCAATTCGTCTAGGCATTGATTCGATGATATCGTTGATTTTTGACTGATCTAACTTTCTCCACTCTCTTTTTAACAGTGACGTAAGTTGTGATACGCCATCTGTAGGTAGCAGTGAACGACGAACGTTACGTTTTAGAATACTTCATACATTTTCTATGGGATTCAGATCAGGAGAACGAGCTGGCCAAGATAATGTCCTAAGCCCTAATTGAGACTTGCATAAGTTGACTCTACTACTCCTGTGACACGTAGCATTATCATCCATAAATAACCAAGTCGATGGATCACCAAGTTGATCTGTCATTTGGCCAATGTTCATTCGTAAAACATTCACATAGCGTTCAGAATTCATGGTTCCTTGCTGTATGTGAAGTTCAGAGCGGCCATTGGTCCAAACGCCAGCCCAAATCAGTAGAGTCGCATCACCTTGTACCCGGGGACGATGTAAATGTCTCGGAATTTCCTGATCAGATTTTATCCATAATCTCAATCGACCATCACTATCCTTCAGACGGACTGATGCCTCATCAGACCAGACAACCCGATCCCATTGATTTCGCCAGTGACAATGACTCATTGCCCATCTGAGACGTCTTTTTGTATGCTGATCTGATAATTCGATCAAAGAGGGCCTCTTACAGCGCTTGAAATTCGACTCAACAAGTCTTCTACGAGCAGTGGACTTAGAAATAGACGAGACTAGTGCAGCCATCTCAGTTAACGAGAGACTTGGATCAACTTTAACAAATCTCAAAATTAGGCGGTCTCTACGTTTGGATGTTTTGCGCGGACTGCCAGAGCCCTCTTTACGACAGAGTCACTTTTTGCAATATATTTTGTGCAAACTAAATGAAATTTCAAGTGAAAATCTGGCATGGATATCACCTATTATTTTACCTCATTAAAAGTTAAGAAAACAGCTGGTAAATATTCTAATGTTCCATGCTATTCTTTAATCCGATATTTTCATTGTAAGAGTATATTTCTTTAAAAGTATATCTTTCTTTGAACTTTGCCTTGAAATGGTGTATTGCATAACCCGCTTTATTCGGTTTTGCCTTAATTAAGGGAATTTCACTCTATGAGGAGATTTCATCCAAGCCTATTGATTGTGGTGGCACACCTTTCTTTGTGCTAGTTTAATGATCTATAATATCTTAATACGAGGAAAACTGAGGAATTCTTTTATAAATAGGAATATTTGGTACAAGGAAATGAAGAAATTTATCAGGAGGAATATTTAGTACAAGGATTAACATGTTCTGAAAGAATATATTATCTTAGTAATATTGATTTCCAAATTCATATTAAAATATATTTCAACATTTATCTTCATTGTAATTATTTCATGCAATGTACTAATAGATAAAACCCGACTTTTTCTAATGAGTTGCTCACTTTGCAAATCAATTTTTATGTCGGTATTCTAAGTACTTTTCATGATAGATTTACAGAAAAATGAATATTGTTGTTACACATGGCTTTGCGGGTTACTGATGTAGAGGAAAGATTATTCTTCAGAAATTTCAGCATTCTATTCTATGCCAGTCAATAACGGTCGTTTTCAATATTTATGTTTGTACCTTCATACTGGCCGGCATCGGTCACTCATTATCATACCAGGCCGGCACCGGTCTAAACGGTGTACCGGTAGGTACCGGCAAATCGGTTCCACCTCATCTATATGATAAGCATAATAGAATAAAGTGCATGCAGAATAGAATATGAATGCACCACATATTCTATTATGTAAAGTAATTTGTTACGGATGCAATAGTTATTAAGCATCTTCATCAGAAACAAAGAAATTGACAGTACTAATTGTTCATCCTTCAAAATGAATGTAGAGTGACATACGTGGTCAGCAGGTGAAAAGAGAAGACATTGTTGCACAATAGGGTGCGGGAGAGATAATGCATGCACACCAGTAGGAGCTCTGTCAGTACGACCACCAGTCAGTGATTTGGAAAAGGAAACCCCATTACTCCAGCATCAATGAAGAGGACAAAAAAGGAAAAAGAAGAAACACGTGCATGACAACTCGGGAAAGCAGATATACATTTATGAAAATCGTAACTGATCAAAGATGACACGAGAAATAATAGAGAATTCAGTTTGGTTTTCGGGCAATTTATGACATTAATTAATTTGCATTTTGACAATTTCAATGTAATGACAGATACAAAATAATCAATGTGGCACATTGATAAGGAATGTCGTTTAATTGTCTGGTTGATCTTATCATTGACAGATGTCTGTGTAAAGTGATATAGCTCTTGTAATATACGTCATGGTCATAATAAGAGTATATAAACGAATCACCATTTCGTTTGAGATGTAATAAACACTAATTTAGTGATGATGATGATGATTAACACTGCATCGGAATATTCAAAAACCAAGTCCACTAATCTGTTTATTGATGCTTTCACCTTAAAATTTAATGATCCGATAATATGCTTATTAACTTAAATTTTTCTATGATTTAGCACCTTACTGAAGACCAAGCATAGTATCTAAATAATTTTACGTCTTTGCTGAAAACGCTTAGAAATGCTTGCACTTTCATCATAGCTACTTCGAAAATAAAACAATGCTATCGATGTCAGCAAATTGCACTTATGATATTGAAGCGGAAGTATAAAAAATGACCAAAAAGGGCACATGATCATTCAAACTCTTACTGTATAGCAGAAATTGTAATAATCGCATCACGCAAGTACTACACTAATAGACAATCTTGCGAAATACTTGCGAATCTGCCAAATATCTTGTGATCGTAAGATATAATCCCATTTCTTGTGCCTGTCGTGCACAAGATTATCAGCAAAACCTCACAATGTTTTTATCGAAAGTTGTCGTGTGGGTCCTGCATCATGACTTGAGCAGGACCGTCAATCGACAATTTCAAGCGCTGCTATTCAGACACGTTCCTCCTTGTGTGTGTAGAAGATGCGACTTTGCTTATTTATGCTAAACACACACATACAGTATATTTATACATATTAGTTGGTTTATTCATATCAAACAGCATGCACCTAGCAATGAGTAACATGCCATAACTCAGACTGGAACATAGGACTATGCCTGCTTGCATAATGTTACACGTATCGATGCTGATGAATTGCCCATTGTCTGATGCTGTGTTTCAGCTAGATGTTAACCAAGTTTCAAATCTGTAAATGAAAATATCTGTTTGAAATTATTTAATCGTTGAATCTTGAAATTGGCTGCTTCAATCATCATTGGATCATTGATATACACATTTTCAAGCCTTGCACATAATTGGTATGAATGATATTCAATCTACCTCAGAAGCTCATGCAGACGTGTGAATTGTGATGTTTACGGTGAATTGGCTCTAAAAATTCTTGGGGCAATGGAATTCCCGTGTCACGTGCTCTGAATTTAGAAGTCCAAAACGGCGCTCCAGGAGGCTTGCTCTTTTTTCTGATGCTTTGCGAGTCACACTAAGTATAGATATCATCTCATTCATAATTTACTCCTAAGTTTGATTTCACTCTAATTTATCTTGATGTCTGTAATCATGTAACTACATTGCTGACTTAGTGTTGTCTCAAGACAACGATTAGCGCATGATTTATGAAGGCGAGCCCAACAACGTCTTCAACTTAACGTGATGTCCTGGCGTGTATCAGCAGTTGAGTTCCCGATTTCCACAGTGCTTATGTGTGTCTTGTCTGCGTCTTCGTCTTCGTGATGGAAAGCTACCGCCGTGTATTCCTGTTGAGGATAATATTCCATCTTTGAGTAGTCATCACCGAGTTCAGACGTGAGTAGCAAATAAATCCATGCAAATTCTAGGCCATCCATTCGAAAACTGTCCTGAAGTTGCTAAATAAGCGGAAAATTAGTCACTAATTATGAATTACTCGTGATCATTTATAGGTCAAAAAAGGAGAACATGCCAAGTTTGAACAACTAGTTGGATTAGCACTATTATGCGGTCACTAGTGAACTGCTAACTAGCCAGAAATCAAGAGAGACTCGTCAAATTCTATGCTTGATGCCAACCAATACGAGAATTTGACATTCTGATAGAGGAGGTCATATATTCTCTTCATTTCTGGATGGTTGGCATGCAGTTTGATGGTTGCTACACCTATGTATATGATTGATGCACTCTGAATATCGTATTATTGTTCATTTTTGATACTTCAGTGCAAACAGAAAGGAAAGATTGAAATTGGAACTGAATAATTTGTTGTATTGGGGTTCTGTAGGGCTGAGTCCTCCAACAGTCAGCGTATTGAAAACAAGAGTCTAGCATCACAGACAATGGATTTATCGTGTTTTTATTGAAAATGTCTGACATTCTAATCACATCAGATAATGCAGTATTACAGAGCTGTCCATAAAATAGTATATTATTCCTCTACTTGCGAATTTTATGAGTAGTGTACTGTATTCAGTCTGTTAAATAAACACGAGAAGATTATTGTCCTGAAAGACGCACAAGATTGCTGAAAATAGAACGAAGCATCAGCGACACAACAGATAGGCCTAAATTGTAATTAAAACAAGTCTTTCAACGCACAAAAGTGAGAAATATTTTTTGTGTTGAAGGCTATGTATTAGTACTTATCAGTGGCGAATGCTCCGGGCATGCTAGGCATGCGGCGCATGCTCACAATTTGTGGCTTTAGTAGCACTTTTAACGCTGAGTTGCTATTAACGCGATTCAAGATCAGACTGTAGCAAGTCAGACCTTGTCAGCTCTGTCAATGAGAGCATGCGGAAAGGCAATAGCTACTACACTGCTGCTGCTGCCGCTTGCACTGTAGAAATCTGCTACTGAAAATAGTATCGCATCGTTCCCTGTAACCATTGAGATAGATGCCTGTAACACTTGCATCGCTGCCGAAGGCATCTTCCCGGCATGCGCTCATCGAGAGAGCTGACTAGGAGCTAGCAAAGATCTGAATATGGATCAATGCCATCAACGCACGTTGCCTGACATTAGTAATGAATTCTCTCGCACACGTGAGCTGATGACCAATCACAAGGCGCCATGGGAATGACGACATTGTAGCTCCAACTTGATCGCATGGCCTGCTTAGAAACCGAGTGATGACATGTCTCGCGCGCACGCTTTCTCTCTTCAGAGGGTGTGAGAAATAAACATTTACTGCCATTCCTTCGTCGCTTAATTAAGCTTGTGTGAACAGTTACTTGTGTATACGCCGACTCCCAAAACTAAAATGGCTAAAGATCAAATCGCGTCCTTGATTCAGACTCCGTTTAGTAGGAGAGATATAGCCAAGAAAAATGACATCATTTCGAATGGAAGACCGAAGCCGGAACTACCAAACTTCACGCGCATTCACAGGCACAAAAATAAAGAATTTGTAAGGCATTTTCATTCTTCCCAATATGATAATGCATTTTGGTTGACTGGTTCGAGTGAGCTGAACAAATTATTTTGTTGGCCATGCCTGTTGTTTTCAGGCGACCACAACGCATTGTCTAAAACTGGGTTTGATAATCTCAATACGCTATCCATTTCTCTAACACGCCATGAAAAATCACTTAATCACATCAAGTGCTTTCTTCAATTAAACAGCTTCGGGAAAAACTATAGAATCGATCACCAACTTGATCAACAGAGGCGTATCAATGACATGATGCATAATGAAAAAGTTAAAAAAAATCGCGAAATATTTACTCGCCTTATTGATGTCGTCTTCTCTATCGCCAAGCGTGAGCTTCCTTTCCGAGGCCATGATGAAGCAAAAACTTCGGCCAATAAGGGTAATTATTTAGAGACTCTCGATTTGATAAGTCATTACGATGCAACATTGGCAACTCACTTGAACGAGTCAACCATTTTTAGAGGGACTTCGTCGGCTATTCAGAATGATTTGATCGAGGCGATCAGTTCGTTATTAACTGATCACATCAAACAAGATTTAAAAAACTTATAATTTGTGTCTCTCATTCTAGATGAAACATCCGATATAGTTAATATGTCTCAGCTCTCAACTGTTGTACGATACGTTGATGAGAATTGTGAAGTTCAAGAAAGATTTCTTCATTTCACTGATATGAGTTCTGATCGGTCATCTACATTGTTACAGCCATCAACTGAATTTGACACTTCAACAATCAGCCAAATTGATCCCTAAATGTACATTATTTTTCCAAACCCTGTCTTCGATGGCTTCTTTCTTTTCTCGATCGCCTTTAAGGACTGACGCTCTTCAAGATTTTGTTCAAAAAAGATTGCCTCGAGTTGCTCCAACTAGATGGAACTTCACCTCAAGACGGGTAAACACTGTTATGGAAAATTATGAAAATTTGAGGGCATTTTTTCAGCATGTATTGGAAAATTCCCAAAACTGGGAAGATGATTGCATTGACAGATGTCTTGGATATTTTGCTTTTCTTGATAAGCTGCAGACTCGCTTTTTGATAACCTTGTTTTCTCGTATTTTTTCACTGACAGATACATTATTTGAAATTTTGCAATCAAAAGGTATGGATATCTTGTATTGTGGACAAAAGATCCAGGAATTGATAGAAAATGTCAAAAAAATTAAAGAGAGTGATTTCGAACTTATTTTTCAAGAATCCTTTGTCTTTACTGATGCGTCTTTCGAAATGCGTAGAACTGAAACACCGGATCTTTACAAACATCTCTTTCAGGAAATAACGGATAATATTCTGACACAGCTGACAAACAGGTTCAAAACGATTTCTGAATTGGAATTCTTTAATTTACTTAATTCTAGTTTCTTTTCAAAGCACAATAAACAATTTCCAGAAACGGCATTGAAATCGCTAGATAAGCATTATGGCCGATTCTTCGATGTAATTCGTCTGAAAAATGAGTTGATTGCAATTTATTGCATGTCTGACTTCGATCAAAAGTCAGTGCTTGACATTCTGAAAAGCATGCATGAGCAGAAATTGTACCTTGGTATGCCTG
This sequence comes from Prostheceraeus crozeri, assembly GCA_907163375.1. Taxonomy (NCBI): domain Eukaryota; kingdom Metazoa; phylum Platyhelminthes; order Polycladida; family Euryleptidae; genus Prostheceraeus; species Prostheceraeus crozeri. Next base: position 184,172 of record CAJQUW010005362.1, read on the forward strand.
AACTGTTCAAATTAGCGAAATTGGTCGTCTCCATCCCGTCTTCAAGTGCAAGTGCGGAGCGATCTTTCTCGGCTTTAAAACGAATCCATACATACTGCCGGAGCATCCAGAAACAAAACAGACTTTCTTCTTTGAGTTTAATGGCTATTGAGAAAAGCTTGTTAGTTTTGCTTCAAAAGAAGCCTGCCTTTTTCGATAATGTAATTGAGAACTTTGTAAAGAAAAACAGGAGGGTTGATTTTTTATATCGTTAGAGAAGTGACAATCTTTTGAAATTGTGAATAATATTTGGGAAAAAACGGTCGTGCTAGTCTTGAAATCATCTTCTGTTTTAGAATATAATCATTTTGAGTTGTGAATATGGTTTTTATTCATTTACATATACCGTTTATGCGCATATGTAGTGTACAGTGTATAGGCTATTATATGAATTAATTGCAAAGATATTAATTTTGTTCATCAACCCGAGTTTAGTATCATCGTACTAATAAAATTGTGTAATATTGATGATGATAATATTAGCATCATAAACTATGATGAAAAAACTCAGTGTGGAGTATAGCCCATATTGGTGACTAACATGATGAAAATAATCAAGTATGGGGCATTTAAATGAAAGTATCATAGGGTCAATGGTTTATGTTATGAATGTTGGTTTATGTGCATGCATATTTAGACGGCGCATGCCTATTGTGTGAACGCAGGATTCGCCACTGGTACTTATTATTTATTATGCTTTATTCAGCAACGAGAATATCACACTTTCTGGAATAGGCTTAATTAAGTTAACACAAGTTTTATTAAGTAGGACTACAATGCAAGTTGTAGGGTATAGTCGAAGGATAGCCAGTACATGGAAAAGGTTTGTCTTAGGTGATTTCACGAACATTTCAATTTGGAAATGTAAGTTTACATGCCGCTATCTTATTATCAAGTTATTTTATTTCACTATTTTAATTAATCAAAGACAATTAATCAACATGTGTTTTGGAAGAGAGGACACATTCGAATCAAGAAGAAGCATAGAAAGATGAAAATTATTCGTGTCTTGATTGATAAATCCTTTAACAACTTCATTTTTGTTTGTCAAATTGTTATTTATGAATTGAATGTCATAAATTCGACCATACATGCTTTGAAATAATTGGAAACTGGGAAGAAAAACGTTAATGATGCGTTTCAGAACCTGCTCAATTGAGGTTATTATGCCTATTATACAAAACTCATTCTCATCAATGTGTAAACAAATATTCAGTCATTATTTTTCGGTATTACTTTACTTTATCCGTCTCACGTCCTTTGATACCGTATGTCTTCAGAAATTACGAAATGAATCTCTGAAGTTAAAATGAAAAACTTGGACAGTAGTGAGTTTGATTAATTGCGTCTTGAAATTATAGCTATCAAATTTTGAATATGATTTACTACTTTCAGATCTGTCAGCAGGTCTAGAGTTGGACTATTTTATGAATTCATCGTGGTATGTGAGGATGTTCTGAATCACATCTTGTGACGCTGTGCATTAATTATTGCTTTGACTTTCAATATGTTTATCCTAACAATCTCAATTCAAATACTTTCAGTGGATGCGTTATGGTGAATTCCACGACTTGGATCTCTGAAGGACTTCATGGAGACATGGGATGAGCTAACGTGAGTTTCTGAATCCGTTCATTTTCAGACTTCTTTTTGCATTGCCTCTAATTCGTTAGTGAGTCCGGTTGCGTATCTTATCCACTGGCTTCAAAGTTACGTTATGTGAAGTTGAATGTCATTCATTTTTATCAAATTTTGTTAATTTTCATTTATACAAGCCCTCAAGAAAGTATTTGTTTCGTTTCAGCATGGTGGTGAGTTTCAATGATCTATATATACCGATAGTCAGTGGATTCCTGTGTCATACTGATTGGAATATTTAACGGTATGATCTGGGAGTCAGTTGACTTGTTGGACTGTTCAACATCTGTAGCAGGAAAGGCTGAAGTAAGTGAAATTTGTGGTATTTTGTAGCTATTCGGCTTTAGAGGAACGGTAGGTTGCTAGGCGCTTTGAGGGATAGAGCACACCTTATTTCGCCTACATCCTTCTATAAGATCTTGAGACCGCGACGTGCATAAAATCTATACGGTCTTATCCATCCTACAAATCTTCCGAACGTTTTTGCGCTTGATCTTACTGATCTGCTTCATAGACTTGTGAAAATGCTAAGAATCTTGCGTACATAATCTTGAAAGTCTTACAAGAAAAGGTCAGCAAAATCGCAGGTGTCTTCCGCAAGTTAGGGCTATTTTTCGCAAGATCTGTCGATTCGTGTATTTACAACCAATCAATCCCATTAGTTTGTAATAGAGTGTTTTGATTTAGATTTCCTTGATTGTACATGCATCTAGCATTCAAATACTGATACAGCACAAGTGTCTGACCTATATGAAATCATGAATTCGTCCTTGAAATAAATGGAGGATGAAATAAGGTGCGCCATTTATTGCTGCCATGTTGCCTCCTTTCCTTCACCGCCATGTGTGAAGATGACTCTATCATGCATGCACGTGCACATTGTTATTTCATGTCATGTTCCGGATTATATTTCCACATTGAAGCTGTGAGTAGGAGCCGGGCAGATGACAAAATTGACAAAAGATAAGCATGCATATGTAAAATTTACTGCTTTGTCAATTATTCAATTAAGCGCTTCTACGAAAATGGCTGTGATGCGGCAACTTGAAAGTGGATAAATATTTTCTCAACTGATTTGGCATTAACACGAATTTGGAAACAGTCAGACTCTAGTCAGAGCTGACAAGCCATAAAATATTCATTTTTTCATTAGAAATGAAATAGAAGTCTTTCAGACATGGTTAATGGTCAGTGTCAAGTAGTACTCATGATCAGTAATGAGTTTCAAGATAAGTCGATGTTTTCCGTAATTAGTCCGGGCTTTCAATTAATTTAAAACTAATGCTGTCGGTTTCAGGAATGAATTGTGACCAGACAAATTAAAAGTGATATAATAGCCATAGACCAGGGATTGCACCGGGTCAAGATACGGATCCGGGATCCGACAGATCTGGGTGTAAATGTTCGTATCCGGGATCCGTTCGGTATTGAATGAATCTATTAAGGTTACAGAAAAGATGAAGTAACTTTTTCTTACTTTTTTCATTCTAATTGTCGTGTTACCGTTGTATAGGCTCATAACCACTGCATCCACTTTACTAATCCATGCTAAAGAATGAATAAATATCCACGAATTTTAAAGCTAATAACATGAAATATCCATTGTGGTTCTCCAGACTTATGATAGTGGGGTCCAACTACCTTACTATATACCTACAATGAACAATAGCTGTAATTACCCATACGTGGGAGATGCCCTTATTGTTAAAAAAGCACAAATAAAAGCAAGTCTTTCTCTTTTTTCTTTCAGTTGAATACACGTGCTTATCGCTATTGAAATTGGTCTTGATTAATTTCGATTTTGATGGACAACAATGGTAAAAATAAACTTAATTAAAACAGAAATTCAGTTTTAGTTATCATGTCTTAAGAAAGAGTGTACAGGCTCGGTCTCAGATTGTATTGCCGTTACGTTAAATACTTGTAGCCATCTATTGATATTTAGGAATGATGTTTCGTAAACATTATTTAATAACAATTGAGAACCATAGCGACAACTACAGTTGACGATAGCAAAATCTTATGCGAAATCTTATCGCATGGAGCGCAAAGTGGTGAAGAGACAAATATAAAAAAATTGCAAGAGGACTAAAAACGCTGCTGTGTCAATAACTTCCAAGCAAAAATATATTGGTGACATATGAGTACTTGACTGTTTTATTTATCCCGATCATTAAAGCACGCGGGAATTAGGTTTTCGGGAAATCCAAGACATTATAATGTTGACAGCAGGGAAAGAGATAACACTCAAAAATGTCATTTTCTTTGAAAATATATAGAAAATTATTTGAAGAAGAAAATTTTAATATGATAATCCTCAAGTACCATGATAATTAGGACTAACATGTATACATGTAGTTAATTATTCAATAAATGCACAAGAAGTCCTTATTAATCGTAAAGGACCATAAATCCAGAATCGTTCAGGATTTTATTCGAGTAATACCACAGAAAATCCTGTAAGACTTGACCTTTAAAATCCTTAACGAAATTTCTACCGGATTTAAAGGAAAATTCGTTTAGCAAAAGGTTCCATAATACTACAAGAACTGGTCTACACAAATCCCGTAGAAAATAATCAGTCGGGTATACCAACATTTCCATAGTACCTGCTCATTGCTAGACTTTTCGTTTTCGCGATCGATCGCGCTTTTTCTGAGACGACGCAACTATGCAAGGAGAGAAGATGGATTTGCAGACTCTGTAGTGCATCTCAAGATGGTCTCAATGACGGCAACGGTACAGTGATAACCAAATTAAACCTCCTGACCTTTCATTCTGACTGTACTGAACGCCTGAACTCTTTCATCTGCACAGTGTGCCAACATGAATCTGTACCTGTAGGATTTTCTTATAAGACAGACAGAAATTTGCGTTTTCTTTTAAGATATCTTCTTCTCCCATTTTTCATTTACCTCACTTTTTAACAATATGCGGTCTTTTTTTCATATAATTATTCATTTTGCAAGTGTATTTTTGCTATGTTTATTAGATGATAGCGTCAATGTATTTTAATTGTTCAGGTTCCAGTCCTTTATTGTAAATATGTGTCTCTAAATCTGCACATACAGCGCCTATTGCTATTGCAGCTCGCATATCTATGCCAGACAATGTCACGCCATTGAATACATTTTGTGTAGCGCTCAGGCAAGCTGCTTGACTCTGTATAATGCCACTTTCACGTTCACCATTGATAAAGCCGGTCATGCGAAATATTTGGTCTCACAACTTTGTTTTCTGTTGATATTCACACTGGAGAATGGCAGAGAGAGAGAGGCCCGCGTTCACAGCGCTTTATTTCAACGCATACTATGAGTTGTCGAACGGGTACACGGCTGGAGAAGCTGATCCAGCAGCATGGTACTGTGAAGTGCAAACGAATTTTTCAGGATGTATATCCACACCCTATCAGGATACTCACAATCTGTGACTCTGCCGATATCTACCTGGTTTCTATTCTTGCCAGATAGGATCAAAGAAAGAACGTGTAAATCCAATGGAAAGTAGTATGTAGCTGCTGTCAAAAATGTGATCTATGTTTTTTCTACTTGTAGAGCCACAACTTAATTGACTTCAATGTCTTCATTTGATCATAACTCATGTGTCCATGCACCTATTTCCATGAAACTTAACACATTCAGATACTAGAAGCCTCATAACGTCTCACAGTTCATCAGTCATGTGAAGTGCGCCAATAGAATGATATTCAATTATTTGACAGTCAGTGTGAAACAAGCCCATCAAGACTGACATTCAGTGATTCGACAGTCAGTGCGAAATGATCTCATCAAGACTGACATCCAGTGATTCGACAGTCAATGTGAAACGAGCCCATCAGGACCGACATCCAATTATTCGACAGTCAGTGTGAAATGATCTCATCAAGACTGACATCCAGTGATTCGACAGTCAGTGTGAAACGAGCCCATCAGGACCGACATCCAATTATTCGACAGTCAATGTGAAACGAGTCCATCTGGACCGACATCCAATTATTCGACAGTCAGTGCGAAACGAGTCCATCAAGACTGACATCCAGTGATTCGACAGTCAATGTGAAACGAGCCCGTCTAGAATGATATCCAATTATTCGACAGAATGTAATAGAACAGTAGCAGTAATAAGGATATTTCTTAAATTGGATAAAACTTCACTCACTTCTCATTCTAAACCTTAACTTTTTGAACAGCAATGTAATACTTACATTTGACGATGCATGTTCTGGGTATAGGGCAAGCTTTTCGGTGATAATACTGCTTTTTACATATGCAATCATCTTGAACTTGGCAGAGAGGTCGGATTGAAGTCCTGAGATGAATGATTCATTACCAACCCAAAGACTCATATGTTGAGATTGTCTACCTGCAATACAGATTTTCTTCCAATGAGATTTTCTTCCAATATCTACAGTTAGGAAAATGTTAAAGGCATCTGACAAACTAGAAAAAGAGAAAAGCGAGATTATGTTATAACCTCGTCTTCCAATTCTTGTCAATCTCTTTGTATTTCCCTTTTTCTAATTATTAGAAGGGAAGAAATTCATATGCTACGCAAAAAGAGGCACCCCGTTAGATCGCCCGCCTCCGGTACGTGTTTGTTACACAAACTCGGCCCGGTAAACGGGTCGTTCCTACCGTCACGTAACCGGTACGAGCTCGTGTACCCGAAGGAGGTTCCAAAAAAAAAATCCGCCCTGCTGCTTGATTTATGGGCTTTCATTTAATCTCCAGTGCTCTGTATTTTAGCTGGAGATTAAATGAAAGCCCGTTTTTACAAGCAACAGGGCGGATCCTACCTAAAGAGAAAAGTCAAACATGTCAAATAATAGGTTTATTCTTCATGAAATTATAGCCACGTACCACAGTAACACTGCCTGGGATAGTTGACTAAAATAACAGTGCCTGGGAAGTTTGACTGCAGTTCGGCAGCACTTAACCATTCCTTGTGCAGTAATTGCCTTCACACTTTCAAACAGTTCCACGTAGAATCCATGTATAGGCCTACTTGGTTTGATATCCAAATCTTATCCGGAAATAAGAGAATCATTGTCTCTGAAAAAGGAAATATTTTTCAATGACATTTCAGGCTGGATTCATACGATCGCAAAAAGCAAGGATATGTATAGGATGCATCCATGCAAGAATTACATGATGTATTATATATAAAAGCACAAATGAAACAAAATTTGTAAATTAAATTAAGCAGTATTTACTATGCCAGCATCAATTATAAATAGCATGCAAAATTATGATGAGATTAACATTCAAGTCAATGTATGAATTAAACAGAGCTTCTGTAGACCTAAAATAACAAGCAATGCGTCAATCATGTCGCAAAGCATCTGCAAGCATACTTTAGGCCTAGATAGATCTTATCACGTTTGTTTAAATTTTGGCATCTAACATTATAGGAGAGATTATTACTTATGTCTTTATATGCGCCTCTTACCTAAATTCATTAGTTCTTACATAAGACAGTTTCAAAATGAAGTTGTAACCTTAATCACACTTGTCTACAGTTTGCTTTCCAATGAACTTGGTTTCTGTTTTCTGAACGAACTGTAGACAAGTGTGATTTAGGTTAAAACTTCACTTTGAAACTATAAGTAGCAAAAGTATGCGTGCAGATGCTTTGCGAACCAACGCTTGATCATTGATGATGTCGCTGATGAAGTACAATTATATAAACTAACCAGTTAGCAGTAGAAGAAGCAACATCCCCGTGACGCCTGCATAATACCTTTTACATTAAGCTTGTTTCAATCGGATCATTAACACATTTCAAGAACTTAATACAAGCCATGATAAAAGCGAAATTAATGTGAAAAGCACTACAGTCCCTATCAAATCATCTTATATGAATAAATAATAATGCGATGAATTATTTGTATCTACTAAATACGGGAGGTTTGTACCGTACAGCTTTACTGATGTAGGTCTCACCGTAAACTGCACACCACTAAAACAGCAGTTACAGTAATATATCCGCTAAACTTAACAGAAAATATTCGCAAGAAACATGAAAATGATGACGTTACAATTGGATGATTGATGACATCAATTAAAATCCGCTAATATCAGATAGAGCGTCTCTACGGATATTTTCTGTTCGGAGTGTAAAAACAGCAGTGAAAGCAATTTTAGCTGCTGATTTTAACAAATATTTGTTGTTTATAGTGCACTTGCATTAGTCACTCGCTGTGACAAAGATAGTTTTTTTAACTACAATACATCATCTCACTTGGCTCTCCTCCGAACTTCTATAGGGAATGGGAATAAACTCACGACGATGCTGCCGCCTTCCCTGAAAACTAGACAAATTGATTTTGTTTACATCTGCATCAGCACCTTACAGTATCTCCCCAAAACCGCCGGTTAATCAGGGTTTGTACACCTAACGTCAGCCAGATAGCTAGAGTCAAGCTAAAATTTTAGGCATGAAGCATTTCAGGAGAATGCAGTTTACTTTCCCTCCATAGAATAATATCCATATCAATGAAGAAATTTGAATATTGAAAGTAAATCAATCTCAAGATGACTGCAGACTTATGATTCTTGTTTTTTTCCATGATTGATCATCAATCCATTGCAAACGATACTGAGCAGAGTGATATTCCAACATGCCTATGAACGATTCTACAGGTGATTTTGTAATTTCATCTTTATGGTTGGACATGTCATTGATCTTCATAAATTGATGATGGGCAATTCCGTAAATAACGCATGTACGTTCTGACACACGATCTTCATTTCTCATCATGAAGCAATGTGATTCTATCCATGAAAATTGAACCATACCATGCCAAAATAGTATGAAATATTTATCACTTTTCAAATATTCAACAGTAGTCCCTCTAGCGTCGAAAGAGGGACTGCCATTAAATTAATTAATTAAATTGTTTTTACTAATTATATTGAAGGGACTACTATAATGTTTCAGAACGTTCGTGCGTTATTTATGAAATTGTTCTAATCGTTGTGAATGAATTATCTTTCAGGTTCAGACAAGACACTAAGGTTCATGCTATAAAAAACCCAGTTGCTCACCAGCTTATCAAGAATTTTCTGTACTGCTCGTTGGGCATTTCATGACTAATCGTCCACAATTCAATTACAATTCATTGCTACGATGATGTAGCGTTAATGAGAGATGCTGTTTCATGTCGGTGCAGCGCACGTCCAATGTAATTAAGTATTGAATGGGCTTATTGAACGCTTTCCTTCTGATGAGTCCATAGAGTTAGATTTGTAAACTACACAACAACACTGTGTGACACATTCACAGATGACTGCTAATTTGTATTCGTTACGAATACATGCTGGAAATGTCTCATGTCAGCTCAAGATGACACAGATATCTATCAATCCGAACTCTGTGCCCCGACCGCACTCAAGAGATAGGCTCTAATTAGTGTATCTGACATGCGTGTGGAAGTGACAACAAGCCACGAGGCCGATTAGTCATCACAAAATCTGACAGATGAGACCACACTATGCCCATAGAGGTCTATACCTTATTGATGTCACAAAGCAAAACACCTCGATGGAATGCTGCATAAAATCGATATGTTGCAGGAAGTGTTGAGAAATTAAGCATGTTTATCAAAATAGCGAATGAAGATAGAACTAATGCATTGCTGAATTAGTGAACAGTGAAAACATGAATGTTGTTCAGGTGTTCTAAAGTATGAATCATTGCACCAGAGAAATCAGTCAAGTCACTGAAGTCAGCTGAAGACATTGTATGAGATTGCAGTGCATGGCTCGATAGAAAATGTGCCCCTCCATCTCAAAATAATATGAGCATGTTATGCTCCACTGCAGGTAAGATTCTGACTAACATTTGTTGCTTTGAAATTGCATACATTATGCTATGAAATACTCAAGATGGCTAATAAAAACATGTTAGGGACATATCAATAATCAGGATTTACTAAGCAGGTGGGAAGTATTTTGGGATACCGTACATAAATTAACACTTTAGATATTCACGCAGTTTGCAACTGCACGGTCTATGTCCACTTATTGAATGATAATTGTGCTTTTACTTTTATCTTTCCTAAGTCAAAATAACGCTCATGTTGTCATTAAAAGAGAATCCTCTCTACTAGTACAGGGATTATTATTGGAAATTAAATATTGGTGGTCTACGTGGCACGGTGGCTAAGTGCTTGGCTAGCGATCTTTCGGTCCAGAGGTCGAGCCAAAGTGTCATAGGAAGTCGTCAGGAAGGGCTTCCGGACCAAATGGTCACAGCCAGAATAAAGTCTGACTCTGTGTCAACACAGTCAAGCCCCAAGTAAGGTAGAGTAGACGTTGACCTTAGAGTCCACAATTCACTTCAACTAATTAAAAAACATAATATTGCATGAATTATCAGACTGAAATGAAGTTATATCACGTCATCATTATTACGTAATGCATCATAGGCTATGCTTAACATTAATCGTGCATACATAAGCCTACAACGATCAAGGATACAATCAGAACACTAGAAGCTTCAGAGATGAAACAATACATATAATATGTCCGACATTACAGTTTAGTTGATCATCAGTCTGCAGCTGCGACCCCTATCCTGTTTTTCTGAAATTATTTTAATATAATATAACAATGCAAAAAGTAGTCCACTGCAGGGGAAGGAGAAAATTAATTTATTTGAAACTAATTGCAATTAATTGATTGATGAACCATCTTCAATTCAATTAATGGATTGGATCAGCTGCCAACTATTCCAAATAATTGCAATTATTCACAAGCAAAAAAGCGATTTATTGAACGATTACTGCAAGTTATAATGTACAATTAATAGGTCTACACAGTCGATGATGTGATATTCGGTAGGTATACTCGTTTTTGAAACGAAGAAATGTTTGATGTTAGCCTAATGCGAAGCTTGATGTTAATAATCTACACCATTCATTTAAACTTTAATTTAAAAGTCTCTAACTAGTAAATATAAATACTTCGTATTTTCTCTTAGATAAAAGTCAAATTAAGGTCACGATGGTCAGTGACAGTGTTTGAACCGAAAAATATTGCGCATATATATTATAAAAATACAATGAATATTAATTATCAGTCATTGCTTGATATTGCTATCAGAACATTTTCATGTTTATCATGCAAATTAGTTCAACGAGCAGTGGCGCAGAAAATGCATGCTTGTGATAGCAAATTCTATTTCTGCAAGTGTTTTGATGCACTTTCGTAGACCTGTGTGCTGTGGAACTAACGTTCTAAGTGTTAATCAATCAATTGTCCGTCAACAGCGGAAAGATCTACCTAAATTTGGCAATGATAAAAAATAATTGCAATTATTGTCAACTAATTGATTGCTCATGTGATCCAATTCAGTCAATTGATTTTCAGCAAAAAAATGAGACCAATTAAATTGCAAATAATTTTTTCCAACCCTAGGTTGTGTTCCAGTACTGTATGAACTCCATCTCAATTATCCTTCGTCTTGTGACATGTGATATAAATTTCAACAGTACTTCGATAGTTTCCTACAGAAAATGTACCCTTTAATCAATTGATATTTTAAGATCATACTCGCGCTATCTTGCACCGCAATGTAACCACATGATTATGGGCTTCATAACCGTGCACTGTATTACAAGCATTTTATCAATTGATATCAATTGATCTGAACACTTTCATGTTAAAATATAAGACAGAAGTGCAACTATCAATTACAACTATGCTATGAATCTGTTCGGTTTAGCATCATTGCCCTATCGAATTATAAAAAATTGAAGTACAGCCTGGAAACCAAAAATTAATTGCATTGCAATTTATTGGTCACAATGATTACTGTAACCCAAATATTCCAATTAATTGCTGTTACAGAAAAATTGCAATTGATTGATTGCAGTCTGTCAATAATTGTTATCCATTGATTGATTTGTAATGAAGTTATTTAGTTGAATGCTAACTTGCAAAACCGCCTACACTCACCATCATAGGAAAAGCATAACACATTCAGTGATTAAGATTATTAGTCTACCTATCTTATATTATGTCATTAAATCTTAAATTTATGTCAATCTAGGCAGGCGACTTCTTGTCCTCTAGTTTGAATAGTCACTCCGACTAAGAATTTAGCAACATGTATTTCATGCAGAAAGTCACCGCCCAAATTGATAATAAGCCAGTTTACGACTTGCACAATCTGCCGATGTATGCAGCCTAAATAGGTGTAGCACAAGTTTTTATCTAAGTCGAAAATTAAAATCAAGAATTAATCTAATCAAATTGTGATTAAAAAATTCCAATTAATTGATTGCTGACATCATGTGATTCCAAGTAATTGATAGCTGACATAAGATGATTACAGTTAATTGATTGCTGTCATCCAACTATTTCAATTAGTTTTTGGTGAATCATGAACTATAGAATATTTACTTGAAGATAGGCCAGAGTCTTCGAGCTCAGCTAGCAATGGCTCAAAGAATTAATAGAGGCGACTGCAAAATAATCCTGATGGTACTAAATGATGTGATTTGATAGCATCCTTTAATTGAAAATGGAATCCAATAACAGAGAACCTACGCAGGCCTACATCATTCTTTCAATTTATGAATTTCTTAGCCAACTAAACCTACATCGCTAGACACTGAGAAAGTTAAGCTATCAGATTATTAATGTGCTGCAAAAGATGGCCATTGAAAGAAAACACCTTTTAAATATTAAACAACCAGAACAAAGTATTTTGTTCAGAAGTAAGTATCAATGAAAATTGTGATCTATTATACCAAATTTACTGAAAACTAAATTTACTGAAATTGCATGCACTAAGTCAAACCGAAAATATCACTGTCCAGTCAGTTCTTATCTATTATTCAAATTTTTGTGAGCCATGATCCTAAAATTCATAACGGAGAGATTTTCGTCAAAAAAGGTCAACCTGTCGAATCTTGCAGCGATGGACTTCCAAATCTGCTATGAAATTAAGGAAACACCCTTACACGGATGACTTATGTCAGCAACTTTTCATTTTCAGATATTTCGAAGAAACAGATGGTTTTATGGTGAACTTCTACTATCGGATTCGGACATATCTATCTATATATATATATATATATATATAGATATATATATATATATATATATATATATTCCGACGCTAAATGAAGTTTGAATAGCCAACTACCAATAGTGAGGAAATTTGCACGCTACGTTGGAATAACGATCGTTTTCTTTAACAAAACACTCAATTTATACTGCTCTGTAGATGAATTTGATAGATAAGTCTTGAAGTCCCATTTATCAATGAATAGGTAATCACAAAAACATGAAAATATGCATAATTTGCCATATATCTTAATTATCAGCATTCAGTTAAGGTCTTTTCAAACAATTTGGCGTCGGAACAAACGCGCCTACAAATTATTTCCAGGCAACGTTGCGTGCGGATAACCTCACTGTGGGTAACTGTCTATTCGCATGTAATTTTTTTGGTTTAAATTACCACAGCGGTCAGATTCCGAAAAATTGTCGATGACCGGCTTTTAAGTTCCATCCTTTTTACTATCTCGGTTACACGCTATTATTTTATAAAATGAAAATCGCAATCATGTCCAGGCTAGATGAGTAACGAGTGAGAAACCTAGAGACTTCGATTAGGCTAAATAAAAGATAGGCCTATAGTTGCAGATTCTATGCTAATTTGCATTAGGCTTGGGTACCGCAAGTTACTTATGTGCTCACTTACAATTTTTTATTTACAGAGATGATATTACATGATGGGACTAGAGAGCATGAAAACTCAGCAATTATGAATATTCACCTTGTGTGAGAATATGTAAATATCACCACTGAAGGATCACACAATGACTATTAAATAAAATTGTAGAGCGAGTTTGGACTGGACTAATGAACAGAAAAAATAAGGAAAGGAGAAAAACTCATTCTCCTGATGAAAATACTCTTTTGGAAGACAATCATTTTCAGGCGGTTCCTATTAGTCTCACTAACTACTTCCATGCAATAAGTGGGAAGTTTAGAGCGAAATAGAGAACATTTATTCATCTGCAACCGGCTATCAACGATTTGCACAGACAAAGCTCACTTAATTAGATGCGATAGCCTACCTCAAGCACAAACCATACTGAGTGCTACTTTGTACACTTGACAGAGGTAAATTACAGATGTCACACATTTATCAAGGAATGACAGCAGATAGTGGATGACAATATAGTAATCAATCTCACCGAATTGAATAAAATCTGCTTTCCAGTTATGCCTTGCATTCATTCACATTCGTAAAGGAGAAAGTGACAGCGGACAATTGATGAAAATACAGCAATAAATCTCAGGGTCGAAGAATACGTGCCTTCCAGCTCTGCATACTTGCTCTCGACAGACGGGTGGCCTGCCTAAATTCGTATCTCCGAGGAACCGAATATGTTTAAACAAAATTATTTTAAATAATCAGATAGAGTTTTATTCTGGTTTGATAATATAGGCTTTTCCTCGATGAATGCATTAGCATTTAGGCAATTCTTCAGCAGTGTTGAGATGCAACGATGCAGGTATATTCACCTACATCACTAGAACATTATATTTTTGCAGAAGGGTAATCATATCTTTGGGTATTACTTTGTTGAACTGAGGGTTAGAGAGAAAAGCACGACCATAGAGTAAGTACCATTTCTATGGGCAAGATTATTGAGAAGAGGTGCATCAATATTCATCATCAAATTCTACCTCGCCACGGGAATTCAACCTCGGCGGCTAAAGAATTAGAAGAATCCAGGAAATGAACAAGCGTACTCAAGCAGATGACGAAGTGAAAAGTCGTGTAACAAATTATATCACAATTTTGAATAATTTTTGATTAATGAGAGCAAAACAGATCCACGGAGTTTTCACTTATTTAGATGTTTTGCGTTGTATCAAAAGCATCAATTTTCTGTCAAAAATTGCTACTTTTCTCAATTATATTATTTATCTGCTTTTCTTTTAATGACCAAAATAATTGAATTCGAACTGTCACAGCTGATTTAATTGTATTACACGGAAGAAATATATTTTTACAATTTTCACACGACCTTAGAGCTTGGAATTGATCGGGGAAACATTTGCCGGCATTAATGAATAAATAATAGCGGCATAATATCTCAGATTCTGACTACTCAAGCACGACAAAAATCATTTCTAGTTGAAGACATTGATTTCCACAATGTGGAAGGTTGCTGTTCCGCATAGATGATTATACAATTCCAGCTCGAGCCAATGCAACTCCTTGATAAGATTGAGTGTCCTAGCCAAGAAGTACTTCGGTCAGCAGTTATATTGCCTAAATTGGCAATGATTCCGAATTGCGGAAAATTTTAGGTTCGGCTACAAATTATGCGAAGAAATAACACCAGCCATTCATATGAACCACATACTTCTGCAGCTCTACAAAGCGTCTGTGGCACCCCTGTGATGAGACCACAATGTGAGATGCCATTTATCTGTGAAGTGATGTGAAATGACTGAAAAACAGCGGAAATTTTATAATAGTAATTCTTGATTTAATTGAAGCATTTCAATCATTTAGAAGCGACAATGGGTACAAGCCACGGCTAATCAAATTACCACTTACAGTATATTCTTCAAAATGTACAAATTGTGGAGAGAAATGCATATTTTCTCAAAGTTTTCAGTTGGTATTCAAATAATAACTGAAAATTTTAAGTGGACGGGAATGCTTCGTGTGTACAGTAATATCCGGGTGCCCGAACTCAATACATATATCTTCCGGCGACCATCGTTATCCCATTAAAATTCCGACCTCTGCCCGATCAATTTTTTTGTTTTAAAATGATTTAAAAGCACTTCAGTGTCAACCTGCTATCGAAGGAAGTAGCCCTAGTGAGCACAGAATGCGTCTGAAGTCATTTCATGCTTCACGACGTTTTCCCGCTACCCAGCTTCGTTACGAACTCGTTACGCGGGTGGGCGATCTAACGGGACATCGTCAAAAATCCTGCCTTTCACAATTTCCTAACGGGGAGTGTGTTCTCTTACTTGCTCTTCGCTACTCCAACTCAATCTTAAGTTGTCTCACTTATGCTAAAGCCGATACCAGGGTATTGGTAAATGAGTCTATGACTTTTTCATTCTTGTGAAATGATAATACATGCGATATTTCACCTTAAGTCAATGTAGGTGTTAATCATGCGTACACAATATAAAAGCAATGTCAAATTTGATGCAGATGTCCTGAACAGTGGTAGATTTAATCAATATCTTCGTACTGCATTCTTACACTTTTTCATTCTTTTTATCATTACTATTATCGATGTTAGGAGATGTAAACTAGGCCTCCTGATGATTCCCGATATTGGATGAAATATCATCTATTCAGGCCTATTTCCTTTTTTTCAACAGAGGATGGAATTCAATATCCATCTATTCTATTTAGATTGTATGTACAAAAAGCAGCATTTATTTATCATTACAGGCGCGCTACCTTCGGCGATTTGCCAGTAGTGGGTTTGACCCGTAGATGCATGAAAACATTGTTGTCCACTACTGTATGCTGGATCAGTAATTATGCATATAAGTTCTATTTTTTGAATGATTTCACTGAATATCGATGCTGATACTTCTAATTAGTAATAATGCCAACTTAAGGCATAGAGCATCGGCTAAAATGTGTTAATACAGGGTGATGCAGAAGTCAAATTGCAATGCTTCTCGAAGCATTGCTAGCTCTTCAAAAAGCTTTTCGAAAGTTCAATTAGATGCTTTACAGTACGGTATGAACATGAGTTGGCCTAATGAAAAAAAAAAAATAAATAAATAAATACTGAAGCTTGTTTTCAGCAAATCAAGCATTTTGAATCTGTATCTAACGAGGATGAGGATTTTATTAAATTGAAGTTCTTTAAATAGAATAGACAAAATACCACACACTCTTGCAGAAAAGGTTAAATCGTTAAAAAGTCTGTCGATAGATAAAGACATTTACATCAGCCGATTAGACAAAAGAAATGGCAGCTTCATCATTGATAGACCAGATTATATAAATAAAATGAATACCATTCTGTATGATGGTTCGAAATTCAGAAAAATGTGCGATGAGGTAGATCACAGAATATTCATTAAGAAAAGAGGATCCGTTTAATCGTCAATTGCGTAAGTTGAAATCCGAAAATAAACTTTCTACTGATCTTTATGACAGTCTTCGCAGTGCTGGAAGCTCTCCGGCACGGCTGCATGGGTTGCCTGAAGTGCACAAAAACATGAATGATCCTCCATTTAGACCAATTTTATCCATGTGTAATTGTTATAGCACAAACGTTGCTAAACATTTACATAAGTTATTAATTCAATAGGTCCCACAAAAGTTCTCGGTTAAAGATAGCTTCAAAGCAAAACAAAAATTGATGAAATCAAAAAATTCGGAATAACCATATGAAGTTTTATGGTTCGATGTTAGTAGCTTATTTACTTATATCCCACTTAACAGAACTATTGACCATATCGCTCAGTCTATAGATGAAAATGCTATCCCATTCTCTAAAGAAACTTTTAAACAATTATTGAAAATGTCGTGTAAAAATGTTCCACTTATCTTTAATGATGACATTTATGAACAACACGAAGGTTCAGCGATGGGCTCAAATCTCACTCCAGTTATGGCCGCATTCGCCATGGACATGGTAGAAAAAGAAATTTCCCAGTATATCCGTTGCGTTGACGACATTCTTGTCTGTTTCGAAAATAATATTGACTGAGACAATTTCTATAAGTTTATTAACTCTTTAATTACATCGATAAAGTTCTCTATTGAACATTCTGTCAATAATTCCATTAATTTTCTTGACCTAACTATAAGTGTGAAAAACAAGAAAATTACCACTATTTGGAAAATGAAGCAAACAGATACTGGATTATACATGTACAACGCCTGACATTTCTTACTGTCCTTACAAATACAAAATGTCTGATATGAGAAGCTTGATGTACAGACCTCTCAAACTTTGTCGTGATCCTAATGATGTCAAGCAATGTATTGAGAAATTGAAAAATATTTCCCTTCTAAATGGCTATACTGAAAGAGAATTTGATAACATTTACCAAAAGGTAGAAGAATGTATTAGAAATCCACCATCTAGCAATAATCAAGGAAAAACTGGACTTTTCTTAATAACAAATCACAATTCTTCTTTTTTGCAGCGAATTCCTTACCGGAATCAAGCAAATTAATGTTCGTCTGAAAAGCTCCCGTATTTTTCCAATATTCAAAACTTAAAAGACTAGTATGCTAATTCCGAACAAGGATAAATTCCCTTGTTTCCTACCTCACAGAATTAGACAGGTCGTCTCTTCTTCTGTTTGACTAGAAAAGAAAAATTGGAACATGTAACGTAGATGATATGGCACAATCTGCCGACTGAATGTCATAGCAATCGAACAATGAGCAGCCAGCTCATCATTAAGCACGCCAAATTGTGCGAAGTTTCAGTGACTGTTATCAACCAGATCACACAGTAAAGAGACACAGACGATGTCAAGTTCTACATAGAAGTTTGTGAACGTTTTTTCATGCGCTGTCTAACTTTTTTGAAATGATCGGAGGACCCAACATTATCGAGAAAACTTTTGCGCAATGATCTAAATTCTTCGAATCTGAAAGAGTCGTGGCGATCGAAGCATTTTGAAGGAATTCAGAGCAATCCGCAAGCGACGCACGACTATTTTTCCTATCTCTGTAAGGTATTAAAAATGTCTTTTTGCCCACTTATTAAGTTCCTGCATGTGCCATCTGTTTGAATCAGTTTGCACTTCTAGCAAAGTGACACGGTTAAACAGTCTAATTCTGTGTCCTACCTTTTTCAAATGTTTGTAAATATGAGTGTGAGCAATGTAATAAGTGCTACATAGGAGAAACAAGCAGGCATTTTATTACTCGGATAAATGAACATATGAAAAGTAGACCTGCTTCTGAAATTAGCATACACGAACACTTTCCCAACAAAGCGAAGTTCAGAATTATTTATAGAGCTAAGCCGTGGTTGGCTAAAGCTATGCATTTTCGCGAGATTAATGACGAAATATTGATGAATATTCAACTTGTGACGCAGTTTTAGAACTTTGGTGAATCCATGCACTACAGTACCGACGACCCATGAACTGATGGAATGTAGTTCACTTTCGTTTTGTATATAAGCTCCATTTTATTGTAACATCTGTTTCTTCTGTCACTAATGATGAGCAATTTTGCTTGAAACATGTTTGACCCTCACAATGAATATTTTTCATTCTAAAATCAAATTGTAATATCATGCATTTTCAGTGACGATATCAATGAGTTTTTAAATCACCATGTACTTCAATATTCCGAGCGAAATAAAGTCGTATTTCAAATTTACGAATACAATTTTGGTAAAATCATCTTAATAAGCTTTTTAATGTAGGGAACATCTTTTACAGTACAATAGGAATCATCTACAGTCCGTTTCATAAAAAGTGGATCATCCTAAAATTTGACTAAATAAAACATAAGTATGATACAGAAAGCATTTTTCATGTTATTTCATGTCCCTAATATATTTAAATGTCCTTATATAATCTGATAAGCTATGGGGGAAATCCGCCAAAAAGGTGCATTTTCGTGTGTCCAAAATGAAAGTTCGAAAATCTTTGATGTGATAGTCTAAAACTATGTAAATCAACATGCTAACAACGAATTTTGATACGACAACCACACCATTTCACGCAATTTTGATATTTCAAGCATTTAGGTTTTTAGAAGCGTCGGTCTGATGACAATGTGAGTAGTAAGCAAACGGCGAACACCCGACCGGCGCCCCCCCCCTCTGGAACGACAGAGTGTCGTGGTGTGCCGGCCAGGTTGGTTCACCTTCACAAAATGTTCGCTGACTCCCCCCCCCTCTGGAACGACAGAGTGTCGTGGTGGACTTGGGCGACCGCCAGGATTAGTCTTGAGGCTATAGTGTGTGATGTTTTTCGTGCAATCTGCTGAATGTTGGGTTGTAAAATGGGCTGTTTCGAGTGGAAAGAGTGCTCGGATGAGAAAACGGAGGCCGGATTCGGATTCAGCGTGAAATTCTGCATCGGTATGGTGAATTTGAACGCAATCGGAGAGAAAAAATTTTCGCTGACGCCCCCCCCTCTGGACAGCTCGCTTCGATTTTGGCTTCCAGTGGACGGATTTTGTCGTGCCATAGCTCGTTTGAAAGCTAAGAGTGAGACAAATTCAGTGAAACAAACGGCTTGTTCATAACTGTCTTCGTTTAGATGTGAGACGCCATTTAAGATTTTGGGACATTGGCGAAAAACGACAGAGTTAGAATTTAGGACGTTTTGGGCTGTAGCTTCAAAACGAAGCATCGGATTGGAAAACGGATTTCAGATTTGAAATCAGCGTGAAATTCTCTATCTGTATGGTGAGTTTCAAGGCAATCGGCGAGAAAAAATTTTCAACATTTTTCGAAAAAACGACAGAGTTAGAATTTGGGACGTTTTGGTGTGTAGCGCCCAAACGAAGCATCGGATGAGAAAACGGAGGCCAGATTCGGATTCAGCGTGAAATTCTGCATCGGTATGGTGAATTTGAACGCAATCGGAGAGAAAAATTTTCGCTGACGTCCCCCCCCCCTCTGGACAGCTCGCTTCGATTTTGGCTTCCAGTGGACGGATTTTGTCGTGCCATAGCTCGTTTGAAAGCTAAGAGTGTCACAAATTCAGTGAAAGAAACGGCTTGTTCATATCTGTCTTCGTTTAGATGTGAGACGCCATTTAAGATTTTGGGACATTGGCGAAAAACGACAGAGTTAGAATTTGGGACGTTTTGGGCTGTAGCTTCAAAACGAAGCATCGGATTGGAAAACGGATTTCAGATTTGGAATCAGCGTGAAATTCTCTATCTGTATGGTGAGTTTCAAGTCAATCGGAGAGAAAAAATTTTCAACATTTTTCGAAAAACGACCGAGTTAGAATTTGGGACGTTTTGGGCTGTAGCTTCAAAACGAAGCATCGGATTGGAAAACGGATTTCAGATTTGGAATCAGCGTGAAATTCTACATGGAAATTGGTTGATTTCCAGCTCAATCGGAGCACTAGAACCGGAGATAGACGGGTTTTTAGTGTTTGGATGATGGGTATTACGTCATCAGCTGATCGCCACACACTATATAAGCTGGGAACCGACAGAGACTTGACATTAATACGAGAGATTGTCAACGGTAAGTCGTCTCTCTGAGCTCCGATGATAGCTTCGGACATTCCAAATTCCGGGTTCTGTAAGAAACCGACTTAGAAAATTTCATTGCTGATATCAGCTAAGCCGTCAGACTTAGAGGTTAGCCAGGAGATGGCCTTCGTCTCCAGGCCATAGAAGACTCTTTAAAAAACTTTAATAAACTTTAAAGGCTTGTAACTTTGCTTCTACAAGTCCGTTTGACTTGATTCAAAAAAGGTTCGGTCGCTATTGACCTGCTCTAAGTGATAGACTACTTATAAAATTTCATAAGTAGTGCTAAAAAATTGAAAAATTTAAATTCACTAGTTTTGGAGGTTTTCTGGGGTTTTCGACCCTGCTGAATTCAACTAAGACATTTATAAAGTTGTGGGAGGCGAGCTTCGGCTTGGAATTTGCAACCTTTGTAAACAATCCACTGATTTTCATGTCAAAATCGGGGTCCGGATACCAACACAGTGATATGACGCACGCTCTGTCCGCGGAGGTTGGATTTGTG
The DNA here is from genome assembly GCA_907163375.1 of Prostheceraeus crozeri. Classification (NCBI taxonomy): domain Eukaryota; kingdom Metazoa; phylum Platyhelminthes; order Polycladida; family Euryleptidae; genus Prostheceraeus; species Prostheceraeus crozeri. Next base: position 205,569 of record CAJQUW010005362.1, read on the forward strand.
GGCCGAGGCCTTGGAGTTGGGATAAGATCCCCTCTGAGTAATGCCTGTAACGGATTCAAAGGTTCGACACTTTCCACCAATCTCACAATTTAGCTGTATGATTATAAAAATGACTGCCAATGTTGCCTGTTAGTAATTCTATTTCATCCTTCCTTTACAGATACATAAGTTACAAAATGGGAGGCAACTCAAAATTTTTATTTAAAAAGTGCTCTTGTGGAGAAATAAAGAGAAGTGGCGAATTCAAACGCCACATTAACAAATATAAGAATACTCCTCACTTTCACGAGGAAAGAGCCGTTATTTCCGGCTGTACACATTGCCTGAAATTTTTAAAAGGCAAGGAGCATGAGGAATTTTACATCGCCCACGCCGAATGTCCGCTCAAAAAGGCTAACAATTATATAACATCAGACATCGGCAAAGTGATCGCACCCTTCTTCAACGAAGAAACAGTCGATCTAGACGCAGCACTACAAGAGGCTATTGCAACAATTTTGGAACCTGTTGCTTCGGTCACTACCTCATCGACAGCAGAAGAGAAGGCCCCACTAAGCGATTTGGACTGCTCAGATGACTCCGATTCTGAGGAGGTCGTCATCACTAAAAACGCGGAAGAGATAGGAAAACCGACAAATCAGTCTTCCCCGAAAAAGAAAGTGATCGCACCTTCCCCAGTAAAGAAGGGGATTAAGCAGCAGATGAACAGCTGGAATAAGGATGAGCAGATCGCAAAAGTGAGCCAGGAATATGCACTCACGAAATTAAAAGATGAGCTCACTCGTTACAAAAACGAATGTTCGGCCCTTAGGGATGACAATTTCCACCTGAAGGGTCAGGTAGCCGAGATTCGGGCCCTCAAGACCCAAGTAATTAACTTAGAACCTTTCCGCGAAAGGGCGCTTGCCAGCGAAAAACGAGTTGAAGAGCAGGCGACTTACATAAAATCACTAAAAGTTCAGGAAGAGGTGTCAAATTTAAAAATTGAGCAACTAAAGACTAGCCTGACTGAGAGTCAGAAGAAAGAAGAGAGACGAACAACGCTCCACATTCCCATCATCAAGAGCAGAATCGTCGACAGCGTCATCCTTGAGAGTGAGGACTTGGATGCCACATTCGAGTGCTACGAGGGAGCAATGGCGGAGATGCGCTGTCTCCATGTCTCCATCAAGCATGATGGCGAAATAAAGGAGCTGCGCCACCGGAAGCGAAAACTGCCGGCCAAGTACTTACCTCAACCATCACCATCGAAGGGGTCGCGAACCGGCTAAATTTCTCTTATGGTAAGTTAATATCATCTCTATCACTTGAATATATTTTCATCTATTTTTCCTTCTATTTTCAGATACGACGAGAACGAACCAACGGCTCTCTTAAGGGCCACCATGGGGCAAGATATGATAGAACCTCCACGCGGTTTGCCCTGGGCAGTCTTTAGACTGGCGAATACTATCATTAAGTTGAATCTGCTATCAGTCAACTTGAACGTTACATCACATTAGAGGGGTATATAAACCACTACCTCTCATTTCATTTCATTTCAATCATGGAGACACCAAACGCTGCAGTCAACTCTCCTCGCGGACCGCAGTTAAGACCGCGAAATTTATTTAATGAATTTGCTAGAATAGAGGAGCAAGACAGAGTCCACAACAATCTTGCTCAGATTGGCAATGCGATGACAGCAAGTGTTGCCAATCCAATGGAATGGCGCTACATTCCACCCTCCACTCACATACCAACTAGCATTGAAGTCGACACTGCTGAGGTTGAACGGTTTCGACTCTCTCTCAGCAGAATCGGTATGGAGTTAGATTGCTGATGACGACTCCCGAGAACGAACCACCGGCTCTCTTAAGGGCCACCATGGGGCAAGACATGAAAGAACCTCCACGTGGTTTGCCCTGGGCAGTCTTCGGACTGGCGAATACTATCATTAAGTTGAATCTGCTATCAGTCAACTTGAACGTTGCAAATGAAGTTCGGTGTAATACTTCCTTTCGACGGGCGTTCCTGTAAAGGGCGGCGGTGAAACCCGTAGCTATGTATACCGCAAGGGACATTCGGCAATGGTCAATCTTGTTAAACCTCTCTGCGTCATGTTTGCAAGTGAGTGCCTCTGTCTCAACGTAGTATGCATTCGCGCCAGGGCGACATTTAGCCAACTGTCGAAGGTTGCCTAAAACTTTCCATTGCATACGTTATGAGAACCATGAGTTCTACCTGTCTATATCAATGAGACGAATTGATGAATGGAATGAAATGGGAGGACACTCACGCGCCACACGCAACATAACACACTTCTCTCTTCCGTAGTCTAACAAGCTCTTTACACATGGATCGCAGTCGATTGCTATCCCTGTATCAGAAGTGTAAGCTATCTTAATTTTATCTAACACTATTTCATCTACCATTATCATCCATATGAAATGTTATAAGATTTACAAGTTAAACTAAGTGTGCTACTATTTCCAAATGAAAAAGTATACATGGTTAAATCATCCACTGAAGCCCCATTCAAGTAAGTCAGTATGAAAGCAAAGATAATACGAAATAAAAATTTATTATGGCATGTATTTCAAAAGGTCTTCATCGTCAATATCGTCCCAGAGTCTGGCTTCACATAGATCACAAAAACAGTTCAGTTGCTTTAATCGTTCTTCCACTGCGAGCCTCACTTTGTCAATATACTCCCACTCCGCCATAGTTCGTGGCTGGGAGTTAGGGGTGTACCACTCCCATAATTGGTGGAGGAATTTGGTGCTGGTGATCTCCATCACATCGTCAGTATCGTACTGGAGATACTTCCACCTCACGCCTGTTAAGTCGGGATACTCCTTCTCACATACACTCTCTGGTAATGACAACTTTCCGCTGGTAATGACAACTTCCTGATATTGTCCAGTCGGTACACCTTCTCTACCTTCCCCTTCGTTGGAGCGTTTGGTACAACGAGCGCCTTTGGTGTTGAGCATGGAGAAGAGAATTTTGTGTTTGGTGTGGTCGGAGGGCTTGTCATGTTGACTGTGAATAATGACTTTGAAATGTTTTCTAATTCTTAAGTATCAACAAGCAACCAATCAGAATGAACAGCCAATGAATGATGAATATGAAAGTATATATGCAAAGTGACATTCGTGTCATTTCACTCTGTCTTTGAGACGTATAAGTGAACTGCTCTCTCGTGAATTCCAAATTTGAGTGAAGTCTCTATCTTGTTGAAGTATCAAGCTTAAACATAATTTCGTTCAAATGGTAAGTTGAAAATTTCTTCACTCATATCCCTCAAACGTGTGGCTAATAGCATCTTCCTCAATTTCAGGCATCAACTTCATCACGAACGCCCTCCCTTCTAGAGGAAAGTTTAGAGTTGTTGAGTCAAGGTAGGTTGTAACAATACACTGAGACTTGAACAGAGATGATAGAATGATTTCTCTTTCAGGTGATACCAGTCCCATCTCGAGCGAGTCCATGTCAACATTGTCGCGGGAATGCAACGATCGGGAATGTGCTGACTGTGGGCACATCTTCACGAGGAAGCGTGATCTCGTCCGACACATCAAGCGAGGTGTTTGTAGACCTAAGTCAGCATCAATCTCCGAAGGTGGGGATGATTCTGTTAACGATGTCTCCTTTGCTTGCGATTTATGCATTCAGTCTTTTGAGTCACATTTTGAACTATCTTCACATAGACTTCGACATACACACAGTGACGATAGTTATACTAACAGCGCCTCCTCTATCCGACTCTCTGAAGTGTCGATAAATAATTTAGTGAGGAACTACCAGATGGAATCCTCAGAAACCATTACTGACTTTGAAGAATGGTTTCATCAAAATTCATCTTTGATTGGTGCGCTCTTCAACAATTTAGCCAATTTTAGAATGAAGGCGCTCATCTATCTCAAAATAAAATATGCAAAAATCGACCACCATACTGGTCAAATAGTAGAGAGGTTGGAGTTTCACATACCCTCCTCTCCTGCAACCGAAGTTGTAGACTGCGAGTCTTGGATAAATTTTCATATCCAAGGGTTAAAATTAAACATAGATAAATTTAACGAGCGTGATAGTGGACTCGTTTTTGATGGTATTGAGACCGCCATGATTAAAATCACTTTATTAGAGAACTACTCTGGACGAGGCTCCTTTAAACTTCCGAAAAGTTTAAAAAATAAAACAGCAGTCATTTCTGTAGATTGCGAATCGCACTGTTTTAAGCATGCCGTCCTCTCCATTCTCCACTATAATGATGTACAGAATAGCCGATACCCCAAGAGTAAGTATCAACAGTGGGAGAATGAATTAAAGTTTGATGACTGCAATAGTGAAGATATGAAAATTAAAGATATAGAAAAATTTGAAAAGTTGAACAACATCAAAATAGTTCTCCATGTTTGGGAAAAGGGATTGAAGGGTGTCCGCTACAACTCGCGTTCGAGTTGTTATGAGCACGTTGTCAACCTTTTATTAGTAAGACAGGATGATAGTGAGGAATGGCACTACTGCGGTATTCCCAAAATCTCTCGCTTATACCACCACCTAAGAAATTCTAGCTCATCAGAGATTTATTACTGTGACAGATGCATTCGCAACTTTAGGAGTAAAAATAAATTTGAAACTCATTACGAATGGTGTAAGCGAGGTAAACTACAAATGGAGCGCATGCCCAAAGATAAGGAGTTTTCATATAGAGAGAATGGCGATGAACTAAGTCCTCTTCGTGTCATCTATGCTGACATCGAATGCTATATCGATGATATCATCCACAAGCCAGCAGCCATATCCTGCTATGAAGTATGGCATGACCATTTACAAAATAGAAAAAATAAAATGCACGTTTGGCAAGGTGAGGATTGTATTTACCAATTCCTACAATTCCTCGAACAGGCTGTAAAATTTCAACAAAAGTGTGATGGTGAACTCTATCGCAGATCATTGCATATGACAGCAGATGATCAAGCAAAATGTGATAGTTGCAACGTTTGCCCCAAATGTAGGAAAACATTTGATGATGATAAGATTAAGAAAGTGCGCGACCATGATCACATCACTGGTAAATTTAGAAACGCACTATGTTCAAAATGCAATTTTTCACTTAGGATGAAACGGCGTACATTACCCGTCATTTTCCATAATTTCAAGGGCTACGACAGTCATATGATAATAAAAGGAGGTTTAGGTCAAATGAAAGAGTGGAAGCTTGATGTAATAGCACAAACGAGAGAGAAGTTTATGGTCATGACAGCAAAAGTGCCTGTCGATAAAACTAAAGAAAATAAGACGGTCTATTTTGATATAAAATTTTTAGATTCCTACCAATTTATGACTGCATCACTGGCCTCTCTCGTACAAAATCTAAAGTCTCTTCCACTAACACAAAATCTTAAGAAACAATATCCAAATCTAACCGATGAAGTCATCACACGGAAAGGAGTCTTTCCATATGCATATTTTGATGCGATTAATAAACTCGGCGAGACTCCTCTTCCGGCCATAGATAAATTTAAAAATGATTTGAGCGGTGCAGAATGTAAGACCGAAGATTATGATCATGCACAAGATGCATGGATAAAATTTGACTGCCATACATTTGGCGAATATATGATTGCCTACCTTACGTTAGATGTATTTTTGCTGGCTGATGTATTTCAGGAGTTTCGACGAGTGGCATTAGAAGAAGATAAGTTAGATCCCGTCCACTTTGTCAGTCTGCCAGCCATGTCATTTAAGTCTGCTTTTAAAATGACTGGTGAGACCATTCATCTCTTACAAGATCCAGAGATGTATAATTTATTTGAGCGAGGAATTCGCGGTGGTCTCACATTTGTAAATAAACATAGGTTAAAATCAAAATTAGTAGGCGATGATCAGACTCATCTTAAGTATTATGACCAAAATAATTTATATGGTAGTTCACTATCCAAACCACTCCCTCACTCTGAGTTTAGCTGGTTAGATGATAGTGAAATTCAGCATCTCTCCAACCCTTCTAACATACTAGCAATTCCAGATGAAGGTGATTGGGGATATTATTTTGAGATAGATCTAATTTTTCCAAATAATATTAAACATAAAACCGTAGATTTTCCACTCGCACCCGAATCAGGTGAAGTGACCAAAGATATGTTTTCCGACTTTATGAAACAATTTCATAAAGATTTAGAATCATGCGATCAACCCGACTATAAGCCTTGCCGCAAACTTTTACTCACCCAGTATGATAAGGAAAACTATCTAGTCCACTTTAGCATCTTAAAATTTTATTTAGAAATGGGTATGATTTTAAAAAGAGTTCACCGCATTATTAAATTTAGACAGAAAGCCTTCCTCAAACCATATATTGATAGCAACAGCCAGAAACGTGCACTAGCCCAAAATAATTTTGAAAAAGATTTTCATAAGTATAAGAATAATAGTCTATTTGGTAAGACGATGGAGGATGTTAGAAAACGTGTAAACTATAAACTAGTCAATGATGTTACAAAATTTAAGAAATTGGTCTCATCACCTCTATTCATCGATAGAGACATTATCGATGAGGACCTTGTAGGTGTTAAAATGATAAAATCTGAAGTTGAGTTGTGCAAGCCCATCTATATTGGTCAAGCTGTACTAGATTACTCTAAGCTTGAAATGTACCAACTCTTTTATAAAATACTAAAACCATGTCCTCTCGTAAAAGAGGTTCGTTTGTTGGGTGGCGATACAGATAGTTTCTTCTTAGGTATTACCACTCAAAAAGATTTAAATTTCAATGAAGTAGGAAAATCTTTAGAAAGATATTTTGATACATCAAATTATCCTACTGATCACCCACTCTACTCCATCAAAAATAAGGCAAAACTTGGCTGCTTTAAGGATGAGACAGCAGGGAAGGAAATAGATGAAATGATTCTCCTCCGTCCAAAAATGTACAGTATGAAATTAAAGGATAGCGACGATAGTATTAAGCGTGCTAAAGGCATATCAAGATCATTGGTCTCTAACATGAAACATAAAAATTTCAGGAAAGCCTATAGAAATAAAAATATAACGTTTGTCAATATGACAATCTTAAAATCTAAGTCGCATGAGATCAAAACTCATACTTTTAGGAAACGGGCGCTTTCAGCATGGGAGGATAAGAGGTGCTGGTTAGAGCACAACATATCTATTCCACATGGACATCCTGACACAAACATACCACCACCCAAAAGAATTAAACTCACACTACCACATTCAGGAGACGTCTTAGCATAATCATCCTTAACTTAGTATTTTTATGTTGATTTCTGTAGATAAACATTGCTGTTTTATGTATCGCATGAGATCGTTTCTTCCTTGTGAATATATGCCTACAGTCAGCCCATTCCCCCTATATCTGTGAAAAGACTTTTTCATATACATATTTTTATTTCAATAAACATATCACAATGACTTCACTTTGTTTTCCGAAACACTAAAGTTACGAGGGTTTTAGTATCTTTCACATGGATGCACTCTTGTAAACCATTGGCAATTTTGATAGCAATAGAGGGTATAGTTTGTTTGACGACGGGATGATAGAAAATAGATTCAAACATCTTCTCGACTATTCCATATGAAGCGTCTTTATCATGAATGAAATCACGTAAAATGTATTCTTTTTTCTCACCAACAGAAATAGGTAGAATCAAATCACTTTGAATGTAAAGGTGCTGTTCATGTTTATCAAGTGTCATTGGTGTTTCTATACCAATCGTATGCGCAGCAGCAAACACTGTTTGTAGCATTGAAAAACCAAAGAGTTTTTTCAAATTTTTACTCAATTGACATTGAATGTCATCACCCAGTTTCAGAACAACGCGTTGATTTTCAATTGAAAACGAAATGTGGTGTGTCTTTACATCATATTTACTTTTCATCACATGCTTCAACTTCTGTTGTATATAAGGATTTACTACATGAATGAAGCTTTCAACTGTATGATATAGACGCGGCATTATATTGATAGCAACTTTAGATTCTTCATAAGACTGGTAAATTTTCTTGATGCGATCGCCATAGATGTCCACCCACCATTCATCATTAACTGAATCAGCTTTAGTGTGATATTCATGAGAAGCATACACCACACCGCTTCCAATAATAGGTGTATAATGTCTTACAAAATGACGCAAGGTTGGAGAGAAATAAACTGTAAGTTTGTCATTATATTTCTGAATAACCAACTTATTTTTGTTCGCCATAATTTTCTCTCCATACTTCTTACCCACAGTCTCATTCCATCGTTTTACTAACTCAATAAGTGATAAAGGTTGAACACCACGCTTTTTCAAAATGATGCGTTCTTCGCATTCTACAACATCTTCATCAAATATTTTAAATCTATAATGAAATTTGTTGATTCGATTTGAATAAACTTTTTTAACATTTGCAGTAGCAATTGACGTTAGATGTAGTCCATGACCAAAACCAAGATGTGGATAGAATTCATTATCCAACCTCAGCGTAAGACCTTTAGTAAAAGAATGAAAGCGGAGGAACTGTCTCCCACTCCAATGATAGATAGTAAACTCATAAGCTTTCTGATTTTTATTCTTCATGATGGAAGTATTACCACTGTTGAATGCCTTAATAATTTTCTCATTCCCAAATGGTTCATAAGAATCTGATTTTATCTGAATCCATTCATAGTTCCACTTTCCATCTGATGTTAAATTGTATGGGAACTGAAATGTATTATTCATCGTTATTCCATCATGGGTGCGAGGAGTCAATATCATTTCTTCCAAATCATTCACATTCTGAATATTGCTATCATAGCAAATACTAGAAACGCCAACCTCCCATTCACCTTCTAAATGCAGTGGCCGATTTAATTCTACTCGATAGTCTGATGGTTTATTTTTGGGAAATTTATTCATAGAAGCATTACTGGGCAAGTAGATTAGAAACGAGTCCTTATGTTCACTTTCCATATTATTCACATTGGAAAAATATATTAGCATACTTTTGCATTAACTCTTCATTCGGAAATGGAGTGTGATACTTGTCACAGCATCTTTATGAAAAGGAATCAACGCACCAGCATCGTCATAAATGCCAATATCAATTTGTGGGATGTAGTTTGATTTCAGCTTTGTATAATGCACTTTCTTGAAAGTATGCTCAGATAAAATACTGCAGCTTTTTGGCTGGTATGGTATCATTGCTAGCAATGGAGCTTCAACATCTCCCACACGTACATCTTCACCAATATTGGAATATATCTGAAAATAGTTAATACGACGCGATAGCGACATGTCTGCGCTAGCTTTGGTTACAGTACCACTTTTAAAGATATTTTGATCAAAACCCAAAATGTCCATTAGAGTTTTATCCATAATTAGTTCAATACCTTTTCCACTTATAGTGAGAGACAAAGTACCTTCTTTTTCAGAAAATGAAATATGTTGGTCATTAATCACTTCATTTAAATAATCTACAACCAATTTAACCGAAGTAATAATGCGAGGCATCAACACTCTTGTTTCATGTAAGATACCACCTAAAGGCTCTACACACTTTCTGTATAAAGATACGGACCATTCTGTATCAAATTGATTTGACCTCTCACATGGTAAATGTTGCATATCAGATTTTCCATGAACAGCTGCAGAACGATGTCGTAAGAACTGATGAAAATCTTTTGAACAAACTAATACTAGATCATCATCATTTAATTTGCTTATTGCAATATGATTAGATGATTTAATATAAGTCAATGTTGCCACTTGTTTACCATCAACTCGAAGGAGATAATTAAATTTCTTCAATAATGTTTCAGGAGTCATGTTTGTCTTTCTTGGCTTAATCACAATCTTCTTCACCAACGTCTTCTCATTTCTTGGAATAAGATCTACATAATAAGCTTCCTCTCGATATATTAACTGTTTATGACCACTTATGTGGTAATTAACGTTAAAATTATCATAGGTTATTAAGGCGCTAGCGAGGTAGCCTAAATCATTTCTTAAACTTGGACTTAAACCAACAATCCAATCTTTCTCAACTACATGATGTACATAAGTATAATCATCATTGTGCGGAGTAAATTGGGCAATATGTTTACACGCTTTATTCAAGAAATCATATATAAACTTTTTACATGATAAGAGATCTTTCTTTGGCCACTGTGGAATGTATACTCGGCTCCCCTTTTCACATTGGTAAGCAGCTGTACGCCTCATATTAATAGTCATCACCTCATGATCAAAAGTATAGACACAGTTGCTATAAACAAGTTGAGTGACACCCACTTCCCAATTTCCATTTAGCTGTTGTGCATGATCAATGGGAGTAGAAAAGAGTGCGGCTCGATTACTAGTAAATCTCTTTGTAGCCGCATTGCTAAGCAAAATATGATAAAACGACATTTTTATATTGCTGATCTGCAACTTTTGCATAACATCATGAAGACTTGGATTTTGGACTCTCTACAATATATCAGAGTTGATCGTGATGGAAACGTACATTTCAAAAATTCTCATGGTCATACATCAAGAGGAATTACATCAACATGGCGACAATTTGTCAACCTCAATGATATCATGAGGGATTTGGAATATTTTGAAACATTAAGATTCATCTCCTTGGGTGATCAAGTTTGGCTTCAACATTACAGAAATGAAATTCAAATCTACCATTCTCATTCCGCAAACTGTTTCTCATTTCGCAAATACAATTGGGAGAAGTATAGAAGATATATACATCGCTCCATCATGACATTTATTCGTCGTGAGTTCATCGCCCTACTATGCAAATCTTAATCAGACATGACTACCACACATCATGAGTTGGAAATTAGATTCCCTACAACGTATTGAAACGGATCATGATCGAAACGTCTATTTCAAAGATTCAACTGGAAATATGAGAAGAGAGTTTGCTTTATCTTATCGTCATTTTCAATCTCTACATCATATCATGAAGGACTTGAAATACTTCTATATGAAAAGACATTCACGTATTGGAAATCGCATCTGGCTGCGCGTCAACAATCGGCGAATTCAACTCTATCATTCCCAACTTCATACTAACTTCACATTTCATCAAGGTAGTTGGGAAAAGTATAAAAGGAAGGTACATCGCTCAATTTACTCATTCTTTCATCATGAAGCGCCATCGCTACACCATCGTCAACATTCTCCGTCGCTTCAGACTCTACACCAAAATCGATATCACAACATTACACCAACACCTTCCAAACAGCAAGTATTACCCGGGCCGTCCTTAAATGTTAGTGGTGAAGATGAACAATTCACGGAATCTTCAACTCTTCCCAAATGGGACTGTACAGATTCTCGGCGCCCTTTCTCATTCATCGGCGCAGTCAATGCGCTTAGAGCTACAAAGACTACTACGTCGGATATGGAAGAGGGAGAGGTGTGTGATGTCGAATCTGACTGTGGACAATATGGTGATCTCTACTCAATTGAGTGAAAGTGTATCATTTTTGAAGATTCGTACCAGCAGTTACAATTTGTGTTATGAACCCGAACTTTTTCCTGCAGCTCTCATCAGTTGTTGGTTACCTGTGCATGTAGCAATCTTTCATAATAGTAAAGTGATCATTACTGGACTAAAATGTCATGTACAAGCAAATGTGATCCTAGACTACCTCATCGAGTATGTACGTACCCAGCGGATTGTAAAATAAAAAACAATTTTTCCAACATGATGTTTTTATTTCAAATCATGATAGAACTTACAAATCATTTTTTCATTAGAGGATGGATTACATGAAAAGTTTTGAATAACAGATACAAATCGAGATACATGTAAACGTTTTAAGATGAAGTACAGTACAAAAGCACCACACGTTGATGAAAGTGGATGTTGTAGTATGCGTTCATTTCGCTGATATTGACGCGTATGTTTTCTCAACCACTGCTGTGTTGGTATATTTGGAGGTTGAGCAAGAGAGTCAAATAGTTCACCACGTCGGTCTTCTCCAATAAAGATCGCTTTCCAATGCTCACCGCCTAAATTCTGCGAATGAGTGTTTAGCACAATAAAGATGGGATAGTGATTTACTGCAGGTGGTAAGGTATCGAGTGAATAGACATTATCGAAAGCTTTCAACGTCGCTTCGTCTGCATTACGCTGCACTTTAGTCTTAATATCGTCAGCAGTCAACCAACTCATTAACGATTATACTGAAGAATCACGTCACGATACTTTGTAATTTCAATATTTGAATCGAAGACTGCATAAATTAATACATTGATCGTCTCAGCTAGTGTTCTTTTGAACGTTAAATCCAAACGAATATTATGAGGCACGTTCGCTTGACGATAGGGTGCACTAATATCGCTGTTAGCAGTCAAATCAAATGCATAAATAGTATATCCACTCTTAAACTCTTTCATAGTAAGTCCGTTGGTGTCATCCGTATTGTAAAAGCCAAAGACATCCATAAAATCAACATACCTGCGCATAAATTGATCCGAAGCAAAATCTGGTTTGTAGGGTGGACCAGGATGACTCACGCCATTTACACGTAAAGCAATTTCACTTAACTGATTGTGTTTAAAATTGAAAGGATTCTTCTTTATATTACCATTAAATGCATCATTTTCAACCATTGCCACCATGAGGAGCTTCGGTGCTTCCGATGGAAAGAGGCCATCTTTCATGAAACTCTTTTGATCTTTCGGAATTGTAAAGGTGAGAAGCTTTGTATGCTGAACGGGGTAAATGGCATTTTGGCGGTTAAGACCTTCAGCATGTCCTCTAATGACACTTGGATTCGGTACTACTCAACGAATGTAAAGTGCAATATCTTCCACATGAATTCTAAAATTGTCAACTTTAGCAAATGCATTCAGCGCAAATTCAGGCTTATTCAATGTCAGCTTGAGTCGCATGCTGGTATTACACAGTAAAAACTTTGACTGTCTAAAGAAGTCTAAATTCAGCGGACCATATAGCTGACATACTTTACTATCTTTAATCATAGCAGATCGCTTTACAAAGCCACTGTTTGTTTCAACATCAAATTTTCCTGCTTCATCTCTGTACCATCCCATGGCTTCCATATGACTTTTTTGTGCTGCTGGATGAAACTGTGATACATGATTGAAATATGATTTATAGGGATAATCGCTTTGACCACCTTCCACCTGCTGCTCTCCAATCGTTAGAGAAACATCGCGAAGTAATGTAGTCAATGGTAAATTGTTCAGTCCAACTTTATGTGCATCGTCAATAGCAGTTCCATCTGCTTGCTGAATTCTAAACCTCGAATCAAGCATCGCATAACTCAAATCTATGTAGTCATCACTACCACCAGGAATAACAAATTCAATGGGGCCAGCATTCTCAGCTGTTCGAGGATGATAATCTACAATACTTGAACTAAGAATATCTGTCTGTATGGCTTGTTGATCAAACAAACAAAAACCGGAAGTTTTACACTCCATGATTAGAAGTTATAGCAGCGTCGTCGTTTAGCGCCTGATGAATGATTAGAACCTCTGCGATGATTGCGTGAATGCCTTTTGACTGAAGATCGCACCTTACCAGCTCCGCGATGTTTCCTCCTTCCTTTATTCATTCGTTTAGGTGATTTCTTTCCTTGAGTAACACCAGCAAAGGTCTGCTTCAATGTTTTTAAACCGCGTTCCTTCCCACGATTCAACAAACTGCTCATAAAACTTCTACCTCTGGAAAGATCACTAGCAACATCACCAGCAAAGCCAACGGCATTACTTAAAACATTTCGTTTTAAAGATCTACCGACATTGGATATGAGAGGTGCTACAACAGATTTCAGTGCACCAAGTATGCTACCTCCACGTTGGCGGCGAGCGCCGATGTAAATTTGTCCTCCACCACTTACATAGGAGGGTCGTGAATAAAATGAGGCAGTTGGATTCATAGCTCAAACCCTAAACATTGTTAGTTACAACTTTGCATGAATCACTGTCGATCACTTAGATGAAAGATGTCGGCACGACGCATCCAAGAGTTCATACTTGAAGGATAACCAGTCCATTTAACAAGACACCATTCTTCACCTTGCCGTTTTTTACATCGAATGATTTTCTCTACCAAATATGTTTCACTTTCAGTGACTACCTCAATCTCATCGCGGTAAAAGCTACCCTCAATTTCTTCATTATCGTAATCTTTCAACTTGTAGGTGGTTGGAGAGTCTTTTTGATCAATCCTTGATACTGTAAATACCTCCTCTGTCCAATTCGGAAGGTACCCTTTAGCAAAAACACTTTTCACTTTTGAGATACGAACTTTATCACCAATTTTCACATCACTTTTCACATGAGTGCGTTTACGTTGGAATGATTCGCGCACTTTATCTACATTGTCAGCATTTACATCTACTGGTCTGAGTCCAATAGAACGATGGATAGAGTAATTGTAGGCATGGAGTGTATCTTGTAGAACCTTTGTCCAATTTTGTGTCAAGTTGGCAGTAAAATGTCGCCACAAGCGATTTTTTAATGTGCGATTAAAACGTTCAACGAGTGCAGCTTTATAAGCACTCTTTACACTAAACAACTCAATATCATGCCTCTCAAATAATCTTCTCACATGCTGATTTTCAAACTCTTTTCCTTGATCACTCTGAATTCTTTTTGGAATGCGGCCTTCTCGAAAAATTGTTTGGAATGCTTTTGCTACTCCTTTCCCTTCTTTAGTTTTTAAAGGTTGAGCCCACGCATAACGCGAGAAGATATCAATGACGGTTAAAATAAAATTATTGCCCAAGTTATGTTTTGAAATGGAGGCGACATCGCACAAATCTGCTTGCCACTGTTCATCGATGTCATGAACAATATAATGGGTGGTGCGGTACTTCTTTTTTGCTTGTTTGTGGAGTGTATAGGTAGCCTGACCCTTTAACCATCGTTTCACTTGTGATTGTGGAAGACCACTCGCTTTTGATAATTTCTTGATAGATGCAAATCCTGCCGGATGTTTTACATCATAATAGATTGACTTCAAACGTTCAGTCGATGACGACTGACTCTTCTTCCTCCTTCTCATCTTTTTGTTTTCTTGCCTTTCTACATTTACAACAACTGCAGCATTTAGCTTTAGCGGTTTTGCGATCGTGTTCACATTGCTTAGGGGTTTCATTATGAGAGCTGGCGCAGCAAGTGCAAGTGACAACGACATTCACCTCTGGCGGCTCATTACATGGCAAGCAACACATCTGCTTCATATTAATAGTCTGAGAACGTGTATTTCCTGGGAGGAGCTGTTTTACGTTTTCCTTTTACTAGTTTTAGTGGTGATGTAGATCTACGTCGAGTTCTTCCTCTTGTTTGCTTAGTGAGTGTGGGAGGGGATGTAGCAGGTGACGCCTTAAACCAATTTGTTGGCATTTTCATCGTCTGAAGCATTGGAGCAGTAGCCACTGTTGAATCAAGTTCTTTCAATGTCTCATTATTTCAAGCAAATTTTGGCACATTATGCTTTTTCAATAGTTTAAGAAAGTATGACCAACCAGGTGGAACATAGCCCTGACGGCGCTTTCTACGTGTTACATACTGAATCAAGTCTTCATAACGTGAAGCATCAATCACTTTATTTTCATCTGTAATGATTTCTCCTCTATCATTTACATTGAGATGGGGTTCAATACTGTTGAAAAGAGATATGGCATGTGCGCGAGATGCTAAAGGTGTAGCAGTCGATACAGAGTCAAGCATCTTATTCTTCAAGTTTTTCAATTGCTCAACAGTTTCCGATTGTAATAATACAGCACGATGTGGATCTTTGATGTGAACATTTTGCTGATAATCTATTTCTTTCCTATACATTTGATTTGCAAGAGGTTGCTTTACTTGCTGCATGGCAGTCAATTGTACATATTCATCCTGAGGAATAACAATCATGCGAGAATAAGAATTCATAGTTTGTAGATAATCATGGGAGTTTTCAAAATATCACTTCGAAATCTAAATTCTTCCGGACACTCTTGCGTAAAGTCAATGAATAAGTAACCGTATGGTTTTTCAGTAGCTGCTTGAAAAATTTCAATTAAGGCTTTTGATCCTCTGGGTGCAACTTGTCGCGCTAAAATTTCAAATTGACTTTTATCTCGCGGATTCTTGAAACTTGCATAATAGTGTGTATTCAGGTTTCGTGTACGAGCTTCTTTTCCATCAGGAAACAAATTTTGTGTGATATAGATGATAAAACACCTTTTATGATGTGCTGCACGAGTGAACATATCTGTAACATCTTTGGAATTCTTACTTTCTTTTAATAAATCATCCAATACAACAACATCATTAGACTGAAGTTTATCCACTGGAATAATTCCTTCATGTCGAATAAAGTTGCGACTTTGCAATTCCTGAAACAGCGACGGTTGATAAATACCATAACACCAAATCACTCGATTGATAGGTTCCTTAAGCAACTCCCTTCTTTTATCCAATAAATTCAGCGTGAAAACAGTTTTACCTGCATGAGATGGACCTGATACAGTCAGAACTTTATCACATTGAAGTCTGAAATCCATTTTATTACTTTGAGATTCAACATTTGCATAATTAACGCTTAGAGCCAAAGATATTACCCAATAGGTTGCCCACGGCAGGAGCTATCATTGAAAGTATTGCTGAAAGGAAACCGCCCTTTTGTGTTAGAGTTTTCCTCTTTCTTTGAAGGGTGACTTTAGGATTGGAGATGAAACGCAATTTCGTAGCATATCGCTTAAGTAACTTTCGTTGTTTTGGCGCTAATTTCTTCGTCCTCAACTTCCTCACATGAGAAATAATTTCACAAATGAATTTATCGTTAGCATGTCGTATAGCATTGTATCGCTGATTTGCTTTCATTCGTCGGAGAGCTTGAATGGCTGAAGAAAACTTTTGACTTTTACGTTTCGTCATTTTACGTTTCGCCATTTTCCGTGTTAGTCTTTGCTAAAACCTATCTTTACCACATTTGCATAGGTACTAACTATTGCGACATAAGTGACACTCGAAATGAGCAATATCACAGTGGTTACATTGGCAAAGTTGAATGCAATTACGTATGAAACAGCGTTGACAAAAAGCATGCTTACATCTCTTGAAGATGCTCTTTTCATTTCCATCCTTTCGCTTACATACATCGCAACACATAGTTTCACCGTTACTGATGTCTATAGCAAGTCTTTCTGAAGATATGAATTTGCTAGCCTTTTCTAAATAATAGACGCATGTACAGAAGGAATATACTTCGAGAGTGAGCAGACATAGCTCGAAAACCAGTTGTGCTACAATCAAGTACCACTGCATTTTCAATTTTTCTTTATGGAAAGTTGAATGTGAATATCTGAAATCGCTTCAATCACTAGACTGCTACCATGATGGTTAAATGCGTTAAGACGTTCAGCAATTTTTATCATATGTCTTTTAAAAAATTCTTCGGGGTGATCTATCACTTCCATTGAATAAGAAGCAAAATGGAAAGAGCGACTTTCCACCTCTTCCTTTCCAAAATGACTAAACTTAATTTTCGCAACTAATCGCGCCATGATAATGCTATCAGAGAATGTATTCATTAACTCTAGAAATAGAGTGCTAGCATCATCGACCACTGCTTCGATGTCGGTCTCATCTTTATGAATATTTATCACATAATCTTGAACAGCTCCTTTTAAACTTTGCCTATGAAAATGTAATGTTCCGCAGTCGTTTGAGAAAGACATGATCGCCCTTTAACCCATCCATTGCATGAAAACAACTCTTTTCATAGTAACATTTATTGAATAACGGTAACAAGCATGCATTATAGAAAGCATGCATTATAGATCAATGGTTTGAAAGAGATAAAATAGATACAGCTGGTAACTATCATACAGCGAGCAATGATAACCATACAGGACTTTGGCAGTGTTGAGGTAAGGAGGAAAGAAGCATTGGTTATGAACGTAGCTACTACAACGAACAGACAAAATAGGAACACACAAATCCTTAAAACGTTTCGTGACTTCATGGTAGTGTTGATTCACTCTACTATCCCAAGGCGGGAGCAAAATATCATCAATGATTAGATTGGGAAATACTTTCCTCTCCTTACCAGGATTATTACAAAAGATGCGTATAACATTGAAAGTAGCTAACCATCGTTTAAAGTCAATAAGAAGAGCACTCTCACAAGAAAAGCCATAGTCTTGCAAATATTTCAGATTAAGTCCATGAATGTGTTTTCTCGCCCATTGATCAACATTGGGATCGCAGTTGGCATGTTGATGATAGACACTAACAATCTGATATGACCAATTGTTCATAGCAATAGCACTGAGCTCCTGTACAGGTTCACCCTCACAATCCATAAAAATGATGATAGAAGCCTAAAACGGAAATTACACATCTAAGGAAACGTTCTATAACATATTACAAAATGAAGAATTACATCGATGCTTTTCACGACAAAATACGCAAATGATATGATGGCAACGAAGAAGTAAAATGTATCTAATAAGACCACGTCTACGACACTCAAAGCACATAAGCGAATTGTCATAGGGTAGAGTTAGGAAAGGACTAGTAATTCTCCTTCTTTGATTTGCGTTTTGATGCAGCATTCTTCTCCGACTTGCGCTTCGTACCACTGCTGTTAAGGATTTGATCAATTATGTCATCCACGTTGGGTGGTTTTGGAATATATAGGATGGATTCCATATGCATGGAGAGAGAGACTATTTTATTATCCTTGTGTCGACCATAATATAGCCCATTCACTTTGAAAAGGATATCCCAAGTACCTTCTCCGAGCTCATCACATCTGATGGGTATTGAATGATCTCCATCCTTCTTATAGTAAGTACACCAATGTGATACTGGTAGGCAAATGTGATTACCATCCCAAATCTTTCTATAGGGAGTATCCTTGTCATCTCTCGCCTTCCACTCTTGAGCAAGAGGAGTAGGAATGTCCATATTTAATGTCACATACTCCTCAATAATATCAAGTTGGTGGCGAATGTACGGACTCACGGGGATCAGTATGCAGTCCCCATACTGATTGCGCATTATCTTGACATCCGTGGAAGGGAGCATTCCCGTTTGGAGTACTACGCTATGATCATCATAACGCAAGGCTTGTTTAAATTTACGCTGTAGCGGTGTAGGATTATGTACCTTAGTTGTTTCTTCCACTGCCCTCAGTTGTAGATGATGTGATCGTAGCGAACCTTGTAACGTTTGACCGCCATTTTGTCCTACTAGTGCAGCAGATGGAGTAGATGCCTGAAAATGAAAAAGATTGTATTAAGTTTACGTTCAAGGGAGGAGAGGGAGGAAAGTAGCGACTTACCATTTTAGTTGGATAATAGAATAGGGAACTAGAGAGAGAGAGAAAATGTGCGTCCGTCACTCGTGTGATTCAACGATGGAATGATTCTCACTGTGGAAGGCTCGCTATTTATATAGAAATGCTTGATTCTCATTGGATGATGATCCTCATTGGACAATAACATCAAGGTGATTCCAAATCTGAAATCCGTTTTCCAATCCGATGCTTCGTTTTGAAGCTACAGCCCAAAACGTCCCAAATTCTAACTCTGTCGTTTTTCGCCAATGTCCCAAAATCTTAAATGGCGTCTCACATCTAAACGAAGACAGATATGAACAAGCCGTTTGCTTCAGTGAATTTGTCTCACTCTTAGCTTTCAAACGAGCTATGGCACGACAAAATCCGTCCACTGGAAGCCAAAATCGAAGCGAGCTCTCCCGAGGGGGGGGGACGTCAGCGAAAATTTTTTCTCTCCGATTGCGTTCAAATTCACCATACCGATGCAGAATTTCACGCTGAATCCGAATCTGGCCTCCGTTTTCTCATCCGAGCACTCCTTCCACTCGAAACAGCCCATTTTACAACCCAACATTCAGCAGATTGCACGAAAAACATCACACACTATAGCCTCAAGACAAATCCTGGCGGTCGCCCAAGTCCACCACGACACTCTGCCGTTCCAGAGGGGGGGGAGTCAGCGAACATTTTGTGAACGTGAACCAACCTGGCCGGCACACCACGACAGACCACAACCTCTGTCGTTCCAGAGGGGGGGCGCCGGTCGGGTGTTCGCCGTTTTATTACTACTCACCTGCACGTCAAAGGTCACATCAGAGACAAAAATGAAATACTAGTTTGTTTGAGAACATTACCTCTTACCTCACATCAATCGTGTGTGATGGCTCCTCCAAAGCGCATATCAAAATCGAAAGTGTACTCATATTTTTTGGAGAAGGATGGGGGATTTTCCTGCCTGGTAGAGACTGGAGAAAAACCGTGTGAAGCACACATCAACAAGATGGGAGGAGCCGAGTCGCATGCATCTAACTTAAAGCGACATTTGATAAACTTTCATCGAAAATTATTGATAATTGATACAACAATGATCACTAAAAATAGGTTCAGGTAAGCTTATAATGATCAATTTTAGGTTACCAGCTAATTTTTCAAAAAACTAGACTATAAATGCCTGCCACCCGGAGTCGGAGTCCTATCAAAAGCCGGAGTCCAATCAAACCCCGTAGTCGGAGTCCTATCAAAATGATAGGACTACGCATCCCTGGTCGACACTCTACCTATATATCCCTACTCTATGCATGTCATGACAGCTGAGAAAGGCAATATAGTTTGTTAAATTAGCAATTCGATGGGCTACCATTAAAGCTCCGCTTTGTTATAATAAAAATATTTTCTTAAGCGTGATCAATCACAAACTGCCACTGAAAGAGAAAAACATCGTAATCAAAGAAACTGATCACAATGAAGATTAAAGATGTAGATGAGTACACGTTACTATTCGGATTCGAGAAATGACACCTTTGATGACGCCGAAATGAGAAGTTTTGTGAATCATGAATTCATGTCGCTGAAAATTGAATTAAAAACATGACATACTAGCCAAGAAGCTCTCAATAATATCTCAACTTTTCCTTGAAGACTTGCAGGGACTGGACTTATGAAATTTCATTGATTATCAGCTTGATTTCCGCATAATTAAGATGCTTATTAGCAAATATTCATTCCTTTTGATAACCAACTTAATTGTTTCATGCTGCTTATAAACGGGCTTCATATCGGCAGTATATAGATTTGCTAAAATTTAGCATTTTGAAAACTGCTCAAATAATTTTTCGGACAGCAGGAACGTAATCTCCACAAAAACCTGAATCTTTTGATATAAAAATTTCATTGTATATAGACACTTTTTTGAGTCGACACTCTACATACTATATACTTACTCTATGGCAGCAACATCAGTATTTCTTCTGAAGTAAGAGAAATTGACGACGATAAAACGATGTAATCGACAACATTGCGTCTTCAATGACCGACTGATGAGGAATCGATTAATCTTTAATCTGATGGTTAATCGATCTGATCTTAGGGATTGACATCTTTAGGAAGTCAATAATTGCTCATTAGTCAACATTTTTGCATTCATTATTAGTCTCTGGTCACACTCACTCGTGGGATCGAAGAAATCCCGGGATTGAGTTGTTCAGGAGGAATTCTTCTCATTTCATCACAGTTGTTATTTACATTTCGGGGAAAAGGCATGGCCTAAGGAATTCTTCAATCCCGATAGAAGGATTCCTTGGGATTTTGGAATGCAAATCTGCTAGTGTATTTCATCTTGCTTGGAGCAAATAGTTTTAATTTTGATAAACGCACCCCTTTACTTGCAGCAATAGTTGATGTGCTTATATTTTGTCAGTTTCGATTCCGGGCTTGCAACCCTAATCCCGGGCTCAAGAAAAGTCGAGATTTTGTAGATAGGCTTTAATCCCGGGTCTTCACTCTACCAACCCCAAATCTCGGGAAATTGTAAATTCAAAGTGCAAAAATATGGAATTCGCAGCTGTTTCCGGTTACTCTCAACGTTCCCATTATCAATCAATATAATATGGACAAAACTGTCCTAGGGAAAGCCACAACAAGAAATTTAATAAATAGAAACGATTTCAGGAACATCTTATGTTTCTGTAAAAATTTTAGCCGAAGACTGAATAGCCCATGACAGTTTGAAAGTAGGTCTATTTAGAACGAGCTTTAAATCGAGTAAACAGAGTTTCGGCAATTTTGAGTTTCTGCTAATCCCACATCTTTGTATCCCATAATATGAATACATATTTATATGCATTTAAATATCATATTTACAAATTTGCTCAATCCCAGGATAATAAGATTTTGCGGGATTTTGGAATCCCTAGTTACAACCGCCGATTAAAGTCTACCTATTGCTGGGTAACAGCTGACTAGATGGCTTCTTCGATGGGGAGACAGTGAGACAATGATCGAACACCGGCGTTGAAGAGCGTCCCATTATCAGAGCCAAAGGTTGGCAAATTACTGTGATAACATGACGTTCGACTTGTGCTGTGCTTTGGTTGTTTGAACTCGCAAAGTGAATTTTTAGTGCCTCTCAATATAGACAGTAGTAGACAAAACCTCTCAACATTTATGCAATAATATGCATTATACAATTTCATGTGCATTGAAGCCATGTGAAATTTCCTAAGAAGAATTACTGGTATATATCTTTTATCTCTAATGCATTGATTTTTACGTAGCTTTTGTGTCAGTGGACACTATAGTCAATAAAACGATATTAGATAATTCGTAATAGAAAATAAATTAGATGTAGAGAGAGAGAGAGAGATCAAATTTATTTCCGAAACGACAATGAGCGTTCGTGATTACAATATAAAAGGTCATTCATACAAAATAATCAAATGTGTCCAGAATTATACAATTTGCTGCCAGAGATGATGAAGGATTTTTTACGTAGTGTCGTTCGAATTTTTGGAATGTACAGGGATTCCTTTTGTCGTGAAGTTCTCAAACCGCTTTGCAGTCTGGTTGTGGGAAGAAGATGGTGGAGAGGATGGTATGGGGACAGGATTTTCAGGAAATGTTTCTTGTACAGACTGTTGAGATGATCAATAATAGGCGGCGATGATATAAACCGAATAGCTTCAGCGTAGCTCTTTTCAGGAAAGATAGTCCTTAGTGATGTGCGCTCAACACGTTCGATGACAGATTTTAGGTCATTGGTAATAAATGGGAACCATGCTGGTGCAGCATATTCGAAAAGGCTGCGGATGTGGCTTCGATATAGACGGAGAAGTCCAGTATGGTTTCCACCGAAACGTCGTAGGGTCCGCAACCAAAAGATACGTTGACATGTAGTGAGTACCCTACCTGTAAACTCACCGCACAGGCGATGATATAAGGTTTCTAATAATTATTGAATGGCTGCTTTGTCTAAAGAGCAAAGCAGAAAAACATCAAAGATTCAAAACAATTTTCAAAGCAATTTTATGGTTGTGCAACACATTATGAAAGTGTCTTATGAAGATTTGTGAAATTTGACATCTTTAATTTCGAAGAAAAAATAACAAACCCTCATCCACTATTTTGAGAAAGCATTGACAATATCATAGTGTGGGCCTACCATATCCACACGGAATTTTTCACGAATTCTTAGATTAAATATTCGCATGATATTTTTTGATACAGAGATCAAGGAAATACCAGAGATATCTGCATCTATCTAAGCTATGCACTATGTGTAGGATATCAAACGATATTTGATAGACATTCATTGAAGTCTATGAATGTTTGCCGTCTGAATAACTTTGTGATAAATTCTATTGACTGTCGGTAACAATCGCTGAAATGTCAAAATTGCTTGTGGTGACATCTCTATTCATTACATGATTATTTGTGTGTGAGCCTTCGAGCTGTTTCGAATTTTTAATCACATTACTTTTTGTCAGTTCGGCTCTTCTAGCGCGGCCATTAGTTGACCCTTTCTTCGGTACAACAGTCGACCCGATTACCTTACAATTGCAAGGTCAGTTCATTGTGTTTTGAGTTACTGGCGCAGTGACAGTGATGGCTAATACAATAGTTTGAATCTTAGTAACGATTGGTGATCTAAATTTGGTTCAATTGGTGCAGCAACAATCGTTATTTGACAATTGTAATTTGACGACAGGAGGTGTGTGTCTTATTTTTCCAATGAATGTCTTATTGAACAATAACGCTTGATCTGTCGATTGGATGACGTCGCCACTTTATACTCTTATGGCGTGCAACACCACCATATTTTCTCGTCACGATTACGGACAGACTTGAAACGTCCTTCGCAGTTCGCAAGAAACATGTGGCGATCCAAAACTTTGATTACGGTTTCATCGGCGTTTCACCGCTCGGTCCGCTCAGCTAGTCTAGCGGGAAAGGTGATGGCCATACGAAGGGAGACGATCAACGTGTGGGAGAGGAGGGCACCTTTGGCACCCCAACATGTCGCGAAATTAGTTCGGGCCGGTGCAAGAGTACTTGTTCAACCTTCAAACAGACGCGCCTTTACTCATGAAGAATACCTCAAAGCTGGAGCTATTATTCAGGAGGATCTCAGTGAAGCATCACTTATTATTGGTGTTAAAGCTGTACCGCTTGATCATGAATGTTTGATGGCAAACAAGACTTATGCATTTTTTTCTCATACTATCAAAGCGCAGGAAGAAAATATGCCATTACTTGACACATTATTGGAGCGCAATGTCAGATTGATAGATTATGAAAAGATGTTGGACAGTCATGGGCAACGAGTTGTAGCATTTGGTCAATTTGCCGGGATAGCTGGTATGATAGATATTCTTCATGGACTTGGTATTCGTCTGCTAGCTCTTGGTCATCACACGCCGTTCATGCATATCGGACCGGCTCACAATTATCGAAGTGTTGGAATGGCAAAACAGGCAATCCGTGATGCTGGATATAACATCAGTTTGGGTAACATGCCTCAATCTATTGGTCCTCTTGTCTTTGTTTTCACTGGATCTGGAAATGTTTCCCAAGGTGCTCAGGAGATGTTTTATGAGTTACCTTACGAATTGGTTCAGCCAGAACATCTGCCTGAAATTTTTCGAAAAGGTGATCTGCGCAAAGTATACGGTTGTCTTGTCAGTCGGAGTGATCATTATCAGCGTAGAGATGGTGGAGGATTTGATCCTGAAGAGTTCGATGAACATCCAGAGAAGTACATATCGACATTCAATAAAAAGATTGCACCTTACACTTCGGTTCTTGTGAATGGAATTTACTGGGCACCAAAGGCTCCTCGTCTCATATCAATTCCCGATGCAAAAATGCTTCTCCAACCTGAAATATCCCCATGGACACGGACAACTGCTGGATGTCCAAATTTGCCACATCGACTTATTGCTATCAGTGATATATCTGCTGACCCAGGAGGATCTATAGAGTTCATGCGCGAGTGCACAACAATTGATAAACCATTTTGTCTTTACGATGCTGAGGCAAACATGAGCTATGAGAAATTTTCTGGACCTGGAGTTCTAATTTGCTCAATCGACAATATGCCAGCTCAATTGCCTCGCGAAGCTACCGAATTCTTTGGTAGTCTTCTCCTTCCATACGTTCCATCAATGCTACAATCTGATGCTACCACATCATTTGATAACTTCGATGTGACTCCGATTGTTAAAGATGCAGTTATAACAACAAATGGTCATTTGGCTCCGAACTTTGAATATATTACTCAGTTGCGAGAATCATTGCACAAAAAGTCGTCCATGCGACTAAATGCGCAGTCCGGATCGAAAAGTGTGCTCGTACTTGGGTCAGGTTACGTGTCTCCACCATTGATTGAATATTTGCTTCGGTCTGGTGATACACGTGTTTCTGTCGTTTCTAATATCAAGTCGGAAGCTATGGAATTAGCTGACAGATTTGACCATGTACATCCGGAAGTGTATGACGTTGTAAATGACTCTGAGGAAGTTGAAAAGTTAATTGCTAATCACGATATCACTGTCAGCTTAATGCCATATCGATTCCATCCTGATGTGCTTAAAATGTGCCTCCGTCAAAAGAAAAGCCTGGTAACTGCCAGTTACTGTACTCCAGCAATAGAAGAGCTGTGTTCTGAAGCTGAAAAGGAAGGAATTAGTGTTGTAATGGAGATGGGTCTTGATCCTGGTATTGATCACATGTTAGCGATGGAAACATTCGATGCTGTGCGAATGAATGGTGGTAAGGTGGTCGGAGTTAGTTCTTATGCTGGCGGATTACCAGCACCAGAATTTTCAGATAACCCATTGCGATATAAGTTTAGCTGGAGTCCCGAAGGAGTGTTGATGAACGTAATGAAGGGTGCGAGATATCTTGAAAATGGTAAAGCAAAGGAAATCCGAGAAGGAGGAGAGCTGATGCTACAAAGTCACGAGATTGATATTTTACCTGGATTCCATCTCGAAGGTTACCCTAATAGAGATGCACTTCCATATGTCAAGTTATATGGTCTAGATGACGTCACCAATTTCGTTCGAGGAACGTATCGTTACGTTGGATACTCAGACGTAATGTGGGGTATATCACAAATGGGTCTCCTCTCTCTTGAACCAGATTCATACCTTCATCCAGAAGGACCTGACATTTCATGGAAGGAGTTCCTTGCTATTACGATGAATCTTCGCAAAGATGTATTTACGGGCACGCTAAAAGACGCTGTTTTCCAGCATCTTGGTCAAAAGAGAAATCAATTTCAGTGTTTGGAAGACTTAGGACTCTTTTCAGACGAACCAATTAAGAAACTCGGATCTCCTTTAATGACATTCTCCAGGCATTTGAAAGATAGACTTAGTTTTGCCACTGGTGAGCGTGATGTAATTATAATGGCTAATCAGGTGGATGTTCAATGGCCAGATCGTACGATGGAGCGCAAGACAAGTCGACTAGTAGTCTACGGTGACCCTTACGGATATTCTGCGATGGCAAAAACAGTCGGTTTTCCTGCTGCAATAGCTACTCGAATGGTTTTGGATGCAGAGCTCCAAAGAAAAGGATTAGTGATGCCAATTTCTCAAGATATTTACCGTCCAATACTCAAGAGACTGAAAACGGATCACATATCTGCTGTGGAAACTTCTTCCCCTATTCGCGTGTGAGTAAGTAACTTTTCGATATTACACCATGTTAAGATGTATTTGACTTAGGACGGTATTTTGACGGTCTAATGTCGATAACCTTTCCTCGGGACATGGACGATGCTGATGCAATAATGACTGCCTAGCTGGAGCGATATGATAATTTTTAGCACAAATATTGCTGGCAACTTCGAAAGAAAATCTAAAGACCGGTCTCCACACTACCAAGGATGGCAATTCCAAATACTTGGCTATTGTACCACATAGATCATACGGAGATCATGTATCACTACCAAAAACTTTATTGTAAGCATTGTGTGGCTTGTACACAAGCTGATAAGTAACTTACGATATTATTATCAATTATAATTTATTATATCAACTATGTTATTATCAGTATTATATTAATCATTACTGATTATCTAAGCTGCACTATGTAGCCGTCATCATTATAATTATAAACTTCTAATTATAGTCGATGGCATGAAAGTGCACGACGTATAAGCGCACGCTTATATTTTGAACCATATCAGGATATCCCAGCACGCCTATACATTTTGACCACGCAATTCTCCTGTCATGGAATTTTTGTTCCATAAATTACTTATGTATATACAGCACATGAACTGTTGCATTTAATGTACATTTTGTTACTTTGCAAACTGCACTTATAAGTGCATTGTCAGTCCAGTTTAATGCACTATCTGATCGATCTACATCGTACAAAATAATGTTATTATAATTAATGTTCAGAATTAATTGCTCGGGGTCGACGAAAGTCATTGAGATGTTTACCTGGATGTTTTCTTGTTTGTGATGAAAGTAATAATGAAAATAAAGCCTTGCTGCTGAAAGAAGTATGAATTTATCCAAATGTTCGCCAGTTTGACAGCCTCCCGACAAACAAAAATGTTCTTATGATATATTGAAAAACATTTTATTTTGATCATGACAATGTTGTACCTGAAATATCATTGAAAACATTGATATAACTAAGATAAAACATTCTAGGAAGATTATGCAAGTGATTCGCAAAAACTGTTTTTACTTTACTTGTGGACAATGTTTACATGAATGTTTTGTAAATGTCAGAACAAAACATTTATTATATACATGTATTTGTTTTCAGATAAGATCTGATCGATATGCCATCCAAAACGCAGTTGTGTTGTCGAGAACATTAAACATTCAATTGACAAGAGTCGATGACCAAGAATCGATGAGAAATTGTCACAGTCATTGATTCACGAATATTTCTCATTGAAGACCTGTGATTCGATGTTTTGTCAAATGAGCCTGAAAATAAGTTTCAGTACAAATCTGGCAATCAGATTTTGTGTTCGAAATTGTATGGTTTATTTCCATATTGCTTGTATGAAACTTGCGTGATGTTATTGCTATGTTTGTGGAAACTACTTGATATGCTAATTATGGTTTATATTGTAAGCCTTGCTGCTGATTGTTGAATAAGATGTTTGATGGAATTACTTTATTTCATTACTTTTTAAACAATATTTCGGAGTTATGACTCCATTCTCAAGTCATACAAGATTTCACCTTGACTATCTCTGATGATTCAATCAATTTTGACTTTTGCAAGAAGCAGGCGAAAAAACATAATACGTAAACTACATGTCAACCCTTCCAATCAACAACAAGATCAATTTTGCACGTGACGAACAAAAGCGAATTACAGAACGCTGAAAGCTCTGAACGCTGACAGAGCACCAAAGTCAAAAACTCCAAGCGCTGCAAAACTTTTCAAAAGTACTGGAATTGAATGACTATCCGGAAAATCTCAATTGGGTGACAACAAATAATATCAGACAAGAACGCTACAAATCCATATAATGTTCATACTACAAGATCCCTTATATCTCAGATAACATCAACAACATTAACAACAAAATCAATGCAACATTTCAAGAATTCAAGTTTCCTGCGAGAAAAACTCCCGAATCATTCACTCTCAAAGGTGCATTGAACAAACAACAGCAAAAACAACAAACATGCAGCTGGAAATCATGCATGAATCCCGAAAAAGAAATATGTCTCAAAGAAATGGTGGCATGCGAAATAAAATGTAACAAATGCAAAGAGCGCCACGTCGGAAGTACAATAAGAAAACTGCATACCAGAATCACTGAACATCTCAAATCAAAAGACCCATCAATGCATAAACATCTCAAGATAAGCCAAACCAATGACCAACGAATATCAGCGTCAATCATGGACCATGATAGAGATCTATAAACCTTAGATTCCCTGAGGCCATGCAGATCAAGATTTTGAAGCCGTCTATCAACAGCAAAGATGAGCTATCAGATTTTCATACTCTAATTTTCTATAATTCATGTGTACATAGTTTTCAAATTTTGTCCTTTTGTATTTAGCTAGCTTAGTCCTTTTATCTTGTGTAAATTGAGAATGGAGTCATAACTCCGAAATCTTGTTTAAAAAGTAATAAAGTACAGTAATTCCATCAAACATCTTATTCAACAATCAGCAGCAAGGCTTGCAATATAAACCATAATTAAACTAAAATTCCATCAAAATGCTGCTTGAGGAAAATTACGTCTTGTACTTGATATGTCATGATATGACCATTAAATCGAAGTAACATTTTAAGCCGTGTGAAATTTCACAGACTATGAGGTCCCATCAAACTGCAGTAACATAATAAATATAGACGGCCTTGTTCTCAGGAAACGTGTGTTTGGTTGTGTGCGTTGTGATTGCTTGTTGATGTCGAGTTTTCCTGAGCTAGCGAATGCACGTTTCTCAATACTCTCAACTCTATGCTCTCAATCGATCAGCTCGTGTTTCCGATTTAAATGTCTGTAAACAGGGCGTCATACCGGCGGACATTTGAATGTAGTTGGAAAGAGCCAATATTGAAAGATGGTGGTTTTATTTTCTTTTTGTTATTTCTTACAGTTAATATCAGTTAACATCCGTTAACTAGCTTCATGTAAAAAGGAAGGAAATATGGTCCAGTATAAAATTAAAAATTCACACCGACGTCTGTGTCATGATAACATAATACTGAATACAAAGGGAGGAAGGGCTATGGAACAGGTAGTATTGGGTTACATAGTACCAATAGCATCTTAATGATGACCTGACTAGATATGAAAACAAAGGACATAGAAATGGATTAGTAATACAAAGACTTGAGTTATAAGAACATGCTTGAGTTATCATAAAAGTATACAAAATATAAAACGATTGGAAGAAGGCATGAGGTGTGAATTAGAAATTTGATACTGCTATAATGTAACCAGGGATGTAGACTCCGGGTGGCAAGTATATATAGTTCGATTTTGATATGCGCCTTGGAGGAACCATCCATGGATTCCTTAATAGTAGTGCTACTATTAAGGAATCCATGAGCCATCACACACGATTGACGTGAGGTAAGAGGTAATGTTCTCAAACAAACTAGTATTTCATCTTTGTCTCTGATGTGACCTTTGACGCGTAGGTGTGATCGAGGCTAGGAAGGCTTGTCTCCTCTACTAAATCACCGAGTAAGAAGACATCTCTTTACACTATTACGGTTCATTTCCTCAACTATTACAAGCTTTGCATGCACTGCTGTCTCTGTACTTTTGTTTGACAGAGAAAGTTGACATCAAGACAGTGACAGCTATATGCACGAGAATAAATAATTTATTTGCATTATATTTCTACAGGTTATGCTGAAAGCGTTCAGGCAGACAAGCTTTCTCTGCACTCTGCTACATCATCAGGTCCAAAGCAAGGGGTACTTCGCAGTGGTGGTGACATAAAACATGGTTTGAGAGATCTTGTTGCCACTCGGAGAGCTCCTCTCTTCTGTTGAGAGAGAGAGAATTCTTGACTTCGGCAATTCTAGCTTCCACTGGGAAGAAAATGAAAGGATGAACAAATAGGGTATACTCAGTCTTGCTGGGGGACGAGATTTCTCCGTCCCATTCCCATCCCATCCCAGTCCAACAGAATTTTTCAAAATATAAACATAATAATTCCCATAGCCGCCTGAAGCCCTTAGCAGCTAGGTTAAGGGACTTATCAAGATGAGAAATTTGAGAGAGATTATCACATAACAAACACAATTATATTCGCTACAAGCTTTAGGTATACATATCTTAATTTCTGTTACTCAATTTACTTAAGAATTGTTACAGTATCTGCAAGTAGCAAGTAAAGCAGTAAACTACAAAACGGCCATCGCAAACGCGGTGGTGATCAAGCTTGTCACAAAGATTACAATCGTTGTGTTTTTTTAGAACGATGAGTTGAAAACATTGGCTGGACGTCTTATTAAGTCTACTGATTTAGATACCTATAGCTACGTTTTACTCCGCCTTGACGCTGACAGAGGCTGTCTAAAAGTTGGCCTGTACATATATTTTACCTTCACTATTTTGCTAAAACATCCGGCCTACTAGGGGGAGCAGCCTCTTTGCTGTTTTGCCTCACGAATGATAATGAACCTCCCGTGTCAAGCCATCAACTGTGGTTTGAACAGCAAGCACGCATTTGCCTATTTCGAATTAAATATGTATGTCTGCGCATATAAATACATACACTTGCTATATTCATTAAAATTTGTATTTAGTTGGTGGCCATGCGTATGAGCTTTGAATGTCACATATCAATTCTGAACAGATTAAAGTCTCAACTGAACATTTTTTGGAAAGGGAGTTATTTGGTTCTAATGTCCGATAAAACGGAACAGATGGCTAAACCGGACAACCAAGATCTTATTTATGAAAATGACTTGATTTTGCGCAGTATCGTCTCTTATCTCAATCAGATTTCCGATCAGTTGAGTTACTGCGGCTCAAGTCATGAGGAGAGTCTGTTTATGTCGTCGATCGCATCATTTAAAAAGTTATCAAACGCAAAACTTGCTAGATGCCTTGCATTGAAAATTTGATAGATGACATGAAAGATAGAATGTTTCTTTCTTGAACCATCCGTACATAAAAAAGATAACTGGTTGAAATTCTAGCATCACTTTTGCATCGATAAGTATGTGACGTTTAGCATTGAAAATCCTCAGTAATTTTGCTCATGCTCTATTTTCTATACTAAACTAGGGTTTCACACCTTCATTTTGTTCACAATATTATTTTTCAAGTGCACCCTGCTTCTAAAACAGAAAAATCAACATGACTTATTTCTAAACTGTATTTACTAAAAGTGGATTTCCACCAGAATTCGACCTTATTCACAGGAATGATCCATGCAGATGTTCAAAAATTCTTAAAGTCAACGTAGTTGCTTAAAAAGTACTGAAGCAAATGATCACTGTTCAAATAAATTAAAAAAGTGATAAAATCAATGCGAATTTTTACTGCTTTAGTTCATACTAACTTCACGTATTTTCCATCGACGGCGTGCCAAAATGAGACGCTCATTCTACAGTTTAGTTCCGCAGGAAATACCAATGCCGCAACTTTATGTCGATTTCTATTCTTTGGCGGAGACTCTTGTCTCTACTGTGACAGACGTAAGAGAAGTCACAAAAACAACAGGTCTGATAGGTAGGCCTACACTACACCTTCATGTAAAAACCACCGGTGTTTCTTTTCCTCCGTCAATGCTAATGGTCAAAATGCATCATGCGAGAAGTTCTACTACAAGGTCGTATTTATCTGAGAGTGTGGTCGGTTCACTTACCTCAATTTATGATTTCAATTGACTTCCAACTTCCACTAAAAATCGGAATTCTATTCTTCTGTTTGAAAAATAAAATAAAGATTTTTTTCTGCTTTCATCAGAAAACATATTGCTCTGAGAATGACTGACTTAATTTCAACCCGTCTCTATTATAAATATACGTCGCTAATATTTGATCTCCAAACCGTGTCTTAGATTGTAAGTCCTACCTGAAATATTTATGGCAGTATATCTCACATGATCACATTAACGATTCAAATTTCAAATTGAACAGCATTGATCTCTCAACTTGCAAGTTACATAGATTATGTATTTTGTAAGCTGAATCTCTATGCATTCAACAAACAACTGCATGGCAGGTTAACTTTAGATAACAATAGGTTTCTATCGTATCAGTTTTCAGCCTAACAAACCAAAAGAATTTAAAATTGCAACATTCAAGTTTTATCAGTCCGCTTGACTGGGAAAGCTCTTCGCCACTGGCATTGACGAGAATCGCTCCAATTGAACAACATTCCAACCTATAATTGTGGGTGAACCTCCATGACTTCCGCAGTTAATGTTGTTCACTATTTATGGCAATCACACATGTAGTTGTTCTCAATATTTAAATATCTGCATGCTTCCTAAAGTGATCAACATGCTGATTTTTTATTAATTAATTTCATGAAACACTTTCATTTATTTTCAGATAGTGGGAAACCAGGCCAAGGATGGAAACATGAGCGCCTTCTACTTTCTGTGTGATAGACCTTTTTCTGGCATGGATCATCAATCCCCACGATGACTTGACGTTTTCAGTGTGTTCGCGTGCATTTATAAGCAGGAAAATGCAATTAATTGCTTGACAGAAATCTATAATGAGAATAACATATGTTTTTTGACGAAAGTGGCATTATCAATTACATCTTTCTCAGGTTTCAAATAATCTATATCACTGGTGGGCAACCAAGCTCAATAGTTCTTTTTCAACTTCTTTCAAAAATGTTTCTCTTTACCACTAAAGTACACAACCACCCTGCAAAGTCAACGAAGATTCAAAACAGAACTTGAGTCGATCGAGTGTACAGCTGCACCGTGACGTGCATAGAATAATAATTTCTAGACGGAATTACCAATCACACTGTAATGTCACATGAAAATATAGTATTGCATGCTCCTGTTGTGTCATATAAGCATTGGCAGCAACATATAATAAAATGTCTCAACATCGAAGATGTCGTGCGTATGTAAAGTTAACACCGCCATTTCGAAATTGGGGTTGTCACTCGAATTTCACATATCGATGGCCTGCATTTGAAGTGTGTCCGTGTGTGTCACCCACTGAAAGAATTCGTTTTCGTTTAGGACAGATTAGACGAAAGTTCGACATGTTGGGGGTGCGAAGTCACCAGAGACACAAAAATTTTACTTCCAAAATATAAGATCAGGACTTGCGAAGCAAGCACGAATAGATGACAAGCATTACCAACAGCGTGTCAGCAATTGTTTTCATAAAACGCCGTATTTGTGGAGAAATTACAAGTCGAAGTAGCACAAAACGGCGGTGATGTGAAGCTAGCATCGACATTTTGAAAAATTCAGTCAAACCAAGGGCTAGAATCGATCTAGATGGAGCATATGTATAGTCTTAGCTCACTCCAAAAGGGTACTTTCTTCGTAAACCTAAGTGACCAACTTAATCAGGAAAAATTACGTAGGTAATATAGCACTCATGTAATTTAGGCCACAAAAGTAAGTGACCGTTTATTTCTCGCAAATGAAAATCTATGCAGCCTGCACGCACAAATACATTCAAATAAACTTAAAGTAATATGAAACAGTATAGCATAGAATAATTTCCTGCAAAATCATACAGCATGCGTGCATGGACATTGAATCACATGCTAACTTTTAAAAGAGCACTGTATAATATGCTGAATCGTATAAGGGAAAAGGAACGTGCGAATTTTTCAGTACGAATAATAGGATGGGAATATAGTTATTTGAAAACGGATCTTTTACACGGCAAAAGATCACTCACAACAAATGATCTGAGTCAATTTCATATGACAACAAATTTTCTGAAAATTTAATTCGCCACATCACAATGGCACCTTAAGTTTCTGGCAAAGCCGCGAAGAAGTCTAGCAAGGCTAAGGCCCCTAAGACTGACAAGAAACGCAAGCGTAAGCCTGAGGAGAGCTATACCATCTACATCTACAAGGTACTCCGTCAGGTGCACCCGACACTGGCATTTCCAGCAAGGCCGTGTCAATCATGAACAGTTTCGTGAATGACATCTTCGAGCGAATTGCCAACGAGAGCAGCCGACATGCTCATTACAGCAAGAAGTCGACTGTCTCGAGTCGGGAGATTCAAACTGCCGTTCGCCTTCTTCTGCCCGGTGAACTTGCTAAGCACGCTGTGAGCGAGGGAACGAAGGCAGTCACCAAGCACACTGGCTACAAGTAATTACCACTACTTCTGTGAACGCTCAACGATTTTATTCTAAATCAATATATCATTTGTCACATTTTGATACACCTTTGTACATAATGGAATGCGATGGGCTCTCTTTTCAACTTTCAAAGGAACATTATTATCTTTTTTATTGAGTCCAACGAAACCTGGGTAGGCATAGTCAAAAACTGATCGAATGTATGCTGAGGTATTATACTTAGCCTACATAAATATAATGCAGTGAATATATATATAAATTAGATATATACTCGTATATAGATAAAAATAAATCAGCTATATCAAAGTAAACACTTTGAGATATATATATAATGTATATAAATATGCATGATGCAACTTTAATTGATGCCTATTGGAGCTGAAGAAGTTATAATAGGAAGCGTTCGAAGCAAGAAATTACAAAGTTCGAAAAGTAGCTACATTATTACATGATGGCTTCCACCGAAGGTGTTTTCAATCACTTCAAGACAACATCTTCAAAATTTCCTGTAGCGCATCTCTGAAATCCTGGAATTTCGTTTAATCCCTGCATATTCTAAGTTTTGATAATTTATCTGTTTATCTGAGTCATGCGTACATGACGACATGACGAGTGAGTCATCACGAGTAGGTCCTATATGTGTGTGTCCGCCTACCCGGGTTATCAAAAATATACTGCAATTAATTTATAGGCCAGCAATAGTAATTGATGGGGCAATCAATTAATTGCAATTATGCAGTTATGTCGATCAATTAATTGTAATTATTTATCATCACCTCTTGAAGAGACCATCATAATTCTTGATTTTGAATTTTCAACACATAGTTTGATAAAATAGAATAGTGTAAAATATAAAATAAATAAATTACTGGGCGATGTTTTTCCCACGATGGTGATGACGGTATTGCAAGAAAATCAGTCAATTAAAAACCTTTCCCATTACAACACAAATCAATCAATCAATTGCAGTTTTTTGATCGGAGCAATAATTTAATTGCGACCAATTAATTGCAATGCAATCGATTTTGGATAACAATTGCTCATCTATAGGCACTTTGAGGTTGTTCGAAAGCACCATTTGAATATTGACCGAACTTGAAGCATCACTTCAAATCTTTCTCATCTTGTTGTGCTGCTGCTAGCCGCACTATACACATAAAGTGGAAAGGATCAGTGCACTCTGAACTAAGATATGCGTGTCACATCATTTTGTACAGTGCATATCACGGCCGAATGCTGAAGATTCACAGTGCGGCTATTCTGTGTTGAAATATGGATGCATTCACAAAAGAGAGTGCTGCTAGGTAGAATTCTGCTGAATCCGTCAATGGCAGAATAGGATTCGAACGTTTGAATTTACACGTCGATTTTCAATCCATTAGGATATTTTGAAGGATATTATGACGAATATGTGGATTCAAAGCTTGCATAAAATTGAATATTTATTTTCAAGTTCCGCGAAAGAGGACTTGATGAGCCTAGAAAGTAATTTAGAAATCTAAACTGACAGTTGCTGAGAAATAGAAATGTCCCAGCAAGTCCTAAACAGAAGTCAAAAGCAGCGCAAGACCACAAACAACGCTAGGAGAACCGAATGCAACATCACGAATATAGGCCTACTCGTGATGCCTACATGCACTGCCTACACTGCATGGAAAAAACATGTTCGCACGCACCCATTTCCAACGAATTTTTCACAAGTGAACGGATCATACCATATTATCGGGACTTTTAGAGATAGCATAGACATTTTGTCGTGGAATTAAGCAGCTGCTGCTATAAGGCTTCTTAGTGAACTCTGCTTTCTGCTTGCTGATGGATTGGGTGGAAGTTTTCATGTAAAGCACCATGAGTCGAATGGTGACTGTTTTTAATAAGGCAAGAAAACTTATTCTCCGATTCTATTGCCTGACAATTATGTTGCTCATCATTCATCATGCATGTGGTGACGTTGTTACATATTTAGTCGCTCATTGAAGTTGAAGAGTGTTGCGTCGTCCGCATTTTGTTGAACTTATAAGCCTAATTGAAGTCAACTGTATCAGGATAGAATGCAGTCTTAATAAACACTTTGGTCTTAATAATATGGCTCTTCATCCGTTAAACAGCTGATACCTAATCGGAGATGCCATCAAAATGAACGAAGGTTTGTGGTGGCAGGTCGCATTGTGATTGTGACAAAGAAAATGAGGTGAGGTTTATCGATCTCCATGACGAAAGAATTTCAGAAAGTTCAGGGATATGTTGGGCCATATTGCATAAAAGTTTATGAGTCAAGAGTGTACTAGAGATGAATGGATAGTGGATGGTGGATGAGGGCATTTTGGCACTCATAAGTATGAGTGAAAGTTTATGAATGATTGATCTTAAGCTACTATTATTGGCAACTGTCTGACCCTGTTTTGCAATCGTCTGGGCATCATCTAAGATCAGGGGGTAATTTATAGCAAGCGTGAAATGAAGAACCTTCTTAGTTATGAAAGAATGAATCTGCAGTTGAAGAGTTATCAATTGGCCATCGTGTAGGAATGTTTATAACAACACTGTCAACATTGGGCTGTTTCCTTCATCTTCACTAGTGCTGTCCATACAATGCTAGAACAAACCAAACTCTTAGAACCACTAAATTTCATTCAATAAAATACGTCGGGCCACAGAAGCATGAATCGGATACTAGATGTGAGAGATCGCACCATTCATAAAAAGCATGCTTGCAAAACATCCTCCACCATGCGCGATGGGCTGTGAGTGCAGGGAAATCCACGAAAATTTCACTCAAATGCTTTATGTAGCCGAAAATTATGATTCTCATCACTATCAAATCATCTTTCATACTCTTATGCAACTAAATCCTTTGAGAGAATCGAATACTCATACACGCATATGCTCATAAACTTTCATGCAATAGGCCCTTGTCTCGGTCTCGGAATCGGATTGAAATTTTCATAAATTGTCAGGTAACATTGGAAAATCATGGTGTTTCACGAGCTAAGCTTCTTTCTTTCAAATTTTAGTAATTGAATCGGACGATGGCGTTAAATGATTAAGACATGAACCCATGAAATCGATGATGATGACGATAATTCGATTATCGATTGACGCATTTGGGAAACGTAATCGGCGATATTATCGAAGTGCCTACCTCTGGAAAGTAGAAATTATGAAGATTTGCAACAAAAAATGGAAAAAATTACAATACAATGACCAAATTAGGCCTACCAAATCAGTGGTGGGCGAAACATTTGTAAATTATTATTCTTTTAAAAGACGCTCATGAAGGTTTATGTTCATAACAAATTGAGAGCTTACTTTACATTCTTTTTTCGAAATCATGAAAAAATGCAACATACCTGAAAAGATCAGGAAATGATAGAAAGATTCGAAACAATGTCATCTCAATTTCCACAAATTCATGTAAGAAAGTCAACCGAAGTTACCGGATGTTAAAAAATGTTTCGGACGCTAGAAAAATCGCTAGCAGCTAAAAAGCTAAGATGCAGCTTAGCAAGAGGAGCAACAGCAGGGAACACATTGTGTTCACTATGAGATCTCGAAATTCTGAGGTAGCGGGAAGACAAGACAAGAAATAGTCCGGGAGCTAGCGTGAAGTTGTGCAGGGAACGAGGTAGTACATAAAACTTTCACATAGCATAGTACACCTCTAGCCTACTGCAAAACTTCGCGTCTGCCGGATCAGATCATTTGCTTTTCAGAAATAGAGAGGATAACACAATCCTATGTATTTCCAGTGGTAAAATTGTAACATTTAATGTGTTGACTCCATTTTTTCGAATTTTTGCTCATAAAAGTTACACAAATTGGTATTTTGTTGAACTGGTTATTATAGAAATCATCTACGGATCATGATCTTTCAAATGAGTTATCATTCAGTGACAGAGGATGAAGTAAAGTGTACAAACAGACACTTTTCGTTAAAGTATATCAACAATTTTCCTGAAATTTCTATGTCAAAATTTGCAGTTACACCAACGAAAAGTGTCTGTTTGTACACTTTACTTCATCCTCTGTCACTGAATGATAACTCATTTGAAAGATCATGATCCGTAGATGATTTCTATAATAACCAGTTCAACAAAATACCAATTTGTGTAACTTTTATGAGCAAAAATTCTAAAAAAATGGAGTCAACACCTTAAATGTCACAATTTTACCACTGGAAATACATAGGATTGTGTTATCCTCTCTATTTCTTAAAAGCAAATGATCTGATCCGGCAGACGCGAAGTTTTGCAGTAGGTTAGAGGTGCACTATGCTATGTGAAAGTTTTATGTACTACCTCGTTCCCTGCACAACTTCACGCTAGCTCCCGGACTAAAAGCGTTTTATTGTTTCACTTGAGCAATGTTATCAAAGACAAATATATAAACTAAGACCAAGAGAATAAAATGCAAGCATTATTAGAAATTCCCGGTGTACACAAAATCTGATGAAAGAGTCTTGCAAACACTTCGTTTTGGCTAATGTTGAACGGAGAACACCAGTACTTCTTGTCATATCTTCGTGCCTGAAAATAAACATGTATCGAAGTGGGTGATTTAATTTCTGTTCAATAAGCAATTTGTTAAATTTTTATTTATTGTTTTATTAATTTATTATTTTTTCAATTTGTGTTCAATATTTCTGTAAAACAACTCTTCACAACTGTGATCAGCAACCCACAACAAATCAGGATATGCGAAATCGGAATTTATGATACGAATTACTCTTTTCTCAAGTCTCACAAGCTGATTCTGTAGATACGAAGCGAAATTGCAAAAACAAGGATGTGTTATAAAATAATTGAACGAATAAAACTGACGTGCGATCGAAAAATCAACTCAGAAGAGTAGCCTGAACGCTTCAAATTTCGAATAATATAAATACGTCTAGATGCCTTTGCAGTAATACTTTTGACATGTGCATTCCTCTTGAGGGTGGAAGAGAACGTCACACCTAACAGTTTCAATTCATCAACCTCTGGCAAAGGACAACCGTTGGAAGAGTTTGCGGTAATTGGAACCAAACTTTTCTTTGTCACAATATTCATTATAACACACTTTGAAATATTCAATGGTAATCTGTTTCGTGAAGCCCACTCGACGCAATGGTTCCATTCTGCCTGTAGATTGTCGTTCACAGTATGTCGAATAAAATACATAATTATAGCAGGAGACAGAATGAGAGAAAAATCCCGATAAATCCATGACGGAAGGTTATCTCGACCACAACTTTTCCGATGTAACTGTAACCGAGTGTTCAGGTTAGGGGTCGAAACACAACTAGACGAGTACCTGCTGATGACTGACGGACTGCAGTATTATGTTTTATATCCCTTAATCGGTAGCTGAAGCAGTGGTCGATGTATTGTAATTCAAATGAAGAAATGTGGAATTACATGAAGTACTATAGACGGATGAAGAAACTGGCGAAAACAAATTCAAGTGAAGAGATAGCATTTTCCATGTGTAGTCTTAGGTATAGTGTGTATAGTTTCATTGCTTTCGGTGTAGTAGAGTGTCATTGTAGTTCTATTGTTTACCTCCATTATCCACTTTCCACTTATCCACTCTTACCTAGTGACGCAAATGGAAAATTTTCCAATTTTTTCAAAATTTTCTGGAAAATTTTCTACTAGAAAATTTTGAAATTTATTTTTCGGTGATTGTCGTTTTTTCCTTTGTTTTGGAGACTTATTTTAGTCGTTTGAAAAGACTAATATTCAAAGACCAAAAACTTCTCTATCATCCCTGTATGTCAACTTTTGTAACCAACTGCACCTTTTCCATTCTATTTCAGATCTTTCCAAATGAATTTCAGACATTAGATGGATTTCAGATTTCTCTAGCTGAATTTCAGATATCTGTTAGAAGCACAGATGAAAAGATCTTAAATTCAATTGGAGATTCATGTGGATCATATCTGAAATTCATTTGGGCAGATCTGAAATCGAATTGGAACTATCTGAACCATCTGGACTAGAAATGGAAGATGTGTATCCTCAGCGAAGATGTCGGAAAATAGGCCAGAAGTTAAAGGCTATCATAGATATTATTTTACTCATCACAGATATCTTTAGTTACCTACAGTCTTCATGTCTTCCAAAATGGTCGCTCATGAATGCTGCGTGGACTGTGTGCTTATACTTCACTTGCTCATCAAGACATGAAGAATTTCTTTAACTCATCCACGCTGCATAATAAAGCTTAACTTTCAAGCTAATAAGTAAACTCCAAAATGAAGTACATTATTTTTGCTCCAGATCTTTCACAGTGCATGAAATTGTACCCCTATTGTAAAGCAAGATTCACGTTATCCAAAACGGTGTCTGTGTGATAATTAAAAATGCTAACAAAATGGCACAAATAGCCACTGTGGCAAAGGAATGTTAAAAATCCGCGGACGGAACTTGCATTGCTACGATCGCTTTAATCGAAATAATGATGAAATTAAGAGTTTTAGACCCAATTTATTGGTACGTAGCTGCCTCGGCAGTGGACTAAATTTTCATCACTACTCTTACCATTATCCACTTTGTGTAGTGTCAGATATAGTTCACTTGTAATCGGTGTAGTAGCATCGTTGTATTTCCATATTTTACCTCCACTTTTCCAATTTCTATTCATCGGTTTCCTGTTGTTTTATAATATCCATTTTTAATTTCCTTAACCTATGGTGACCACTGTCTTATTCTATTTCCACTATCAGCATCTGTAGTCGGTACAGTATATTAGACGTCTGTTTTGAACGTGTATACGGCAGTGTTTGGAATCTATGGTATTAGTATATTAACAGCAATTCTCATACGATGATGAAAGTTATCCCAGTAGCCATTTTTAATAGAATATAATGCTTACTAATTTAAATTATTAGTTAAAGTAGTCCTAATGAGGACTGATGGCGTTCTCCAATCCGCAGGTGTACAAAGGCAATGCTACTGTAACCATTGGATTAATCAGTTCTTAAAAGAACTCAATGTAGCTTTCTCGTGGCAACGAATTAAAATTGATAAGCTTTGGCCCAATATCTGGAAAAAATGGAAATCTTAAGACTTGTACTACTACCATAGATTCCAAACACTGCCGTATACACGTTCAAAACAGACGTCTAATATACTGTACCGACTACAGATGCTGATAGTGGAAATAGAATAAGAC
Source organism: Prostheceraeus crozeri (assembly GCA_907163375.1). Taxonomy (NCBI): domain Eukaryota; kingdom Metazoa; phylum Platyhelminthes; order Polycladida; family Euryleptidae; genus Prostheceraeus; species Prostheceraeus crozeri. The sequence continues at coordinate 247,776 of CAJQUW010005362.1, forward strand.
AATGGTCACCATAGGTTAAGGAAATTAAAAATGGATATTATAAAACAACAGGAAACCGATGAATAGAAATTGGAAAAGTGGAGGTAAAATATGGAAATACAACGATGCTACTACACCGATTACAAGTGAACTATATCTGACACTACACAAAGTGGATAATGGTAAGAGTGGATAAGTGGAAAGTGGATAATGGAGGTAAACAATAGAACTACAATGACATTCTACTACACCGAAAGCAATGAAACTATACACACTATACCTAAGACTACACATGGAAAATACTATTTCTTCACTTGAATTTGTTATCTCCAGTTTCTTCATCCAAAAAATGTAATTTCACATTTCTTAATTTTAATTACAATACATCGACCACTGCTTCAGCTACCGATTAAGGGATATAAAACATAATACTGCAGTCCGTCAGTCATCAGCAGGTACTCGTCTAGTTGTGTTTCGACCCCTAACCTGAACACTCAAACCCAGACGAGCGGGGTCCCACACATAGTGGCTGACAAAATACTGAATAGGTAATGATATGTCTTGAAAGATATGTCACAAAGATAAATCAGACATCATTCAATTGTTGTGTTTCCCACATGTAAACTGATCCTGTCATTAAATTCATTCCATCAATAACTACAGTATGCTTTTTGCGATCCGCACATGCAAACAAATCCTGTACATCAATCTTTGCCTTTTCGATTCCCACAAGTAAACAGATCCTGTTCATCCTCGAATCCCATAAAGATGTAATCGCTGTGTGATAAATATGTAATCCGCCTTTACACAAACTTCGCCTCATACATCAAGACTTAACAATGGGAGCTCTCTCATCTCCCGTAAGCCACGCTAAGCGCTCTGTATTCACTCTTCACCGCCCCCCATATGATGGCTACAAGTCATTGTTATTCGTTTATTCACCTATGCAGCAAGGCATTAAGGAAAATGTGAGTCGTTTGTTGGTCGCGTCCCTCATTGAAATTCAGAGTGAAGTGAATTGTCGAGCTGAGAAAAGACCATATTTGTGAAGCGATTCATTATGCCTTGTGAGAGCCTTTTCTGTGTAACCCATCAAGTCATGCTGAGAATAACCTCTAGATTTCATGATATTTAGTGTCTTGTTAGTTTTGTGTACAGCGTCTTGTAACTTCGAGCATATTCTACAATATCTGACTACCTGCGACGCGAAAACATGAAGGGCCATCTGTAATGGGATAATGCTCTCCGGAAAAGTCAGTTGCACCACAGAGATAGAGAAGTCATCTACCTTGTGATATACTGAAGTTCTCAAACTGTTCTGTGAAATTTGTATTTTCACATCAAGGTAAACTACCTCTTTGTTGCTATCACCATTTCTCTGCGCCAACAAGTCAGGTGGATAAATTCTTTGAAGCAAAGAATCAAAGTGTTTATAATTGACAACACATACGTATATCGTCTATGTATCTTGATGTAGGTGATAACAAGCGTGCTAAATGATATTTCTTAGTTTTTATGAGTAGTAATGAACTTAGTAAGAATGACCTGCATTACAATGAATGAACGTAGAATGAATGTAGTATTACAAGTCTTAAGATTTCCATTTTTTCCAGATATTGGGCCAAAGCTTATCAATTTTAATTCGTTGCCACGAGAAAGCTACATTGAGTTCTTTTAAGAACTGATTAATCCAATGGCTACAGTAGCATTGCCTTTGTACACTTGCGGATTGGAGAACGCCATCAGTCCTCATTAGGACTACTTTGACTAATAATTTAAATTAGTAAGCATTATATTCTATCAAAAATGGCTACTGGGATAACTTTCATCATCGTATGAGAATTGTTCAAATCCCGATATACATCGAGAATATTGAACACATGAGCATTGATATCCCGTCCGATATCTTGGGATATCGAGGGATGGAATGGCTTTCCTGATACACTGTTGAGAAGTAGTCACTAAACTGATTGGCATTGATTTCAGTATTTTGACCTGTTGCCATCACTGTGGACTTTCTTCCTAAGTCTTTAATTGTATTCCAAACCTTTCTGACATTTCCAGACGATACAGCTTCCTCAATACATCTGTATCTTCAGAGAACGGGTTATATTCATGGCTTCTTCCCTAAGTATTTTGTATCTTTCCTATTGTCTCAGGTGGAAAGCTTTGTCCCGATCATTTATCAACATCTTCAGCTGCGGAGTAACCCACGGAGGATAATCTAAGCGGATTGTTCGAAACGGAAAAGACATGTCATAGAGAGATCTGATGCATTCTTGCAACACAAGAGCGGCTTCATCAACATTCGAGCAAGAATTCACCATTGCCTCCCAATCGAAGCTATGCATCGAAACTCCAAAGCGTCGCCTATTCGCTGGTGTGAATGCTCTAGCCCTTCTCTTCATGATTCTCCTTGTAGTCACTGACTGATTCCATAGTACTACACAGTGGTCCGATCTTCCCACTGGTGGAAGAACTTTAGGTTCGGAGTCACATGGAATATTTGTAAAAATCTGGTCCAGTAAGTTTCCACCTCGAGTTGGCAGTTTAGCAATAGGGATGAGACTTACTTGAACGGCGATCTCGTCATAATGAACTCTGAGGCCATTGAAATCTCCGTACACTATAATTCTCAAGCTGGAATCATGTTGAGGATCAAACAGAGCACGGTCAATGATGCTAACAACTGCAGTGATGCATTCGAATTCCTTCGTAGGATTGTTCCAAAAAGGATGATAGACACAAATGACGAGAAGAATTAATTCATTAAGGATAACTCAGAGGAATTCGGAGTCTCAACGAGGAATATTCAGTGAAATAATGTCAAGAACTTGAAAAGTAAACCGATTCTTTGTATGACACATAATACCGCCTCCTCGATCGTGCATTTCGTCCTTCCTTGCAACACAGAAATTAGGGATAGAAACAGAATTATTACTTGTTCTATCATCCAACCATGATTCAGTGAATACGGCGATATCATGGAAATAATCCTGAACTTTCAATTAAACTTCATCAAATTTATTCGATATCGAACGTAAGCAGTGGCGTCGCGTGCTCCCAGACCACAGGCCTTCGCTCGGCATTGGAATACTATTTCTATACCAGACATTTTTTATGTTATAACATTAATTTTCATAAAAGATGAATTTTTAATTACAATTTCCCGAACATTTTTTGATGCCAAGTCAATGTACACATGAGAAGTTAATTGCTCATGTCGCCTAACCGCCTTACTCAAGGAGCTGAGATTACTATATCCCCTCTCTGTCCAGACCACATTTTCTCCAGAAAAAAGGAGGAAGGGAAACAGTTTCTTGTGTTTCTCATGGCTGGTCAGCCACTCATGTGTTAGAACTTTGATGTATTAAAATGTCTTGTGTATCTCTTATTTCCTTCTCTGTGAGTACTTTCAATTTTTAAATCAGGTGTTGGCCTATCTTAGGCTACTTGACGACTGTCATCTTTTCAGTATATTCCCCTCGGACGAAATGCGAGGTTATGAGCTCATCTACAGTACTAAACATAGCGTCACATCGATCACGCAAAAACAAATTATAGAATTCTACGGAATCTGGGTGTTCGAGTCAGATGCATTACTCTGCATTCATTGGAGAACGCTCATCATCTGATCACAGTTTTATCTGAACGTCAGTCAGCTGCTATTGTTGACGTAGTGTCCTCTCCGACGAGAAACGAAGGACTGGAACAATTGGATTTCGTTTCCCTTTCTATATTTAAGTACCGAGCCTCGATCAAGAATAATGGAGAATTTCATTGTAAAAATTGGAGAAGGCAAAGCATCATGTCTATCGGGAAAGCCAATATTGCCGCGGGCGCGTGCGCTTGCTGCCTCACACGCACACAAATCTCTTTCGCTCCGTCTGAACAGACGACTGGCTTGTGTGTCTAATCGTTAGAAGAAAACAGCTGTGGTTCGTGCACGCGCAGTAAAACTGTTTATCTGAGGTTGAGCGTCTGATTTTGAGACGGACAGCTACCACAAGAAGCTATCGAATTTAACTGAAATATAATGAATGATGACACTTTTCATTTTTATGAATGTTGGTAAATTATTATTTAGGATGCGCCGAAGGCCTCGCAGGTGCGGAGAAGACGCCACTGAACGTAAGTTAGTTAGAAGAACAGATGGAATGGATGTTCCAAAGTTGGTCGTATCCAATCGTTTTCGATGAATATGTAATCGACGAATAGGAACCAGCACTCTTGCACGAGAAAGATCAGGTGATCACCGTGTTCTTCGAATTATCTCGTTCAGAAGTTACCAAGACTGGGATATGTCTTCTGTATATTCTAAAATATTTCAATCGCTGTTTTGTAGTACGATTTACACAAATATGCTTCATTTATCATTTCCAAAATATCGAAGTTGGCTGCCAGTGTAGGCTACCGGTGAATACGAGTCATGATGCTATTGCTGCAAAACGACGCGAGGTCACAAGCAATCTGTCTGCGCAGCACAGCGGCTGTCGAAACGAATGAATGAAATTTCGTGGGTTACGATATTTTGTCATGAATTTTCCGATTTTGTTTAATCGACTTTCGTTACTATTTCACAACATGGTGGAATGGTGAATGCAGCACCTTTGGCTTGGTGAGGAGTGGGGTTCCCATTGAGTCCATTGATTTTTACCTATTTCCTGTCTGATTTGAGATTATCTGACAAGAAGAATCAGATACTTGTGCAAATAGATGCAAATGACCTATTTCTCATCAACACCGTCAACAGGACTCTTCGAATATTGCTCAAAGTTGTGATTCTATAATTCGCTGGACGCAGGAGAACAGATTGGCAATCCAACAAGGAAAATGTCAGTAATTCTTTGTCACATTCAACAAATCACTAGACAGAATCGAATACCAAGTACCAGTCATCAGTGCTAGAGAAAACGTTAAAATTCTTTGTGCTTTGTTCGACGAGGATTTACGATGGACCCCTCACTTCAAAAACATCTGTATGAAAGCTTTTGAAATGTCATTGAATGGTAGTTCTCGCAGCTGCTCGTATATTGGCAGAGTTGGCAAAATTCAAAATAAAGTGTTGGACACGAAAGTGGATTTTACGGAGAGAAAAGGTGGGAGCATCGGACACTTCGGTGAAGGAGCTGATTTTGGAGCACAAAACTTCATTTCATAATCATTTGAGACTTACTCCTGAGCAGTTAGATTATCTCCTGGAAAGAGTTAAGTCCTATATTCAGAAAGAATATACACATCTCTGATCTGAGCAATAACGACAACTGATTGGATTTGACCTTAATGTCACGATTACAATAATACAATAGTGTAGTGGTGGGAAGATTTTGACCTATTCATTATTTTATATTCTCTATAACACCACTTCAGTGCCTAAGCCGATAACGATTTGCGATTTTCGCATATCTATGGTTCAGCCATGAATAGAGCACTGGCCAGTCAGTTCTACAATGTCGCTCCGGTGAAGTGGGCAATTCAACTGTTTTTCGTAGACGCCAGTGAATTTCACGGTGACGCGCGCATTAATTCGAGTCAGCGTGAGTCACCGTGTGTGTCTATTGGACGGAAGTCAGTGGCCTAGTGAAAATGAGGCTTAAATGTAAATGAATGATACTGCCGATAGCAGGAAGTTTTTCTTCATGTTGAAAAAGTGTGTTATCTCTCCTTGGTAAAAACAGTTCGCGACATAAAAATTAGCCAAGATGTATGTGAACGCAGCAAGTCAGTCACTAGACCAATCAATCAAGCCAGTGATACGCGCGCTGTAATATGAGGGCGAAGAATTTCACTGACCTAATGTGAATGAGGTTAAATTTTAGTCTATTTTTTCCCCCACAGCGAATCCGCACAAAGACTGCAAATTTTTAAATCTAAAGTGTTCCGTATTTTCTCATATTGGAGGTCAGTCAACTACAAATAATTGCTAATTCTACATCTCCATCGAATGGATGATGCATGCACTGTCTCACCGTGTGGGGAACTGCACAGGTGATCACGTGCTGTTAATGACATCACGATTTTGCAAAATCATATAATAGCAGACCTTATCATGTATTTGCGAGGAATGTGATTGATCGCAATTAAGTTGGACAGCGGACAATGAGACTTGAAAAGTAGGACAATGAAATTTCGCAAAAGCGGCAATATGCATTCGACACTTCTGACGAGCATCTTTGCTGCTGAACAAGTGGTGGACGCTTTGTGGAATATATCCCTTCCCTGTTCTTGTCCAAGTTCGAAACAGGTCATCACTTGAACTTGAACAACGGATTCTTGGAGGCATGCTTGGAGGTTCAATATATCTTATCACATTTTTTCTCATGGTCCTCAAGCTGATCACATGCGTTTGATAATAAAATCATTCCTTCTGTAAGTCGCCCGCTGACATTCTATCAATCTCAGTGAGCAGTTTCTGCAGGCGTAACCAAAGATGGGCGTAACTCTTGTCATTCACTAACGTTTCTTTCATGGTTTCTCCTAGAATAATGAACGGCAATGAAATTCAGCGGATGATTTTGTTGTGAAGAGGAATTCTGACCACGCAGTAGTGACGCAGCAAAGAGAAATGTCCTTTCCCTTCTATTATTACCTCTAGTCGCGACTAGCTAGTTCGGAGGTGTGCATACCAAATCAAGTCGCGACTATAGGCTGATGTGCATGCGACCCATTATGTTTGGAATTGCCGCATTTGATCTGAAGTTGTAGGTGTCAGAATTGGTTAGGAATGGTTTATTGGTTTGGAATTGTGTCAGATTTGGCTTACAACGGTCGTATTTTGTTTGGAATGATCACATTTGGTTTGGAATGTCGAAGATGTTTGCTTTTACAATGTCACATTTGGATTTACAGCATTCACATTTGGGAATCAAATCCTACATCAGTTCTATAAGGCAATCATGCTTTGTTGTGGAAGTCTGTGTCGTGTCTCGTGTGTCAACACCAGACCTAGAACGCTTAATGACCTGAAGAATAGAAATGCACCAAATGAGATGTTCAAAATTGATGCTAGTGTACATAGAGCTAGTCATAGTGTTAGTGTAATTCTACGTTCTCAAGAATCAGTTATCGATGCAAAAAATGTATTGAACAAAGAGTTGTATTGAACAAAACGGTTGTCAGTTTGAATCTTTTGTGACTTTTCAGTAGCCAATTCTTTACATAATACTATAAAAACCAAAACATTTTGCTTAAAATATCTGCAATCTATTCAATGTCTTCAGTGTTGGCAGTGGATAACACAATATAATGGATTGCTTTGTAGATTACCACATTTTTCCGATGGTGCGGAACATAGACATCGGATAACATTAATAGGTATTTGGTGAGGAATTGTTGAGACACCCTAGACATTCTATTTTTACTGAACTTGATCGGGCGAAAAGGTCAGACGTCTATGGTTGCATCAATGAGCCAGAATGAATGAAGTCAATGAATCACATTCGCAGTTTTTTTTCAATGAATCAGTTGGTTTGTTTGTAACTATGACTGAAATATTTCTATGAGCTCCCGCAACATATTGTTAAATCGATATTCTGAGTTTCTGTTTTAAAAATTATTTGATAAATTTTAATGTGGGTGGGATACTAGAATTCAGGCGGCTGAACATTGAACTGATGTAGTTCTTTGACATTGGATATTTTGTGAGCGATAATGACTGAATATTCTACAGCCGTTTATTCTGAATATTATATCGGCTGAAAATTGCATTGTTCAGTTCGCTTCAACGTCATTTCTCAGTGATTCTACAAAGTGACGTAAGTCCATTTTTGGCGATTTTGAGATTTTGTGCCCAAAATCATGGTCTGACACCAGTTTACACTGTTTCAAGTTCTTGCTTTTAAATTCGAAGACATCGGTATAAAATCAGTCTGACCTTTCACTCAAAGTCATCATGACGTAAGTCAGCTTGCGTCCATTTACAAGATCAAATAGCTATGGACAAGGTTATAGCGACCGTAGATAGCATACTGTAGATATCGACGCAACTGCATTTGCGTCAGTTTGAAGGATCAAATTTTTATGAATGTCGATTTGACTCTAATTTTGACAGTGCTCATTCATGGACGTGTCATAATTTTGGTGGCATAGAAATAGAACTTTTATTATTCATCATGGACCTCCATATACCAGTACTGCTAAGTAAATGTCAATATGTCATAATACTATGTCGAAGCTGGCTACTAATGAAAAGGCGTTCAGTGGCGTCCAGTGGCGTCAACTCACTGAATCTGATTTTTCTTCTTTCATCTTTGGCATGAACTTGGATTTCTAATCTCGGCAGAATTCAGTGATCTAATTGTAGGCTTATGAGATATCAGCTTTATCTATCACGCATAGAGCAAATTTCTATAAAGTGCCAGTATCTTCTAATCATGACATTTAGTAAAAATGTGGTAAAAGGTGAGTTAATTAGCAAGAGATGCCTAAGAACAAGTGCTTCCTTCTTTCCTCTTATTTCTTCAATGAATGAGTGCCTGCTGCAATTGGAAGTTTTACATGGGCGTATCCGGCAAGGGAACAAGGCCTACCTATGTACATGCATCTAACGCGGATGGAGCAAGCGAATTGGCAAACATCCATGTTCGTTTGTCGATGACATCTTAGTCAGCATTTGTCTATATATATATCTAAAGTTGGTCAATGCTTTTCTCTTGTCACTTGGTCGCTATGATGAGTTAAGACATAAATGGCAACAATTCCTCAAATACCTCGTCAACGGTTGCTTTACTGCAATTTCTTAATGGAGCAACAAGCTCATTGAGAATGGAGTAGGACTTGATATTCAAATCTTTATCGATTGATATAGTTGAATCAATAGGCTTCCAAGAGTCGATAGGTAAAAAAAACCTTGAGGTAGGTAATCTATCTATCCTCTTGCTCATCCTGATCACGTCAAGACCTAATGTCGCACAGTCGTCAAGTTGCCAAAGTTTCCTTTCTTTTAGGCCTATTTTGTAACAATCTAATGACTTGCAATCATATTATTGGCTCAGAACCAACATTATTTGAAGCTACGGTCAACCCAATAAGTCATTTGACTAACAATTTCACCGACCGGCCTACTGCTCAAAATCATAACAATATTTCATTGTAAAATGCAACAATGTTACTTTTAATATCTTCATTATAGGACTGGATTATTCCTATTGCCATTTATGCAACCTATAAATTGATAAATTCCGTCACAGAAGCAAGCGGCTCGTGTCATTCTTATTTTATCAAGGAAATCATTTGTGATTTCTGACGATTTTTTTCTTCGGTTCTATCCTCATTATTAATGTGTCTTATATTCCATGGTGTCATTATTGATAAGGTTACTAAGCTTACTGCTGAATTCAAGAGCAAGTTGTTGAACTGTTCCTTCAAGGTATAGGAAATTTTGAAAAGTATATTGTAGGGCATCGTGCATTCTTGTTTGGAAACATCAAATGAATTGAAATATGCATGTGTATCTATTACATTATGTCATGAAAATGCAATTACTTATAAAACTAGGCAGCTACCGTTAATGTCCTCTGATTATTCTTGCGAAGTTATGGAACTTTGCTTGGATTTTATGCAACGATTGACAATGATTTAGAATTTGCAGAAGCAATATGTAAGCAATGCCTGTGTGTACATCCTGTAAGCAATCATACAATACAAAATCATCAAACACAAAATTGGCAACTTTTTGCTGTTGAAGCACTTGCTTCAACCATTTAGTCGACTTGCTATTCCCTCTGGGTAAGGTCAAAGCGACGTAAGTACATCTGTAGCTGATTTAAATTCAACTTGAATGATTTGACAAACTGACGCAACTGCACTTACGACAGATCATTGCATCTGATTTTTAACATAACTTGATTTGACAAACTGACGTAAATGACTTGAACTATCAAATATCTGTGAATAAGATATATCTGTGCCATCTAACTCATGTCATGTCACTTACTAGACATCTATGACTTGGATGCCTCATCCACTAATTGAGAAATGATGATGAAGCCGGTAAACTTCGATTAAAGAATGTCAGAAAGTGACTGAAATTGACTAACGTCACTTTTGTGGAATCACTGACGATTTGTTCCACCGTCGTTCCAACGGGCTCCCTTCTATAAACAATCACGTTCGAACACAGGCAGCATAGATCTTTCCCTTCACTCTGAGTGGTAAGTCCAGCAAGTCCAGCAGCTCCCTGAATTTACCACACGCACAGAGAACTCTCACTACCGATGTTGTGTTCGCGCCTCCGTTTACATTTAACACATCACCGAGATAGCGAAACGATCCGACTCTGTCAATGCTGACTGCATCCGATGGCTTCAGTCTGCAAGCACCTTATTTATTGTTCATGAAAGTTCTCATAGCGGCCATTCCATGTTAGTCACGTGACCACCTCTATACTCGGACCACCTAAAATCTTCCCATCGAAATGTAATATGATTTTACCTCTTTAAGCGGACCACCTCTATATCCGGACCTGGACCACCGAAAAATGGTCCAAAACGTAAAATGACCTCTATGTGCGAACCACTTTTATTGACTAAAATTTGCTTTTCTTGACAAAAACGAATCATATTTACTTTAATGCTGGAGTAAATGTAATTTACGTGTTTTCATTTCGCTATTTTACAATTTTCATTACTGATCAAAACGATTATTTATCGTGCAATGTCCTCTTTCTGACATAAACTTGCTGGGTTGAATCAAATCATCATTGAAAGGGTTGAAACGACTCACTGGAGCTATTTATAGAACGCTGTCAATCCTTCAGTTTTCCAAGAAATTGTCATACAATACAAGAACACGAGCGTGCCAGCAGCACTTATTGATTCGCTTCGTAGTCCGAAATAGCCTATCAACGATATCATCCCTGCTAACTTGTGTTGAATATTTGAAGGATGCTTCAGATCAATTAGAGTACTCGAACATGTCGACGATAAAGGAACTTAATGTGTCAAAGAAAATGGAGGTGATTCAGGTATCTTCTACCGGTAGAGAACTCTAGCATCACATTTCCGCATCAGCAAGTCCCAGGTTCAGCGAATTTTAGCCAACAAGGACGATATTCTAACTCGTCATCGGAAGAACGCACCTGTGAATAGTCGTCGTTGCTCAACGAATCGCGGACATGCGGAGATCGATGAAATGACAATCTCTTGGTTCCGATCTGTCAGAAACAAACATATTCCCATTTCTGGACCACTCATGCAGGAAACGGCTTTGATCTTCGCGAAAGGATTGGAAATCACTGATTTCAAAGCATCGAATGGGTGGCTCGAGAAGTTCAAACAACGGCACGGAATCACATGCAGTAAAGTTAGTGGCGAAAGTGCGTCGGTTCCTTATGAAAGTGTCATCGACTGGGAAACTTGTCTTGGTGAGATTATTAAAGACTACGAACCTGATGATATTTTTAACTGTGACAAGAGTGGTCTTTTCTATCGTGCATTACCCGACCGAACACTTCGCTTCAAAGGCACAGACTGCAAAGCAGGAAAGGTTGCTAAAGAGCGCTTGACTGTATTTTTCTGCTGTAATATGCGAGGTGAGTTTGAAAAACTCATCATCATAGGGAGATATGCAGATCCACATTGTTTTAATCGTCTGGATCCCAAATTGCGGCCTGTCACCTACTTGAGCAATCGCAAGTCATGGATGACAAATTCTATTTTCTCTTCATGGCTCAGAGAATTCAATAAGAAGATGCGACGTCAACATAGACGTGTTATTCTCTTTATGGATAATGCAACATGCCATCCTCGAATCGAACTTTCTAATGTGACACTTTGTTTCTTCCCGCCAAAAACCACTTCAGTGCTACAGCCCTTGGATCAGGGTATAATACGGAGTGTCAAATATCACTATCGAAGAATCTTGCTTCAATCAGTTCTATCTAAAATAGAACAATTGGACAATGTAAATTCAGTGAAGAAGAGCATCACGTTGCTGGACTCCATCTACTGGGTCTCAACAGCCACAAAACAAGTGATTGAAAGGACTGTGTCTCCTTGTTTAGGCAAATGTGGCTTTATGAAATCAAACATTACGGTTATTGATGATCCAGAAGACGATTTGACTTTATCAGAGCTTGCACTCCGACTCCAATCTGCGCTTAACACCAATGATTCGATTGAAGATTTCTTGCACTGCGATGATAATCTCCCAACTGAGTCTGATGACGTCAATATTGAGCAAGCTATCCTCAACAACATCTGATGCATCATAGTTCAGAGCCCATGGTGATTGGAAGCAGTGACGACGAAGAAGAAAACAAAGAAGCAGACATAACTGTCACTTCAAAGGAAGCACTGGAATGTATTGAGAAATTGAAGCATTATGCATGTTCAAAGAATATAAATTGTGCTCTAACATCTCTCTATGAATTTCAGAAGATGATTAGTCAAGAAATGACAACACTTACTCAAACCACACTGGATTCTTTTTTTGTCAGTAGATGAAGTCGACTTTAGTATATTAGCTCAACATGTTTCGTTAAGATTTATGGTGTGAAAAATCATCAGCTTGATTATATTAAACTGACTTTTTCTTTATCGCGTGTACTAGTAGACATGCATGCATGACTCATTAAAAACAATCCATTTTATTCATTATTGCATGAAGGGCCAACAAGTACAGCATAAACGTGATCTTATTTAACAAAATGACTAGTAGGCCTTATATATCTACTTCATCATGTTTAAAAAGTGTAATGTAAGTTTTTAACAATATACATGTAGTTACGTCATTTAAAGAAATAAGTATCATAAGAAAAATAATGCTACGTCTCTAAGTGGACCATCTTTTTGCGGCCCAGAGTGGTCCACTTAAAGAGGTTTCACTGTATATTTTCTATTCTATTCTATGTATCTGTTAGTCAATAGCGTCGCCGTCAGTCCTTGAATTCAACTCTCATTGAAAATCATAGAAGGTCACTTCATAATGCTGTCATAGATTTCGACTTTTTAAGGGATAAGTTTGCTGACGTGCTGAATGTGATCCGTCTTATAGGCCTACAATGCATATAAAGCTAATTGAAAAGCGACAAATTGTTTTGCAGATTTCATGAGAAAAAGGGTCGTAATTCGTCCATTCCTCGTTTCCGCTGATTTTTTTGTACCACATTTCTTACATGTTTTCTTTGGCGGACATCCATCAGTAGCCGCCCCTTCATATTACATAAAAACGCACCAATACCAAAAATCTCTTAGTATTATACCCGGAAGGCCTCAGACATATGAGTGCTGCATGTAGATATCGCTGTTTCAGATAAGGTTTAACATAATCCGGTTCATCAGTCTGTAGAAATTCCTTAGCACGCTGTTGAATATTTAAGTGATTCATCAGTCATGTCATGTGTTGCTATTCGAATGAATGGATCCTCCTGGTTACTTAGGGTCCAACCCTCAAATCTGGGGAGGAAGAGACAATAAGCGAGGAGTAAGAGTAAGGTGACGTAGACGTTGTTACTTAGCCCATGCGGTCTACTAGCAATCCCTACCATGTATTCAGAATAGTGGCATACGTGCTTAATAATTATTGTATAATATGCCTACAAGGCAAAATATATACAATGCCTACTCAAAAGGTTTTAAAAAATATATCATGTGCCTACAAGGCAAAATATATACAAAGCTTAAACAAAAGGTTTTAAAAAATTGACTGTAAAAACAAATGATTGCATGCATAGAATTTTTTAAATTTGTATAGTGTATAATGTCCGTAATTACATATACTTAACAATGGATAACCCAATCACTCAATCAACGATGTTTATTGTTACATACCATATTTTATTATACTCTTTATTGCTTTTATTAGCATAAGTAGGCCTAAACACACCTTTGCCTCTTAATATCTATGAAAATTTTGCCCGACTCGACTCGAGGTTGACAAAAGCCCGACTCGCAGGGCCCTAATATTACATCATGACTCAAGTTGTCTGCTCTCTTGGACGATCAGAACCTTGCCAAAGGACGCATGCAAAAAATGTACAACTTCTTGTTCCATTGAATATGGTAGATCTCGCACTGAAAAAAATGGTTGAAACCTTTAATCAACTGGCATGCACTGCTTTAGTAACATCGTCGACTGCCCCATCCTACTCAACAAAAGAAGCTTGAACATTTTTCAATGTTACAAAAATTCCGGTAAAGCCGCTACAACATCCGCATGCAGCTCATCTACAGTTGTAGACATACTGCGGTTAACCCATACTGGCCATAGTGCGCTGGTATATGCATACTTTCCCGTTGCCACCAACACCAGTTGCGCATCTTGCTGGTAGTGCAACGTTGGGGATGGGTATGGAGGCAAATTTGTCGCCAATGACACTTGATGCATGAGTTCATCCAACAGTTGCGTCATGATGACATTTGCATGAGTTTTGGCGCTTTCATGCAGTTGGCCCCGTTAGTCACGTGACGAGTTTCAATGACGTTTTTGTGAAGAATCATCAGTGAACGTGTGTCTATCATTTGTTGCAAATGATTGCATTATCGACAAAGAAGGAAAATGTGCAGCAGCGCTACCACCGCTATATTTTTCATGGTGCTTCTTCATAGCATCATTCCGTTAGTCACGTGGCATTCACTCATGTACTTATTCACGGCAAGATTATCAAACCTACACCACAGTATATTAATAAGTGTTCTAAGATCAGTAAATCAACTGTTTCACAGAAATGTAAGCACCAGAAAATGTTTCATATGCGAACATTTACTACCAATAGGCCAGCATCAAAAAACAAATGAATTATTTAATTTTTTTTCGATGCATCAGAAAACATTATTTACTTTATCGTATAGTGAGTGCAAAGTGATTAGAAAGGACGGAACATGCTTTAGACGAGTATGACAACGAAAAAGGTGTATTCTAAAAAAAATTTTCGGATTCATGTCTCGGCTCGCGTGTGACCCATAAGCACACCGCTAAATAGATGATTACACAAAGAAAAGTGTTGAGGTCCTTATTCAAATTCAATAAGCGACTAGGCATGTAAACGTTTGTGTCCACAGAATATTTTGTCACATGCTATGCTCTGTTTAGTTGTCAGTTGTGTTCAGCTGGCCTCACGAACAGGCGCGCCGTTACATCCTGAAAGCTAGGGTTTCGCGATATGAGAAGTTGTTTATGCGGTATGTTCAGGGAGTAGAACGGTTCCGCGGATCGGCGGATTTCCGCGGACTTGGTGATGCAAGTGGTCATTCTCGTATTTCGTAGATGTGTAATAAAAAAAATACAGGGATAGGGGTACCCGAAAATTATTACATGTCAATAAAAAAACTTTCCGTTTTGCAGGTATACACTCGTAATTGATATACAGTAGTTCATAGCTTGCGTCATATGAGAATGAATTCGTTAAGTCTCACTTTTCATTTTCAGAAGAGTTTTTCTATTAGTTTTCCATACATAGATTTCACAGTTTCAGATAATTTTTTTCTATTATTTGGATTTTCGCGACTGCAAGTTGTCTTAGGCAACTTACAAAAGTTTCAACAGCAAAATATGTAAAATTCTGAAAAATGTCAAATTATGGGAAAAAATAAAAATCCGAACCCAGATCAGAAGCTGTATAAACACGTTGATGAACAGCTTCTCTTCTACATGTATCTGAGATGTTTTGACTGATGTGCATGTATAGAAACTTCCGCATCATTTTTAACTGTCAGTGAATGTGCTTTCAAAGTTCAGAAATTGAAAATCGCATTTGAATTTTGATTTTTTTCTATTGAGGAACTCGTTCTGAAGAAAATTTCTTAGCCAGAATCAGATAATGAAATAGCGATCGATATAAGTATTATGACAAAAGTGGGTATTTGCGATTTCCGCGGATTTTGAAGCCAAGCGTTTTCCTCCCTGTATGTTCTAATAACTATATAGACTCCGTCTCTGACTATCAGTAACTTATTTGCAGTAGCGAAATTTGAACCTACATTCACTTGTCTCTGGAATGCAACTTTATCGTGATGACGAACTCTCTTCCATAATTTCTAGAGTATCTACCATGTTCAAATGATAATTACAGGTTAAGTCAAAGACGATCATCTTCAACTGCTTGGACAAAGTAATGTACATGTAGTGTGCGACCAATGTGGTCCAATGGTCTCATTGAAATGCATCAATATGTCCCATATGTCAATACAAAACATTACTCCGCGTCAACCTGGATTGTCTATCGTAATGGTTAATGTTAACTACAAGTATTGTTCTGCTATAGAACTTTAATATAACAAGCTAGCGAATCATGGTTCCGTACTCGATAAACATTGATGTGAACCCACAGAATTAAATATTTTGTTTATCTGCTTCGGTTTGCTAGAAGTGTGATTAATACGAAATTGACAGCACATCGAGGAACCTATTAAATGTGCAAAAAGGAATTCCTAATACCTTACAGAGATAGGAAAAAAGTCGTGCGTCGCTTGCGGATTAATGTGAGTTCCAGCAAAGTGCTTCGATTGCCAAAATTCCTTCAGATTCGAAGAATTCAGATCATTGCGCACAAGTTTTCTCCATAATGTGGCCCTTCCGATCATTATTAAAGAAAGTAGCAGGCGTACGAAAATTAGTTCACTTGATGATTTCACATCCTCCCCTCGGTATTTCTCACTGTATAGTGCTTACCAGGCGAAGCCAGGCATCGATGTGTGTTTTTGTGTGTGCGAAGTGATATCACAACACGCACGCATCTCTCAGTGGCTCTGGTGTCCTCTGCTGACAGCTTATTGTTTGCCATTTCCAATAGCAAGCGATACACGAATTATCCATTCGAGAAGGAGTAAGTTGTCTAATTCTGTGATGTGCCATTTCGATATTAAGGCTACATATAACTCTTCCTTTCTAGGAAACCGAAGCGCTTGCAGATGAATCCAATTCTGTGTGTGAACCAGTGGAACTAAAGTTCTTTTTCAAGCTGTCGACCAACTCTGTTATACAAGATACAAAATAATATTGACTTTTCGATATGTCATTGTCTGTCTATGTACGAATGGTGGTGATCACAGAAAGTAGGACGACATCAAGCCAATCGAGGAAAATGTCCAAAAAACACTTTGCGGCTTAAATTGCAATAATCGCCATAAGCTTTCGGCATAAGCTTTTATTTAGTAGGTACTGGCAAAGAAAGCTGTGCAAATTGTGGATTTGACTGTAGTGTTTCCAGTTCATCCCCTAGACATTCTTCCCTTTCATCCTCGAGACTGGGCCTACCCGATCAAGCTGCCACTGATCCAGTTTCTCTGAAGCGCTGAATCAAACGTGAGACGCGCTAAAAGGGTCTCCATTATAATCATCAGCTATCTTGTAAGCGCGCAGTGCCGCTGAAGAGGACTTGTCGTTGGTGAAGAAAAGCTCAACAAATTAAATGCGTGTTTCGGGATCCATGCCTAGCGTAAAAATTCATTGAATGTGCAAATGACGCGTCGTGTGAATAGAATTCACATCCAAATGATAATTGACCGATCGAAGTACTGTGTGCACATAACAATATCTTGGTGCAAGATCAGTGAATTTCGCCAACTTAACAATGCATTGATATCGAGTCAATTGTAAACTTGAGAATCATGAAATTATGGTGTTTCTTTCTATGTAATATAAACGTCAAAAAGAATACAATGAAGAAATCAAACTGTGGTACATCAAATTCCCCGATCTGAGATGCATTTTAAAAAAATCGCATGTGAATATGATTGTATTGAAGCAAATGACAGCATTTTAAAGTTTTATGCGACTTTTGGAACACCCGGCATATTGCGGAATCTAATTTATGATAAAGCGATTGCATATCAGATATTGCTCAGATATTGCATGTGCAATTGCTGTTTTGCTGAAAATGGTAACAAATCGTGTAATAGGCATATTACTTCAGCATGCACATGAGAAGTCTGAAATTTGAAGCATAATGTAATAACAACTACACTAGGTTAAATCGGCAGCAGCTGATCTCCAATTTGATATTATGGCATGAGCATGGACATCGATGAAAGAGTTTCTCAGTACCAAGGGAAATAGAAAAGGTTGTCTATTTTTTAGATGCTTGTCAGTTAGCTGCAAAGCAAATTTGATTTCCCGGGAAAGATATTGCTGTTATCCGAGTAAACCCTTGAAAATATAGTGAAAATGAAAATTGGAAGTCTGTCGGCACCCTGAAGATGACGACTATTCATATTTTACCATGCAATTCTATATTTAGCGATTCTACGAGTAATTACATTATGTCCAATGCAGATCTGCCATTATTGTGACTGACAATTCCTTTCCAATGGAGACCGGCATTCACGCAATTGACCAATCTTCGGGATGCTTTAATGAAAGTCATTTTGAGTGAACACTCCCGGGAAAACAGAAATTTTCGCTTTCCTCGTTAAAAAAATTATCTTAAAAACCATTACCTCACATTGGACAAGCAACGTGCTTCTTAACAGCACTCATGTCTCTGCAAATACCTTGATACAAAATGATCCACCTCAGAAGGCGCAGGACGCCGAAGCCCAGTCGTGGTTTTAAAGATAATTTTTCAACGAGGAGAGCGAAAATTTCTGTTTTCCCTGGAGTGTTCAGTCAAAATGACTTCAATTGGAGAACAGTATAAATTTGGTTGTTGTAACACTGGCTGACTCAACCAAGTTGGCCAGTCCACATCTTTTTTTTCACTGAATTTTCACCCGTAGCACAGCTATGAGCCATGAACGAAGCTAGGGGTTACTCAATGAAAAGTAAAAATTGTATTATTTTAAATAAATAAAATAAAAAAAACAGATCTTCTAATCTGATTAAGCTGTCCTCATCAGAAACCTATTCGCACGCCTCTTGAAAATATCAAGATTGTATTGGTCAAGGAAAGTGGTCTGGGGAAGCTGATTCCAAAGCTGTGCCGTGCGAACAAAAAAGCTTTTCGAGCGACTCACAGTACGTGCGCGTTCTAAGCTCACATTATACCATGTGAGTGCATCAGCTCTGCGTGTGCTTCTGGAGAAGATCTTAGGTTTGGGTACGCACTCATTTACTGCAGAGCTGCTTCTACCGAATTTCACTTTCTCACTCAACCTGCGGCCTCAAAGCGGTGAAAGGGCGAAAACGGAGTCGCAATAAGGCTTTGTCGTTTGAAGCTCTTGCTTCTTTGGGTTCTACCTTGTCGGCGGTTTGTGACCGTGCTCCGGCTAACTAGCAGGCTCTGGAATATTATTTTTATTTTAAATGTGTGGTAGGCTTCGGCCGTCCCAATTAACACCACCCCCTGGTTTGCGAGATATAAACAGTCATCAGATGTTTCATGTTGTTGAATCAGGTTTTTGGGCATGGCACTTATTTGGCTCATTTGTGATCGAACTTCCTTCCACTGCTCTCTTTTGCACTTGCCCATTTGTTACAGGTTAAGTTGTGACAGATCCAACGTATTCACGGCATACGGGCGTCAGGTAGTTCGAGGGTCCCGAACCCACTGGTAATGCTTTGGGAGGCAGGCCCGGTCAACTGCTCGAAAAAAGGCGGTACAGTTCCACTGCCACGGACATCTGTGGGTAGCTTTACTGAGGGGTTTAGCCCGTGTAGCTGTATCCGGTTCCTCTGTGGCCTACCTGACTTGTACCCATTGTTACGGCAAAGGGGTTCTCATTTGGGTTTCTTCAAGCTCTTGCGACATGAACTGTGCCTATAAGTGTATTTTTTTGCGTAATATTTATTGCAGCTTTGTTGCGATTATTTACGCTTTTCTGATGCCTTCCAAAGTTTCTTGTATCACTTTGTTGTACGAGTACAATATAATTTTCGTTTATTTGATTGACATTCTATGAGAAATTATGAAAATGAGAAAGACACACAAGAAACGTAGTCAAGCCGTCAAGCTCAAAACCCCTCTCAGGATCAGCTTCAGCAACGTAAGAGGACTGAGGTCCAATTACGACGACATCAACATCTTCCTACAAGGTAAGTCACCAGATCTTCTGGCCCTGTCGGAAACCAGGTTAGATCCCAGTGTGTCATCAAGCGACGTTACTACTGATGGATACATATTTCACCGGATGGATAAAGCACCTTGTCATGGTCTTGGAGTCTATGCCAAGACAAGCCTTCCTTGAGAAGGCTTCGTAGCTCAGAGGATCCAAGGCATGAGTATCTTGCCTTCATTGCGCCGCTGCAGAAGACTACTCTTCTTCTATTTTTCCTATACCGCTCTCCATCAACTAATGCGGATTTTTTCAATGTTCTTTCTGACAAGATCGATTCTCTTCTACAAGAGTATCCCAGCGCTGAAGTTGCCGTTTTTGGTGACTTCAACGTGCACAATGTTGACTGGCTTGTGCACTCACGCACCACCGATCTCTCCGGTCAGGCAGCCCAGGATTTCGCTGTCTCTCACAACCTTAGTCAAATTGTCACTTGTCCTACCAGAGTGCCTGACCGAGCTGGGGATACTGGATATCTCCTTGACCTGTTTCTCACCTCAAATCCAACTTGTTTTTCACACAAGGTTACTTCTCCCCTCGGCACGTCTGATCACTGTGTTATCACAGTTTCTGGCAAACAAATTTGCTCCACACCGTCTGCACCCTTCCATAGAACAGTTTATCAATTCTCCAAAGCAGACTGGTGTGGCTTACGCACTTTTCTTAGTCAAGTTCAAGCTGAGAATTTGATTCTGAGCGAGAACGTCCACAAGTCGGCGCAAGAACTGACAGAGTGGCTTCAGATAGGGATGTTGGCCTACATTCCTCACCGTACTTTCCAAATGAAGCCCCACTCACAACCTTGGTTTACACCAGAATGTGCAGCTGCAAGTTGCCAGCGTGACCACTTTTTCCATAAGTATAAGCGTGACAGTAGCGCTGGCAATCTTGAATTGTACAAAACCGCACGTAGACATTGCAAGGAAACCATACATCAGGCCAAAAGCCGTTACGCTTTGTATGTACGGAAATCCATTGCTACCCAAAAGCTTGGCTCTAAGGACTTCTGGAGGATTTACAACAGTGTCACCAATAGGAACAAATCCTCCATCCCAGCACTCCGTCATGCCGAAGTCAGTACTTCTATGGCGACAACCTCAGCAGACAAAGCCGAGCTTCTTTGCAAGGAGTTTGCGAAGAATTCGTCATTAGACGATGGAGGTAGAATTCCACCTCCAATTCCCACGCGCACTGATGAGACAGTTAGTCCTCCTTCAGTCACAGTCCGAAGCGTCAAAAAGATCATCGCCGGTCTCGATAGCTCTAAGTCTAGTGGACCAGATGGCATCCCGGTTTCGGTCTTCAAGCATCTCTCACCTGAGCTTTCTCCACTTTTATCTAAACTGTTCAGTAGATGTGTATCCACCGGTGAGTTTCCCTCTTGTTGGAAAGTAGCTTCCGTGGTTCCAGTTCCAAAGAAGGGTTCTGACTCATCTCTTCCATCTAGTTACCGTCCTATCAGCCGTCAGGTCTTTCGTAACCGCCAATCCAAGGAAGGAGATGGAATCTTGTTCTCTGATCCTATTATCTGACATCTTAATGCTATGATCATCATCTCCTTTAAGTCGTGAGTGCAGAATACTCTGAGTTTTTGAAGGATTGAAGGAAACAAGCCAATTGGCGCCCCATTCTGAGACCCTGCGTAAGTCTTCATTAAGAACGTAGCATAACTGCTGACGTTGCTGAGTGTTTTTAGCGAGTCGCTCATTGGAATTGAAGAGTGTTGTGTCATCTGCATACATCACCAATTTACTCACTAGGCAGTCTGGGAGGTCGTTGATGTACAGCAGAAAAAGAGTGTGTCCCAAAATTGACCCTTGAGTAACTCCTGCATTGACAAACTTGGTGGAAGACTTTTGGCCATCTAAGACGACAGATATCTGCCGGTCACTAAGGAAAGAAGCAAGAAGTTTATGGAGTTGATCAGCAACTCCATAGGACTTTAGCTTCATAAGGAGTCCCTGATGCCAGACTTTATCGAATGCCTTGGAAATATCCAAGGCAACTGATCTCGTCTCACCTTGTCTGTCAAGGACACGACTCACATGTTCAGTGACATATGAAAGAAGATCTGCAGTTTATCGAGAGTGCCTGAAGCCATACTGTTCTTCTGATAGAAGGTTCTGAGTTTCAAGGAAGTTAACAATGTGTTGGTTAATCACTGCTTCAAAAATCTTGCCAGCAATTGGAAGCAGGCTGATAGGACGGTAACTAGATGGAAGAAATGAGTCAGAACCTTTCTTTGGAACTGGAACCACGGAAGCTACTTTCCAACAAGAGGGAAACTCACCGGTGGATACACATCTACTGAACAGTTTAGATAAAAGTGGAGAAAGCTCAGGTGAGAGATGCTTGAAGACCGAAACCGGGATGCCATCTGGTCCACTAGACTTAGAGCTATCGAGACCGGCGATGATCTTTTTGACGCTTCGGACTGTGACTGAAGGAGGACTAACTGTCTCATCAGTGCGCGTGGGAATTGGAGGTGGAATTCTACCTCCATCGTCTAATGACGAATTCTTCGCAAACTCCTTGCAAAGAAGCTCGGCTTTGTCTGCTGAGGTTGTCGCCATAGAAGTACTGACTTCGGCATGACGGAGTGCTGGGATGGAGGATTTGTTCCTATTGGTGACACTGTTGTAAATCCTCCAGAAGTCCTTAGAGCCAAGCTTTTGGGTAGCAATGGATTTCCGTACATACAAAGCGTAACGGCTTTTGGCCTGATGTATGGTTTCCTTGCAATGTCTACGTGCGGTTTTGTACAATTCAAGATTGCCAGCGCTACTGTCACGCTTATACTTATGGAAAAAGTGGTCACGCTGGCAACTTGCAGCTGCACATTCTGGTGTAAACCAAGGTTGTGAGTGGGGCTTCATTTGGAAAGTACGGTGAGGAATGTAGGCCAACATCCCTATCTGAAGCCACTCTGTCAGTTCTTGCGCCGACTTGTGGACGTTCTCGCTCAGAATCAAATTCTCAGCTTGAACTTGACTAAGAAAAGTGCGGAAGCCACACCAGTCTGCTTTGGAGAATTGATAAACTGTTCTATGGAAGGGTGCAGACGGTGTGGAGCAAATTTGTTTGCCAGAAACTGTGATAACACAGTGATCAGACGTGCCGAGGGGAGAAGTAACCTTGTGTGAAAAACAAGTTGGATTTGAGGTGAGAAACAGGTCAAGGAGATATCCAGTATCCCCAGCTCGGTCAGGCACTCTGGTAGGACAAGTGACAATTTGACTAAGGTTGTGAGAGACAGCGAAATCCTGGGCTGCCTGACCGGAGAGATCGGTGGTGCGTGAGTGCACAAGCCAGTCAACATTGTGCACGTTGAAGTCACCAAAAACGGCAACTTCAGCGCTGGGATACTCTTGTAGAAGAGAATCGATCTTGTCAGAAAGAACATTGAAAAAATCCGCATTAGTTGATGGAGAGCGGTATAGGAAAAATAGAAGAAGAGTAGTCTTCTGCAGCGGCGCAATGAAGGCAAGATACTCATGCCTTGGATCCTCTGAGCTACGAAGCCTTCTCAAGGGAAGGCTTGTCTTGGCATAGACTCCAAGACGATGACAAGGTGCTTTATCCATCCGGTGAAATATGTATCCATCAGTAGTAACGTCTGCCTAGTTTCTCGTTGAGCTTCCCAACGTCTTGAGGTATTATTTTAGTCCTGTGCCCATTTCAACCAGAGCAGTTGATCATTTTTTAAAAAGTACGAGTCTTCAGGATGGGTACGATAGACTTACTTCAAATATGGTATCGCTCGGATAACATGCAGCAAGCTATTATCGCGATCTTTATTCTGATGAAATTACGTTTGTTGCACCACCTCTGCTCCTTCCTAAAACAGATGCATAAGAGGAAGTGAAGAAGCAAATCTGGGCCATGTACATGTATTTATTTTTAAAGAACAGAAAGGAACAAGCTTTTGTGGAGTAAGCTTGATTTGCAGTTTGTCTGCAACATCTACTAGTGTTGAACCTTTCCACAGGGCTGTCAAAATACAGTCCGTTTCATAAAAAGTGGATCATCCTAAAATTTGACTAAATAAAACATAAGTATGATACAGAAAGCATTTTCCATGTTATTTCATGTCTCTAATATATTTAAATGTCCTTATATAATCTGATAAGCTATGATACAGTAACGGTTCTTAAGAAGCTAATATTTTGTGGCCCTACCCTTATTGTCAATGACATTACCAATTCGTCTAGGCATTGATTCGATGATATCGTTGATTTTTGACTGATCTAACTTTCTCCACTCTCTTTTTAACAGTGACGTAAGTTGTGATACGCCATCTGTAGGTAGCAGTGAACGACGAAGCTACGTTTTAGAATACTCCATACATTTTCTATGGAATTCAGATCAGGAGAACGAGCTGGCCAAGATAATGTCCTAAGCCCTAATTGAGACTTGCATAAGTTGACTCTACTACTCCTGTGACACGTAGCATTATCATCCGTAAATAACCTAGTCGATGGATCACCAAGTTGATCTGTCATTTGGCCAATGTTCATTCGTGAAACATTCACATAGCGTTCAGAATTCATGTTTCCTTGCTGTATGTGAAGTTCAGAGCGGCCATTGGTCCAAATGCCAGCCGAAATCAGTAGAGTTGCACCATCTTGTACCCGGGGACAATGTAAATGTCTCGGAATTTCCTGATCAGATTTTATCCATAATCTCAATCGACCATCACTATCCTTCAGACGGACTGATACCTCATCAGATCAGACAACCCGATCCCATTGATTTCGCCAGTGACAATGACTCATTGCCCATCTGAGACGTCTTTTTGTATGCTGATCTGATAATTCGATCTGAGAGGGCCTCTTACAGCTCTTGAAATTCGACTCAATAAGTCTTCTACGAATAGTGGACTTAGAAATAGACGAGACTAGTGCAGCCATCTCAGTTAACGAGAAACTTGGATCAACTTTAACAAATCTCAAAATTAGGCAGTCTCTACGTTTGGATGTTTTGCGTGGACGGCCAGAGCCCTCTTTACGACAGAGTCGAAAATCATCATTATGCCATCGATGCACATTTGTGTAAGGGACATTTAGTCGCTTGCTTGTAGCTCGCAAAGAAAACTCTAGTTATATAGCAAGGCTGACACTTTGCCTTTTGTGAATGCGATCTCGTTATTGTTCATTTGATCCTTGAATTGTTTTCAACCGGTAAGAGATAGATTTCTAGCTGAAAGCAATCAGGAGTGCTGCAAAACACCACCGCAACGAAGTCAGGAAGCTATGGAACATGAAGTCCAGTTAATCACATGTAGCAGTTACATTATTGTTGATGAATAATGGTGCTATACTGGCTCTGATTGACCGATTTTCTTTATTTTTGTTTTGCTTGATAGCTTTTGGCTTGTAGAACAACATATTACATAACAAAGGAAACAAATGCAATTTTATAAGAGTGAGGTATGATTTTGTGTAACATTGCTAAATGAAGATCAAATTATCTACTACTTTTTTATCTATAACAGGAAAACAACTCAATATTCATGCTTGAAATTTCCAACAATGATATTAGTAAGCACAACTGACATATCTTCCAAATTTCAGAGAAATTCGTTCAAATTTGGCGGAGTTAGACAAAGTTGAAGTTAAGGTGATGTTTCAGGGTGATCCATTTTTTATGAAACAATCTGTAGCTTTCACAGAAACCTGCAGGGTGGTTGATGATTTTGTGTAAGCTATTGTTGTATCGCTAGCTCCCCGTAACCCTCAGAACAACCAGTCGCGATGAATGAATCGTTTATTGTGAAAGTAAGATGGAATGAAACAGGTCAGGTTACAGACAGAATACAACTCATGACAAATGGCAACCTGCACAATAACAAATTACGCATGAATAAAGAATGAAGTCAATATACCATCACCTAAGAATAATAATGTCCAATGAAATACTACTACAAACACGAAAGCAGTAGAGTTAAATAAGAGTTATTATTGTCTTTCGGAACAAATTATTACACATCTCAACAGCTATGTACTATACTTTTGGTGTGTTGTCTTGGTTACATTATTGTTTTTCATTATTTTATTTTTTCCATCGCTTCTATTCAGTTGTTACTTAGTTGTTAAACGCTTTTACTACATCCACATCTACTTCTTCACTTTTCTATTTCACCTATTATCTTTCAGTTATTTGGTTGTTAACCTCCTCAGTTATTCAGCTATAAGTTAAACTCATTTCTTATACTGTTAGTTGCTGCGACATTCTATGTTTTAATCTTCATATTTCTTCATATATGCCTTTATCTTGCTGAGGGCACCTATAGTGTATAGGTTCGTCCTCTTCCATCATCCTACGAGTTAAAAAAATGGCAAATTCGCACTGCTGCTAGCCGTTTGTTGCAAAAACAGGCTATTGATGTCATGAATTCTAATTCTTCATTACTTTGATAACAGTGATTATCAAAATGCTTTCAATTATTGTCTGATGCTGTTTCCAGATGGGTACTCCTCAACGATACAATTTCAGTTGTTCGGAGGAGAAGTACGTAAGCAACCTCAAAATCGATTTGATGCAGTGGTCACCACTAATGGATTTGATCGCTGTCAGTACCACCGTAGGCGAAGTGCATCTTTACCGCTGGGGTTGGCAGAAAGTTTGGGTTAAACAGCGAGTGTTTGACTCTGATTCAAAGCGCCCTCAAGCTGTTCGGTCTCTTGAATGGAGGCCCGATGGTCGCATCTTAGCGGTTGGATATTCTGCTGGGCTCATACGCCTATACAGCTTCGATCAAGGTGGCAAATGTTTACATGAAGTTACTGTGACTGATAAGTTGCCAGTTACGAGTCTGAAATGGAATGAATTTGATTCAGATTGTAGTCAAGAGCAATGGACACGAGCTCGAACATATTTACCTATCTACGAAGACTTGTTGGAGCACAAAGCATTTGATTATCCTCAACTAAAAGAAATTCGCAAATTTTTGATAGAAGAAATTCCAAAGATGGAGAAAAAGTAAGCAAAAAGACAGTTGCGGATGATTATATTAAATCAATTCTTAAGTAATTTAATGTATTTTTTAAC
Source organism: Prostheceraeus crozeri (assembly GCA_907163375.1). Lineage (NCBI taxonomy): Eukaryota > Metazoa > Platyhelminthes > Polycladida > Euryleptidae > Prostheceraeus > Prostheceraeus crozeri. The sequence continues at coordinate 274,733 of CAJQUW010005362.1, forward strand.
TTTGTATGATTGACAGGTGAATGTTTTTGCTTGTTATGACACGAAAGACACCAATGATTATTTCCATGTCATCTGCATGCATGTTTCTAATGATAAAACACGTGCTTTTCACCTGCTGTCTTTTAGGTGGAACTTGAGATAAGATCATCTGTTGACTCGATAAGATCAGGAATGTTGAAAAACTGACCAAGTCTCTTTATTTTCTTTTGTTCATTTCGGCAACAATATACTTGTGACAACGTTATTATGTATACACAGATTTGGAGAAAATTTGGATAACAAGTGCTTCTAGTTGGAGCTTATGAGTCAAGAGTTATAAAGAGTCAAGAGCATCACTCTTCCATTCGTTTTCCTCCTGTTATGATTTTTTGAGCTGCATGAGTACATAGATCTTACTGTACGCATGGATATGGGTACAATGTAGATATAGATAAATGAAGAAATTTTATCTAAACTGCTGCGGAACCTATAATCCCCGAAACTATTGAAATTGAAGCCAACCGGTCAATGTTTGGTGCCCTGAATAACGACAAGATATATTTATGATATTCAATTCGGAGGAATTCTGAAAAATCTATTATTGTGTACAAATTGATTAGAAAACTGACAAAAGCCTAGAATATTCGATTGAATAAACCTATCCCTAGGTTTCTAAATTATTTGATATCTGTGCTGTCTTGTTATAAGACCGTAAGCTGTCCCTGACAGACTATCATACAGTGACCATGCAAAATCTTCAATGTGGTCTTCTTGGCGAAAAGCAGCGGCGACCTCGTGTTTACATAAAAATTTATATAATTAAATTCATACAACAGCAAAGAAGTGTTTTCAGAGGTTCTATGTGGAGTGAAGTCTTAGAACGACCGATATCTGGGGGGAGCGTTCACCATGTTGCAACCTGTGCATGCATGTACGGATTGGCAACCATTGCTGCAAGCTTGGTCGTAAAGATCTTACTTCTTTACGATTCTAGTATTTCACAGCAATGTTAAAGTTTTATGTCATTTTTTACCGTCAGTCCATTCCTATCTGAATAACATCATGAAATAAGCAGAAATTGAGATGTCAAAAATATTTTAACACTATGTCAATATATGGAGTGTCGCATGGTTGTTCTATCGAATGGAAATGACCAGTTCGTTCCTGAAAAAACTGCCTCAAAGCGCGACTATCTCTAAATCGAGGGTCGTTTTATCGGTACTTCAATATATGGGATCTCCTATATAATCATTCGGTTCCTAGAAAGACCGATCGTTAAAGCACGAAGATCGCTATATCAAGACGGTCGCTAATCGAATTTTGACCGTGTATGTAACAGAATATCCCCTTTTTCAATATTATTAAGCACAGCTAATGACATACCTTTGGCGTCTAGCGCCTTTTAACGGTCGATGTTCGGATGTCTCAGATGCAGCCTTAGTGAAGGTTTATATAAGAGTGAATGATATCAAGAACTGTGTTGCATGTCTGTTGGGCTATCAAACTGTAAATTAGATTGTAGAAAGGTAACTCATGTTTCCTATTGATTGCTGGTTTAAGCTGTGTAATTGCTTTGACCTAATTTATTGCTGTGTCTCGTTTTTTGGAGACACAACCTTGAAACATCGGCCGTTGAAGGCGCTGGACGTCGAAGGCTTGTCTTTGACTGTACTTAACCCTTTACTTGATTACATCGGCATGTAAATTGAAATATAGGAAATTTTTTGCTTTTTTCTATGTAATATTATGTTGGAAATCTGAGTTAAACAGAATTATTCATGAATGAGAATTTTCCGCGGAGGGCCTTAATAAATCTGCCTAATGCAATGCATTCTTAATATTTTTGAAAATATGAATTTCCACCGGGTCTCGGTCACTTAATTCTCATCCCTTATCATTGAAGTATTCGTAACATTTCAGGGGTGGTTTGGACATCAAATGTAGCTCTTAATTGCAATATTGGAATATTTACATACACAATATGCATTAAAATGTAATAGTTGACATTCTTCCGCTTTTAGACTCAGCGTACTCGTAGCAGTTACTCCCGGTCGAATAATCTTTTACATCTACGGCATGTGGCAAATGGCATCATTCTCTTCTCAAGAATTGTCCAAGCGAACATGGGATGGTCGCTCACAACAATTGCACATTGTGAGCTGTCATCTGTCACCAGATATGCGCAACGCAAACATTGTCGTACGGCTGAGGCCAGGATCTGGTGATGAGACGAAGTCGTCTGATACGCGATCTCCCTCTCAAACACCGTCCAACAATGATTTACGACAGTATCGGATCATCTCAGTAAGTAAAATTTCAGAAAATCTTTCGTACTCTGAAGTTTTATTCACAACGATAGTAGATTAAGACAAGCGAACCGATAATCCTCCTGCCAATCCATAGCTTGGTAGAGAGGCGTAGGGAAAGTTTAGAATGCCTCTAAGAAATTCAATTGCTGTCGACAAAAACAAGTAGAATGACATTGACATGCGGCATGATAAATTTATGAATGGCATGTTATTGACATCACAGCTGCTCTATTTTGTGCATCAAAGCAGCTTTTAGGTTGCCGACTCATTCAATAGTAATTTCACTTAAAAAATAACTATGTGAAGTGCCGGAATAAAAAACTGCAAAAATAAAAAAAAGTAGAAATCACTTTCTACAAAATATGTTTTGTATTTTCGAACCCTGTTTTTTCCAATTACATCACAACCCTGTTTTATACCTGCATTTGCTGCTGCAACATGATTGAATGACCACTTTCCACAAGTTTATGTGTGATGAAGAAAAAGAACAAGTAGTCGCATGATTTAGAAATATTGATAAGGCAAGGATATCTAGGCTGCTCCTGTATAAAAATCAAAAATTTTCTAAAATGAAGCAGCATTTACTAACAATCCCGATGAAATTCTTCTTAAAAATTCCTAGGAACTGCATGCTGCCTAGTCAATAAAATCGTTGTCAACATCTATAACGTAATGAAAATCAAATGCTTCAACGGATGCAGAAAACTTGTTACGTAAATTAAGTAGCACGCAAATTAATTTTTTTGATTATTAACTGTTGATGAGCAGTATCTCAAAACATCAACTAAGTGAAGTATTTCGCAGCATGCATTCATTGACTCTGAGCTTGAATGTCATGTCTATATGTCAGTCTCTTATGTCATTTCTGTCTTAAGGGCATGAAGATATTTTTACAGAGCAAGATTCACACTTTTAAGTTTCTTTTAAAATGGAGTCTTAACCTATTTGGTTTACCTATGTATCTGTAATAGTATCACTGCGGCATGACTTGGAGGATATGATGTTTGCCAGAACGTCGTAATTAAATCTCGAAGATGATGTTATTAAATGTTTATTCTACCGATTTCGGATAGGGGTGGAACAGCCGCTCTTATCCTTCATCAGGAATAGAAAGACATACAAAAATATATAAAATTCAAATGGTACAAGCATTAAAAAACTTTGCACGCATAGAATCATAGACACAGAAGATATAGAATAACACATAGATTCTTTAAGTCAATTACCAGACATAGTGGTCACAGAAATAGGAGATTTAGGGTCAAATATAGGTGACTGCTGTAAAGTGTGCTGCATATTTAGGCCAAAAGGATAGTCGGTCATCAATTGACTTATGAATTTCATTTATTTTCTTTTTCGTTCATTTTCATTTCCTTCGATTCTATCCAATATGGAGACTTTCACATTTTGTTCTTGATGACCATGTTCTAAACAATGAAATGAAGTTACTTTATTTTCATCATTATGTCTGATGCCAAAGCGATGTCCAGTTATTATCTCCCTAAGAGACCTCCCTGTTTCCCCAATATATAAAAAAGAGCAATTTTCAAATTGAAGAGCGTATACAATGTTGGCAGTGCTGCATGTAGTGTTAGTTGCTTTGATAGTATAAGAAAGACCTATGCCTGGTGATATTATTGCTGCTACATTCGAAATCATTTTGCATGTTTTACAGCGCGCTGAGTCACAAGGTGTAACGCTTCCGGTCTGTCTAGCAGCCAAATTTCGTGGGACATCATATAATTTTGAAGAAACTAGAAATTCATTAAAACTAGATGGCGGTTTCCATCAAAGGTTGTTATCATCTAGAAGGTGCTTATGTTTATCAAAAACTGATCTCACTTTACTGTAAGTTGATGGATGATATGGGACAATGAAAGGAATAATTTTAACACTATCGGCTTTTTGTTTATTTCGAAATAATGTCTGCCGATCCAAGGCCAAGGCTTTGTTGATCTGCTGTAGAACTCGCCCACGGGGATAACCTCTTATAACTAGAGCTTGGCATAATTCCTGAAGATGTGATCGCACTTGAACTTCATCAGAACAGATACGTCGAATCCCTAAAGCCTGAGAGTAAGCGATGGGGATTTTATGAGTTATTGGATGACAAGAGTTAAAATGAAGAAACTGTCTGGTATCTGTCGGTTTGATGTACAAGTCTGTTTGTAAACTTGAGCCATTTTGAATTACCTTTGTATCTAAGAAGTGAACGCAATTATCGCTTTTCTCAAATGTGAATTTTATGGTTGGAAAATAATTGTTCGCATAATTTTCAAAGTCTTGTAAAGTTTCCCATCCATGCGTCCATATCATGAAAATGTCATCTATATAGCGCCACCATACCAAAGGTTTTAATTGTGTATTTGACAACAATTTGCGTTCAACCCTATCCATAAAAAGAATAGCATAATTAGGCGCCATTTTGGTACCCATAGCAGTTCCTTCTACCTGGGTATAAAAACTTTTATGAAATTGAAAAGTATTCAATTTTAAGAACCAATTTTGCCAGCTTTACTAAAGTATCAGAGCTGGGATATGAATTCCCTCGTATTTAATGCTTCACGCATTGCTCTTAGTCCATCACTATGAAGAATGTTCGTATATAGAGAATTGACATCGGCCGTCACAAGTCATCACTGCGGCATGACTTGATGGAAATAGCGAATCATGATGATGCTCATTTTAATCTCAGTTAATATTATTTTGCAGTTCAGCACGAATTTTCTGGCAGATCATCATCTTCGGTTACGGAATATCACATTGCAGCTGATATCGATCACTCACATAATCAAGGTAAGACTTTGAATATGTTCATGCCTTGAATTTTGTTCATAAGCACAAAATATTGAGAATAGTTAAGTCAAGTTTGAAATGATGTTTCTCATATATTGAATAAACAGTTACAATTAGTTTGTTGGTAGTGCTAGTTTACATCGTGACTCGCAGAATAAGTTACCTGACATATTGGTGAAAAGGTTGAAGAAAGGGTTATATTTTCATATTTTATTACTAACCCCCTTCTTTTTCCTTTCGACTAAGCGTTCGAAAATATGTCGAGAAACTCGTTTTGCAAACAAAAAGGATTAAATCCGAAGGAGCAGATGTATTTTACAAAACACTAAAACCAACCTACACACTCTTAAGTAAGAGAAGGACCCATGCTAATAAAATGATCAAGAATTCAAAATCTTCTCACTAAAGTAATAACAGCAAGCGGGAGGATCATGATTGTTGGTTGTATTCGTGAAAATACCTCACTCCCTTGAATTTCTGCAAATGCTTCGCTTAATTTCAATAAAGATCGGAAGCTCCTTGCATCGAAAGGTGGAAGCATTTCATCAAGCCTGCGAGTCTACACATAAAGTTGCACTAGACTTGTGTACTGAGTATATTGTCTTGAGTAGTCGAAGCATATTGCCATTTGATTGGGCTACTCCCGCAATTGAATTTTGTTATAATTTGTTTTTCTCTTGTACCGTGAGATTCAAACATAATCTAACATTGTTATATTACGCGAAATGGGAGAGTGTCAATACGCGAAATTTTTATAATGACAAATTTGTGATATTTAGAGGTCTTCTTGATATTCATCCTATCTCTTTTGAACAAAATTATTATACAAAGTTCTCAATTATTGTAGTCAGAGGATGTCACTCAGCGTTATGTGGTTAAATTCACCATAGGTTAGACCTACCTGATGTAAACTTCTATGCTTAATTGATTCGGTTAACAGTTGAGATTTTGTCTGAGATTCATTTGTTGTAAACACCGGTACCCAGTGATTAATAGCCTTCTGTCAGAGGAATTCAATTTAAAGGTTAGACTTTTTCTTCTATGATGTAAATCACGAATTTCACGATAAACAGTGCTTGTTTGAATTTGTACACGATTATATCATTTTAGGTTTCGTAGGGAATCTCGAAGTTTCATACTTCGTTCAAATCAATCTCGTATCAATATCTGTCACCGAATTCGATATCAAATCTCATCTTTCATGCTTTCAACTTTTTTTGCGATAGGCTTTAAATAATTTGTTGAGGTAAGTTTATGAACAACCGATGTTTAGCGATATATCTTTCTATTAACGTTTTCATTGACCAATCGGAACATTTCGATGAATTCTCAATTATATTCCAATTTTCATCGCATGAAGCTTCTCAAGATCAGTCCTATTTCAAATATCAGGATGTTGTGTTGACGAATTGCATGAAGCGATAGTTAATTTATACCGGCGCTGACTTCTAAGGTTCATAAAACCGTCATGCATCGAGCGAAAGTGTTGGGAAACAGACGTCGATAAAGCTGAAAATTGGCTCGGTCACTACAGTATAATCATAGGCTGTCTCAAAGAAATTGAAAGAATATCTACCTTTCGAAAATCGTTTCCTTAAGTATTGTAAATTTTTAGAACCTGGCGAGCACGGAAACAAAAACCTCGAGAAAGGGGTGACGCATTGGCGCGCGTTATGCCCACGGTGGTTGAAGAAGCTGGGAAGTCTCAGTTGACAGTTGACGCCCGATTATTCCAAGTGTGGCTGAATGAGCAATCTGTTAACAAGAGTTTTTCGCGTGATATTAGTGCATACTTGGCAGAGGTTGAAAAGAGCGGAAAATTCCCTTTACTTGCTAGAGTCGCGAAAGCTGTTTTCACATTGCTACATTGGAATGCGAAGGTAGAACCGAGCTTCTCAACACTTTCCGATATTGTTACCAGAAAGCGAAAGAGTCTTCATCCGGAAACCATCAAGGCTTTCTCAAAATCTATCTTGAAATGTAAGGAGTGGAGCAATTCTACCGTCCGTGTTACTCTTGAGTTGAGCCGAAGTGTCTCGACAGCTTATTATAAATATAACTTGATAATTCACGAAAGGCGTCAAAAAGAGGAGGCTGAGAAGGCTAAGGCATTAGAGAAGGAGTAAAGAATGAAAATTGAGAAGATGAAGAAAAATGATAAAAAAATGGAAATTAGACGCATTGACGAAGGCAAATAAAGAATCCGCAGCGCACAGATTGAAGGAAAAGGAGAGATTGCACAAACTTTTAGGAGAAGCTCAGCGCCAAGCCTTAATGATGTCTGACGAACAACTGGAGGAACTTAGATAGGAGCAGCACAGGCTAGACCAGAGGCAGAGGCGTATATCTGAACAAATTGTGAAGACTGCGTAGAAGCACCACGCCGATGTCGCAGCACACGAAGGCTCATCAGGTCGATGGCCCAGTTGCTGAACGAACTACTTGTATTGACATGTACTTTGATAGATATACATACATATTGACGAACTATTTATATAGCTTTTCATGCAGAAAAATTGATCTTGGTATAAAGAAGTTTTTATGCAATTTATATGGGAATAATAACATGTGGAGTACACATAACGTTTAGTACTCTAAATACACTGACTAAATACTTAATGAATTCTGAACCAAAAGGTTGTGATTTGCACATATTCCATTAGGGAGGAAGCTCCTAGGTTTTCTTCTTTTCAACTCAGCATCCAACAATAGATTACGTATATGTCTCGATATTGTGCGGTCAATTAACGGACCTATTATAGGAATACGTTACATTAGGCTTATGTCTGTCCAGATACTCTGGACTTCTCAGGAATACTTGGTCTGTACTAAAAATGTGTGTTTTCTGTATAGAGAGTCAAAAAGGATGAGTTATAAGATACTAAGTATTGACGCGAAATGGGAGGCAGTGTGCCACTAGGATCACTGACTGTATAAGGAAATATTTTCACTGATGATTTAATACAACCCGGCGCTCCAACCGAACAAGGGTTAGGTAAATCATACGAATATATTTGAATCCACCTTGCATCATTCATCTTATCGATTGAATCTTTTCCAGGAAATGCAGTCAGTAACTAAATATTTATCAGAATTGTGGGAAGATACTGTTCTCGATCTGGACAGTAAACTCACGAAATACAACGAAAGACGAACATCACAATGCGAAGTAAATCTGGTCTTCTTTTGTTTATTAAGATCCTAATTTTATATCGAATTTTGTTTTTCAGAATTACAGTCTAAAGACAGAATTACTTGAATTGCTTCTTTTTGGACACTGCAAGTATGTTCACCACTAGTCATAATTGATAATAATGAGATTGATCTTGAGTTATGTAGCAAAATGATAATGATTTTTTTACTTAAAGTTTTCCATTTTTTAAAACTATGAAATTTTAGTCTGGAAACTTTTACTCAAAGTTTTCTATTTTTTTGCTCAAAGTTCTCCACTTATTAAAACTATGAAATTCAAGTGTGGACTTTGCGATACTTTAATGGAACTGTCAGGACTGTCAGTCCGAATTCTCCTTCTTAATGATGAAATCCAAGATACAAAATGATCTTCTTAAGCCATCTCTTATCCGAATAGCGACACAACAGTAAATAATTTGCAAACTGACCTCAGTTATTTCTATGAAAATGCCTGAATTGATGATTGAATGATTGATGATACAATGGTCATTGATGATACAATGAACGCGTGGTCTTTGTGGCATATTGGTTAAGTGCTTGACCTTGCGATCTTTCGGTCAAGAGGTCAAGACCCGAAAGTGTCATTGGAAGTCGTCAGTAAGGGCATCCGGACAAAAAATTCACAACGCTCCAGATCAAAGTCTAACTAAGTCAGCACCGTCCAAGCTCCCAATATGGGGGAGTAGTGACGTTAAGCCATCATCATTGTATAATGAACGTGTTCATGTACTGTACATTTTCCATCATATTCGAGAAATGAAATATTTTCAACAATTTCTAGAACTCTTGATTTTTTTCTAAATTTATCGAGATTGATAATAATTTAGCTACATGTATCATTTTTATTTTTAAAAAGTTATTATTACTCTTACCGTACACTAATTATAGCTGAAAAATCCTGTCCATACCCACTCAATGTTTCAACCTATGCTTTACATGCATGACCTTTCCAATTTCATCATGCTCCTCATTTACATATATTTTTCTTGACTTTAAGTGATGAAGTGCGTGAGTTTCTAGTTCGGCAGTGGACTTCAAAAGGTCTCAAAAGTTTGGGTACAGCGATTGAAAATACATATTTGAATCTCATGACTTACCTTTTCCGTGTTCATCACATGTGAGTACTTGGTGTCATAGTTATCACTTTTTGTAATTCAGTGTGTTCACTTCTTCGTTTCTAGGTTAGTTCATGCTTGCCTATTTCATCTGAACGAACTTTACATTTTGTCTTTGGATGAACACTTTGCGGATGAGCTATTTGAGTGTCAACAGGTAACCTTGTCAATTATCTATGCAGTTGGAACTGTGCTGGCGAAATCACAGGAGATGCAAGTGTAAGTTCGATTTTCAATCATAGAAAAATATAAAGGGTAACAATACATGATTGTGCGAGGGTCATTGGGTGCGGTATGTTTTCGAAGTATGCACCATATACATGTATATCAGTGCCTCTTAATCTTCTTCTTTCAAGGCTAAATTGCTGAAATGATACAGGATTTTACTATATTCATATTTGACATGTAAGTCTGAAGGCAAACTCTTTTATAATAAATGATGAATGTGCATCTGTTTTTTGCCAAAACAAAGGAGTTATATGCCACTAATTTCTCACAATAGAAACAATTCTGGTCTTTTCTGCTCATTTTTTCATTTCTGCTTTCTCCGCTCGAAAAGGTCGACGCTGTCGGCATAAAATCCGTATCTCTGATATAAATCATGTAGTCGAATCGCATTATACATAATCTGTGCGCATAAAACGGTTTTGATAGTAGAAAATTGAAAACATTAATCACAGCACTTTGAATAGATAATGCCATGAATGGTTACCTACTTTTTCATTTAAAGGTCAAGTTATCGGGTAAAATTCGAAATACATGTATATAAAAGCGGCGGCGGCATGAGACAAGGTTTCAGGGTAAAGGAAAATTGATAAGACGGTGACGCTGTCTATCTAATTAAGGTGGCTAATCGCAATCCATTGCAAGGTGGCTGCCGTAGTCGGAATTGTGTGCATGGAAGATGCGTCTGTACTGTTTGTGTTCCTGACAAGAGATGCGGCTGCTATTCTATGGCGGCTATCTTTGAATTAATTAAAGTATTTGACTGAACACCAAAACTTGGACACCCATAACTCACTCAATTTCTTGTCACTATTCTCAGTTATCTTTTTCAGGCTGAATATATTTTCTTCAGCTTAGATGTTTTTTGTGCATCATCGCAGGAATTTATATACTGCTTAGGAAGTGGAATACTGTACCATATGAAGGCCAATCCTACACCAAATAGTTCCGATTTAAGTTCTACTGATTCTGCATGCATTATTCATGAAATATTGCACATTATTCATTGCACATTTCTTCAAGTTATCCATAAACTAGAAAATATTTCGTTACTGCATATAATCTATTGCAATGGCGATACATGCCATGTGTTAGTTTAAGATTATGTCAGCCGCAAATATCATTAATGAGGTAGGTGAAAGCATCTGCGTTTCACAGCATGGTTCTATTATTCACTGAGGACTTCGTAGATAGATGTATTATGTAGATAAATTACGAACCAAAATATGAACAGAATATTCAGGTAAAGATCTATGCAAATTACTTGTTTTTTGTAAGTGGATATTAGCTACTGTACATGGAATTTTCAAATAAATTGTGAGCTTACTAAATTATAATTCTAAACGTTTTATAATTTGGCAACAACGCAGCATTCTAGTGTGTCTTTGATTTTCGTCAAGTTTAAAACACTTTCACTTCCTATTGCAGTGTCATTCACAAAGGCCTCACAAATCTTCACGCATTTTTCACATGGCTCAGTCGCAGTATTCTATATTTGTCCGGTGAAGATGTATCCGGTGATATGTACACGGTAAGTGTAAATGAAAATTCTCCACTTATGGGTTATATATTATATATATTCTCCACTATTTTCCACTCAAGAAGCAACCTCGAGATTCGTTCAAAACTAAGAAAAAATTGGGGAGATGTATTTTGAACCTCATGATTAAATCCTCGATCTAACTCTACTTTTGATAAAGATCTCGGGCGTCATTTCGCCTCGGCATATATTGGGAAATATACACAAGCTTGATCAGTTTAGGCATGATTTTCTACGTCTCGCCGATGGTCTCGTCAGTAATTCTTTATTAGCCGACATCTGGCAAAAGTCTGGTTGGTGGTCGACCTGCTACTCTTTAAGTCAGCATTATTTTTTCAGTTAGACGATGTGCGCCTTCGGTTTGTCGTAGCATGATATAATCACAGATAATTGAAAACTTCTCATAAAGTAGTATCACGATGATTAGAGCACGTCTGTTTCATCATCTGTGCCAGAGATATAAAAATAGTTAAGGAAACTGTATGTCTCTGCCTCTCAAAGTTGAAGTATTGCATCTTTATGCCAATCCTCTGCATACCTCTGCCAAAATATCTGCATACTCATATTTAGGCATATGTAGAACAGACACTGTGCATGCTAAAATTCAGAAGAGTCATAAGACAATGATAGTGTCTATGACGGCGCGATGTAACAGATGTCAACTTACTGATGCCACTTGACAGTCACTGAAGTAACCATGAAGTTTTGATATCAAATTGGAACCGCGGACGTGCCCAATTGATCCCAGGTACCTGAAAATTATCAGCTTCTTTGGCGGCGTATTTATTGTACCTGAAACTATGCTAATGCATAAAATGTTCATTTACATTTTCTATTAAAGCATTTTACTCAGCTAATTTAGCACTCCTAATTTCTTTTTTAAAGCTATGTCATTAAATAAATTGACTATTAGTAGACTTCATATGCAATGGGTCTGGGAACTGGAAAGGCTACCAGCATGAGGTAATTTTGGGAAAACCCGGTGTTTTTAAAGTTTTTCCCGTCCCTAGAATGATGCCATTCCTAGAATGGAACGAATACATTCTTAAAAAATCATGACTATGTAATTGAAACAATTGTGCCTGTTTGTAATTTTATAAATAAAAAGCGCACAGAATGCTTTCGAAGTCATAATAAAGTTTACTTGTATCTCAACTTTCTCCTTCTTAAAAAATGTCTATCTTTCAATGTAATTTCACATGCTGGGTTACCTTTGACAAGACCAGTCGAAACATGTCAGGTTTACATTTTTCTTCCTAATTTCAATAAACTTTATTATGACTTCGAAAGCATTCTGTGCGCTTTTTATTTATAAAATCATGACTATATCCATCAGCCATATTCATGGTGCTGCTACTGATTGTTGAATTCGCTGCTACTCGAAACTGTGCTCGTAGAGCAAGTGTGTTCAGAAACGCTATGCAATAATAATGAGTAACTGAGGCACTGCACTCTTTTCATCATTTCCGAACATATGATTTTTAGGGAGCATCTCGGATCACTGGCAATAGCTGGTTGAGACATCTAATCAATCACAAAATATCGTTATCTTTTATTACAATTATCTTATTATTCAATCTCGACAAAATTGTCTTCACAGACAACCCCAGATCACAGGAAGAAAGTTGTGGATTTTATCAACGATCATCTTGTGGCCATCCCTGACCCAGAAACCGGCAAACCTCACTTTCGATTGGAGCGTGTCGAGCAAGTAAGTAGCCTGACAGCTTATCACTAGCCATATAAAACAGGCCTAATCATTTTCCTCCTTAATTCTTTTTTAGTATCTCCAGAAAGGTAATTTGAAACATCCAATCGACTCTCACCAATGGACATTACATTCTCATCCTTGGATGGAGTTTCTCAACAAGCATCCAATAGAAGGTAGCTGCATGTATCAACTTATTGAAATATATACAAAACATTTTGAATAGATTGCAATCATGGTAGCACCATTTAAGTCGTCAACAATAAGTCAATAAATATTTATTTTTTAATACGTTGGAAAGACATGCAGGAATCAAAGAAATAGCAACAAACGAAATCCCCACAGCGACAAATTAATTCAAATTTGGACTATGAAGTGTGCAGCATACCTCATGCGTGCGCACTGTATGTACGTATCATCTTTTTTCTCTCCTTATTACTTCTTTTCTTCCGTCGTGCAGCAACAGACCAATGTAACGCCGGTCAGTAGGGTTTGACTGGATGCCAGCAGCTGGATCTCTGCCCGTCGGCGGCTGCAGTGTGATGACTGTTCTCCCTAGAAGGGAAAGCCCCGGCTGCCCTAAGCAATAGAGGGACCTAGATAAGGTACATCCTCATGTCGCCTGTACAGCCAGCTGTAGTCCAGAATTTTAGCATTCATGGCCTTAAACTCAGCTTGCCAATTCCTTAGACTGGTCGATCCAGTATTTTTATCCTATCGGAGACAAAAAGTCGCAACCGCTTGTGAGAGTATCTCAGTCGAAAAAACGAGGCAATCATGGACGCTGAAGATGACGCTGACGAGAAAAAGCAGCAGGCAGTTGAGACGAAGTCTTGATGATGAGGGACATTGAAGACTCTGACCAAAGTAACCTGACTTACAGGTCTAAAAATTTGATACGTTGATTTTTGTTGAGAGAACTCTTATCGATAGATTTCCACTATACATGTACATGTTAAGGGGTTCAAACAAGTTTTGAACTTTCCGCAACCCAGCCCGGGAAAGCTTTTGAGAATAATTTCTGTGGCCAATTTTTAAGAAGACCCTTGAGTAAACGTAGACAAACCTCGATCAGATTTTGTGACTCCACGTGAATAATGATGGTCGACAGATCTTCATTGCAACACAATACAGGTCATCAAGCTGAAGTGATGATGAGAGCTTCTTAGTCAAACTTCATTTATCGGTTGAAAGTATCACTGCCAGTTTCTTGGCACGATTATCAGTTACCTTCTTGGGTCATTGACAGTTCCATTTATGTTCCGTGGGACGATGTGTTCAATTCTCCCGTCAACTTAGATTGAAAGGATTTAGTCACTTGTCACCGACCAGGCTGCACCGACATAATCATTTGTGGTGTGCTTGCATACTTTCTATCTCAGCAACTGGTAAACGAGGATTACATGACAGTAACAGTTCAGAAAATATGGTAATTTCAGTTCTTCAAAATTCTTCAATTTTTGTTGGAAGTGTTTAGATTAGTTTGTTGTTTTTGTTTAGAACCTTTCATTTCCCTTGTAGAGATTTTACTACTGCTCCCCAACTACGATCATCAAACTGAATGAATAAATTCTGGCGACACTTTTTTGCTGATTTTTTGCATTATTTTAAGTTTGCCTAAGCAATGTTAATCTTGTTAGAAAATACATGTACTGCCAATATGTCAGACTCGCGGAATTCATCGAATACAATATAACTCTTTGACCTAGAACATTGATTCTTGATTTTGTGGCTTTTTGCAGTTTATCGCATCGTGAAAGTATTAAAAAGTCTGTACTTAATGTTTTACTAAGTTATATAATCTTCCGTTTATTTTTCGAAGATTTTAGGGAGTGTACTGTGAATGCTACATTCACATATCAACATGTATTACTTGCGTGTCCATTATTGCATTCGACACAATGCACGAATTATCCATGTCGCGACTTGGACGTGCGCAGACAGCCATTTATTACATCAAAATAAATCGAGCTGCGTTAATCGCATTTTACGTCATTTAGCACAGCATGTTTTCTAAATAGTTGAGAGACTTGCATGTCAAGGATAGAGGTGCGGCCACTGCAGAGAAGTAGGCAATTATGAAAATATAAACAAGTATATTTGCTTCGTTTACCATTTTATTGAAACATGGAGAATTTCATGTAATGAAGAGGTTTTTATGTAAGGATATCTTTTTCATTAAAAAAATTTTAAACATCAGTTTTCAAAGACTATTCTTTGTATGACCAATTTTAGGCATGCCATTCATCTGAGGGGCTCGCCTTGCCTTAAGGAGTCTGAAATGGGAATTAGCACTTTCTAAGTTGCTGACATTAAGCGACTCCGCATGAAAAAAGTAGTTTATTCCATATTACTTAAAACCGTTTTCGTTATATTTTTCCTAGTCATTCAGGCAATTGAATCTTATTTTTGAACATTCCTAATTCTCATTTCAAAAATGTAAAATAACTAATTTAACCTAATTAGACATGCTACTGTAAAAAGTTGTGAGACATAACAATGATAGCCACCGTGATAGATTAAGGCGTTTGATCGAGCATTTCAACCTATTGATGTTTCTAAGTGGAACCCTTTCCCTTGAGAACCGCTACGACTCTTTTCTTTGATGTTATTACTTCAGGACACTTGTCTCATTCACTTTATTATCCATAGCTTTCAGGAAGATAGCTAGCCTGCTTTGAAGCCTGTACAAGCAGTGACTTTCTATTTGCGCATTATTGAAATCGGGCGAACGTACCGATAGCTCACGGATTATAAAGTGAATGAGAGAAAGTGTTTTAAAGTAATGACGTGAAAGAAAAAATATTGATATTTGTTCAAAAAATTTTAGCAATCCATTTTTGCCGTATTTTCACATTGATTTTCGATGTTAGTTTTGTTATAATTCTGAGAACGCTGATTGTTTAGACCAAATAAATTAGTACATGAACTTTCTCAAGTTCATGAATGCAATGCTGTTGCTATTTATCAAGTAGTAGTGTCTAACTGCGGTAAATGGTTAGAACGAACAAATCTATTAGTGAGAATGTCCGTTGAACATCTACGTCGATTACAAAACCTGAACGCAAAGCTGAGTTAAAACAACACTACCTAATATAAAGGAAATATCTGAACTTAACATAATTATTAAAACTTTAACCGGTTTCGATTGGAGGACAGTGAGATGGGCTACTGGCCACAATCTTCGTCAGGAATTAAGTTGAAAAGTGCATATTAACATTAGGAGGAAAATTTCGAAACTTGGGCTATCACATGCGTGTCATTGAAGATTAAGGCGTAGTGCATAATATGGAAAAGTCATATACAAAATCATTCATAGAATTAGGACTAGTGAATAGTTCATTGAATAAGTTCATGAATAATTCATAGAATTAGGAATAGTGATAGGAGATTTGGGCTCAGGAATGGAAGATCGTTGTTAAACATGGTGCATGCTTATTCCATGCGGACAATCTGTCATCAGCTGACTGACGAACCTGAGTTTTTCTAATTCCTTTGTTTCTCGTTTCCGTTTAGTTCTTTTAACATAGATAGTTTCATTTTCAGATTCATCATGTCTGGGTTCCGTGCCATGGAATGAAGCAACTTCGTGTGTATTCGTATGGGCAATATTAAAGCGATGTTCATTCATACGTTCTCTCAAACTTCTGCCAGTAACTTTATAAGTTAGAAAGATTAAAACGTATACAGCATACAATGTTTTTTGTTATGCATGTTGTGTTACTTGCAGTTATCTTGTATGATAAGTTTGTCACTGACGGTGTTATAAATTT
The DNA here is from genome assembly GCA_907163375.1 of Prostheceraeus crozeri. Taxonomy (NCBI): domain Eukaryota; kingdom Metazoa; phylum Platyhelminthes; order Polycladida; family Euryleptidae; genus Prostheceraeus; species Prostheceraeus crozeri. The sequence goes on from CAJQUW010005362.1 coordinate 291,370, forward strand.
ATCCGACGAAAGATAGCCCAAATTTCAAAATTTTCTTACTAATATTGATATGTACATAATACGCCCTTTTCAACTTAATTCCTGACGAAGATTGTAGCCAGTAGACCATCTCACTGTTCTCCAATCGAAACCGGTTGCGGAATTAATAATTATATTGATTTGATAAGACGTTGTTTGTTTTTAACAGCTTGCATTGAAGTGTCGTCGAACGATCCATCTCTTGGGTTGTTGATTATTTCAAGAAGTAGAAAATAATGTGTCAGTCCTAATTAAGAATAGTAATATAATTTTTCCCATGGAGGAATGATGTTTCATTTCCAATGCAACGTGTATTTTACATGGACATTCTCGGAGCATTGGTTGACGTTGATGACAATCTTGGGTCACATTTCCTCCAGCTCAAAAATAACATCATCCAGGCTACACATTCTGCCCTCAGTGAAGCCATCGCTGAGCCCCGATCATTCGTATTTGTTGCATGTAGCGTATATTCGATCAATATTATGACATGCTTGTCCGTGTTCTGAATCGCCGCATTGTGCATTATCAGCAGGCGTGCTCATAAACTGATGTATGCGAATTCGAACAATATTTCATGTACACCGACAGCCTAGATATGGTTGCTCATCTACATGTAGTATCTGATTGAAAGGCGCATCCCTTGCAGCTCGTGAATGTTGCACAATATCTGTGATGTGATAATCTAAGCCATCTTCTGTATGACTGCTTACCTAAGACAATTACCTCGTTACTTGAAGTTCGTCGCTGATTATACGCAGGTTTCAGAGCGGTATAATTTTCTTTCAATGATGAGTCTCACCAGCGATTTTACATGTTTTATTGCTTACTTTCGTATCTGATTTGCTGTCTTCATATTTCAAAATGTTACCGTGGGATTTCGACACATTACAGTTGATAGCTTTTATCGAGCTACTAGTAGACCAACAAATTTTCGCGACTGTCGACTAATTCGCGGCAACTTATTTTCGTGAGTTCATGGTCGTACAACATTTTCAATATCCTTGTTAAGAAATTTTCATGTGACACTCGCCCTCGCAAAAATTTCTCATTTTGCAGTATTTGCCCGAGTTTATTCCTGACAGGGTTGCACAAAATTTACTTAGCCATAGAAAACAGACATTAGAGGAATAATGATTTTATTCATCACACAATCTCATTTCTGGTATATGCAAAAATTCAAATCTCTGGTTATCACAATCATCTTTAACCCGTTGACTTAGATTCTCTGGTCTCGGTGTCAACGATGGATTATGAAATATTCCTTTTATATGTCCGATTACTCGAACCACAAATATCCCAGCTGACGAATACCTACTGCATGTTGCTCACGTTCGCGTTACATTCTTCGCTATCATTCCCAAGGCCGTAAGAAGTTCACGTCCTGAAGTTCCTGCGGAGAGAAGAGCCGATATCTTGGCACCAGATGACTGGATATTTTCTAGCCGACGGTCCATGAAACTCCAAGTATCGGCAAAACTGGGAGAGCGATCTTGTAGCATGAATAGTTCACTGGATTTATATATGAGACCCACTTCCAGCCGCTTTGTATACCAAGAAAAGTCCGTGGAAGTATCACCGGCAAGATGCCACACTTCGTCCGAAAGTGCTGCCAAATTTCCAAGCGACGTCAGAGCGTGTTGTGGTAATGCCTGAAAAAGATGAAAAATTTCACATCGTTAAGATAGGTGGTATGCCGAGCATAAACGTACTGTAACAGACATAACAAGCTACAATTGAGCTTAACACATGACCTCACATTTGGTGACTGTGACTTTTTGGGTAGATAAAATTAATGATCACTGATAGACTACGATTCTTAATTTGGCTATAATCTACTCAATCCTGTTTTCCTACAAATATTACTTGATCGGGATGCACTTGCCGATATGCTCTTACACTCTGTCAAAGGGGTCCCATGCAAAGAATCCAATGATTCGCCTACATGCAGTATAGTAACTATCATAAGTACTCCATAAGTACTATCATAAGTGGAAATCTATCTCCACTAGTCATAACTTCTTACCATTATGACTGACTTACATACATGTAGGCGCACCGAAGTCGATGAAAGAATGCATGCACCGCATTGTATATTCATGTATGATCATAAAAAGGAAAATTCACTCCCATGAAACTTTAATGTACGTATAAATAATGCACATGTATATGCGAGGCATTAATTTTTGAGATTCGTTTATGTATTGAAGACCATGATTTTTATGCATATCGTACCGCTGTATTGTCTGACATCAGGCCCGTCGCGTGGGCTCTCTACCTGTGGGGGGGGGGGGGGCACCGGTGGACCCATTTGTTTACAACATGACTAACGTAAAAAGTACTTTTAGCTGACTGCTGATGTATGTGTATATGCATACGTTTGAGGTAAAGAAATGATATAGGACCTACTTATCTGAATTTACCTATATTGACTGTGAGACTATGATGCAGACACAAGTAAGGTCACGATCCTCATTCTCCTTCATAAGCTAGGACTAAAAAGTAGAATAACATAAAGTAGAATAGTTATGCCTAATATTTTCCCATTTTAAGTCACAATTCTAAATTTTGAATATTATTAAGTATTATTCAGTCTTAGAGAAAATTCCTCATAAACAAATTCATGCATCCATGTGCTTGAATATCAAAAGGAATATCATGTACATTTTTTATTCATGACCCATGAACGCATCAGTATATTACAATTTGCAACACGTTGGCCTCTACTAACTACTAGTCCACCTGTATACTGTAGATGAACCTTGTAATAGCCAGATTAGATGTACGTACACATTACGTGAATATAACACGAGTAGTAAGACCAAAAACCTGGGGAATGACAGTTGACAAAACATTATACTGTATACTGCAACAAGACAAATAAAGGAACTGTGTACTTCAAAATAATTGGTCGCCTATTCTTTGATGTGGAAAATAATCTTCATATTTTGTAATCTGATGATAAAAAATATGTCAAAAATTCTCAATCTATCTTATTAATTACGTTTAATATACATGTACATATAGGCATATTAGCTCGATCATTCGACTTTGTGACTGCCAGCAAATACAATTGACTGATAATCAATAAGTTGTTAGTGAAGTAACCAATTTTTTGCATTTAGTTGCAAGAAATGAGCCATACAATTTCACTAGCACTCCAAGTAACCCAGTCTTGTGATGACTACGCGAGGCGCGAGCGGATGAAGGACTTATCCTGTGAGGAAAATAGGTTGGACGAATTACGCAATAGTACAGAGGGGGAAAGTGCAGATACATGAGTGATGACCATGGTTACTACAACTCTTACAATCTCACATTCTCTTGTGATCCCTTTGTGTTTACGCATGAGCGTATGACCGCGAGTGAATAATACCTGCAGCCAACCTACCCAAACAGATTTGGGGGAGGGAGCTGGCACCATTCCCCTGACGCGACGGGCTTGTCTGACATGCCGCACATGGATGGCAATCTCGTATGTTCACCAAATATAAGCGATCAATTATTCGTTTATATTTTATTATCCTTTTTGGTTAGCTATTTTTCTGGTTCGAGTTTCTCAAAACACAAATCAGACTCGAAGCCTTAAAAATAATAAGGCCTTGTAGACAAAGGTGCTAAGCCCTAAAAATTGATAATACTGCACGCAATAGGGAATAACTGGAAAGCTAAAAAAATCTATTACCATGCTATTCGTTTTAGACCAACCCATTATCAGTTCCCACGTTCTGATATTTTCAGGACCATCTGATCAATGCAAAATTCCGATTTGTATGTTTTTTGACACCTTCATTATGTAGGTATCCAATAGCAGATGGCCTGAGTCTCCTGGATGCGGATTCATTTGGTCAAGCTGTGATGAAAAACTTTTTAGAAAATTACCGGTATACATCCACATACGGATATCGGCCACACATTACCGACAACTTTGATACGAATATTCTTAAATAAAAATTCCCTGAAAAGTGCTAGTAACTGGTGAGAATTATTTCATGGCAAAAATTACCCATCTTGTCATCATTTGCATCTAAGATATTCATAGCCTTACGAATACCACTTGAAAACGGTAAAACTGTATTACGTCATTATGGAGAGTATTTAAGTTTTTCTCAACAAATTTTCCTGTGAGGGAATATTTACCTGTTGTGCCATCGCCTGAGGCCATGTATCGATGTGCGGTGTGATCATGTTGAGCCGCGTCTGTAATGCTCGTCGAATGAAGGCATCAAGTGGATGTCGTGACTCCTCTTCTAGTGCTGAAGCCAGTTTCGCGTTACAGGAACGATAGAAGTGAGAGACGAGATCAAAACCACCGCTAGGAAACAATCCATGGACGACTGAAGGCATTCCCAATGATGTGGCTGCCTCCTGAAGACATTTTAGTGTCCATCCGTGTTGATGCACATGCTGAGATAACGCAGTTTCAAGGATTTGCAGCTTGATATCATCAGAGCTCTTCGTAGACTGTTGATTTGAGTCCTCATGACTCTTCTCCGACGCAGTATTGGTGACGCTACACAGTTGCTGAATTGAACGATGATGAATGCCACTGTTGATATGACAGACGAGACGATGTAATCCGCGTGTCGTAATGGCAGCCATATTGTGTTGAAAATGAAATTGAACTGCGCGCCCAATTAAAATCGATAATTTCCTTCCCTTGTGAAATAGACATGTTGTGGCTCAAAATACTACCTTCAAATTTTTATTGAGTAGGGTCACAAAAAGGGATGGAAGCTCTTTGAGTTACGAAATGTTTTTCATATGATAGATTTGTGACTATTGATGGCGACCATAATTTTTAATATCAATCATATAAATCAGATGCGTTCTAGACTTGAACAGATATACAGAGTGAAAACAACGTTGCCACCCCACATTGCTATGATGCACAGTACCTAGAGAACAGGGGTATCCAATGGTTTTTTGAAAATGCTTTTTAACTCAATACTTTGTTTGATAAAGTCTTAGTTGACTCCTACCTAAATACAGATTTTTTGACTTTGGTTGGAAATCTCTTCTCGATACCTTTTCAGCCACTATCGACACAAATTAAGTTGTTTTTGAAAGCGATAGAAATAAATGCTTTCTTTCTATTGATTACTATCATACTCTGATAAACATTGACTTATGCAGCAGCAGTCATATTCTATGCTGCTCAAATTAAATTATATCCTGATTATTTTAATAAGAGCCCTTTAATTTTAATCATTATGGGCGCAGCTTGACGTCGACGCGGTTTCAGATCATGTGGCACTGGTTTAGAAAACGCGTTAAAGCATCGATGCACATTCCTTACTCTTATTTTTTTAGTTGATGAAAGTGCCTTCAGTATTTATGCTATAACAAAGTCACAGCCGTCATGCACTATACTTTATTGTACAGGCCTCCTTTAAATACAAGTATCTTCCACAAACTTATCTGTGTCTAGCAGCTAGCTGAACTAGCAAGCCACTTCTATACATTTATTGTTTAAATGTTGGTTGATGTTTCAAGGCATCAAAGACCATCCAGAGTCACAAGGCTTCGGAATATGGAAGGGATCCGGTAGGCAATGATGCAACTCTTCATCAACAGACTCTCAGTGCGAGAATATTTCCCCATTGATCGCCTCCCAAAATTCGCATTTATGGATATCATTTTATGATCTTGAGGCGATGCGTGCATATTATTCACACATATTTAAAGAAATATTTCTTGGTCTCTGCATGTATGGGGGACGTAAAGCGCAATATTTCTCAATCACAGATGTAGTCAAATGTCCACATGTTAATCGGTATGCGAATACCTGAACAAAATACTTGTGTAAGCAATCACAAGGCTTCAACAAAATAATTTTACGTACGTTGACGTCTAATGCTACATTATTTTGTGCTGGTGAACGCAAAATATATAGCTGATTTGCAAGTAGACGGCCTCCATCCGTGTCTTCTTGCAGCTTGCATGAAGCTTAGTGCTTTAAGAAAGGCGGCTTCCAGTGGCCTGCAATGCTTTTGATGACACTGAATTATCATGGCCGTTTTCTTTTTACCTCAGGTGGTCTCCGTGGCACAGTGGTTTAATGCTTGGTCGAGACCCGAAATGTCATTGGAAGTCGTCAGGAAAGGCATTCGGACTAAAAGATCACAACGCTCAGCATTAAGGTCTGACTATGTCAGCACCGTCCAAGCCCCAGGGTAAGGGGGAGTAGTGACGTTAAGCCATTCATTCATTCTTTTTGCCTTACTGGTCTAACATTGACAAAAAAGATCAAGATATCGATATTGCACGCTTTGTATGCATATTTCAATTGAAGTTCCTAGAAATTGTCCATGTCTACTTCGATAAATGGCCGATGATTTTGGAATTCAAAGCAAGTTGGAAATGTGCTAGGGCTTTTTGTGATTTTATTTTCACAATGATGTATTCTAGATTATCTTGTCTGAGTCTATGTGACATCAAGACAAAAGCTATCAAATAACAGAGATCTTCAGAATGCTATCATTGTGAAAATATTTTGGGTGAAATAGAATCACCTTGCAAGTGATGATCTAGCTTGCATTGATACTTAGAATGATAATGTTTCCAATCTCATCAGACATTTGTTGAGAGACTTCGAAATTTTCCCGGAACATCAGTTGAAAAGCCTATGCAAAATGTGCAGTATTGGCTTCTCGTTATTTTTTTTGTCAGTCCCATCTTTGTGACTGAATGGAAAAGCTTTTTCATCTTTAGTATTACTTGACATTTATCTTAGTAAATCATTAATAAGGATCATTTCGATGAAATAATTTATACAATATTAACTCACATGTTGATGATAAAACTTAGAAATAGAAATGAGCTTAGAATATATTTTGAATAATCTGCTCTTATGTATTTTGAAACGTCTCCTTTCTTTTGCTCCTCAATAGATTTTCCTTTATTTAATCAATTGAATGACGAGTCAAGTCAGTGATAACGTGGAATTACAACATAATACTGAGATTGTACTATGGAGCTGCTGGAAACGCTCTTTCTCATCGTCAGCTAGATGGTTATATTATTGACATTGCTCACGTAATATATGTCAGAATTATTCATAGATACCCTTTATCTATCCCTTTTCCGACTCAGCAACTGATGAATCACTAGATCCGTAACACTTTGCTGATGCCAGAATTGATGTAGAGGATAGCCGTTAACAGGAGTTGGCGATTGTTCATTCTGTTGATCAGACCAGAAGGCTGATGATGAAAAAGTCTCCTTGCTTTTCGGCGTGATAATTGTAATTATAAGTAAAAGAAAATTTACAAGGTCCCGACGCGTTTCGCGAATTCTCGCTTTGTCTAGGGACGATCGTGAAGAGGACAAACTGACAGTCAAACTCGTCTTAAAATAGGTGATGGTGAGTTGGATTTAAAATACGGTCAGTTCATGCTTGCGATAAAATGACTTGTTCTGCATAAATTGAATATTCTTCTAGATACCGAATAACTACGTATCAGCAATTAGGAGCTATATGATAAAATCATAGACTTCCAACAACAGAATTATTTAACAATTCAGTAAACAAACAATGATACAGTGCGATATCGATGGTCAAATACTATATGAAAGACCAACAGTCAATAGCTCCCCCGTTATTCGCACACGCTTGTATACGAATGTCTTGCATCTGAATAGTCGTTTTTTAATTACTGTAATTCAGTCATTATGTAACTCTCACATCATCCTTGTAATAGATTCTGAAATTCTTCCTTTTTATTTGAACATACGGATCGAGCGCTAGAAAACCACCAAATCAAGTAATGAAAGAGGAAAATCATTGTGATGTACTCGTCATAAAATCAAAAGAAGCATTGCATTGCATGGAGGTTTTCAAGTAGGTTATATTCATCCATGTACGCAGTGCCTTTATCTTTTAAAGTCGGAGTTGATTTTGTATAAACATTTGTAGATATCACACGTGCCTCATGAATCATCAAGATCAAGAAAAGGTTTACACACAAGATGAAACAAAACTTGTCCACCTTCTACTTCAACTATCTGTGACACACTTTCTTGTTGCATGTGCCGTCCAAGTCAAATAATTCATGATGAATGTCAGCAGATAAGTCAAAACCTAGTCTTTGGAAAAAAACAAATATAGCTTCATCAATGATATCTCCTGATCCGTCACTAACATTTGAAACACTAAGTAGCTTTCCACATCTGCTCCCTCTAGTTAAATGCTACACTTCATCTTTACTAAATCTACTTAGATTGGCAACTGCTCAGTAATCTCAGTATTGTGGCTCATCAGCAATGCATTTTACATCTTATCTTCCTGCCATGGGCACACAAGACGAGGGCCTCCTTTATATCTTAAGCTTTCCTAGCTTCTTACTTATCGTCATGCTCGCTGAATAGTCTGTCAATTTAGGCGTAGTTGACCAGTTTGCGAGTCAGGCGATGCATTTTACAGATTAGCTAAAAGTTTCTGACTCGATATAATTTATTGGTCAAAAGTAAAAAGTAGTAAGTTACACTTCGTTCGCACAGCGTGACGATGGTCAAATGGCCAATCAGAAACTCTTTTAACTAATCTGTAAAATGTCAATGTAGGGGTTGATTCAGACAGAAAAATATCACTCTCAGAAATTCTAACGACGTCCTGCTTTCAATCATCACATGTCAGGGAGAAAGTTGCTTCATCCCGTTTGTTGTTCGTGCTCTCTTTCTCTCGATATCCTGAATGGCTTATTCCTTTATAATTCTTATTTCAATTTTTAAAGTCTAAGTCAATATACAGCAAGATACCCTGCTGGCTTTCCATTCTCAGAGCTTCATCCCAGGGCTGTGGAGCCGATGCGTTATCTCATCGGCTCCGGCTCCACGACACTGATGTGAAAGGCTCCGGCTCCGGCTCCGACTTCAAATTCAGGTTCTATCTATGCTGGTTATCCTGGATCCGTTGAACGGGTTTTTTGGATAACGGTGTGGCCTTTAGAGGCTTGCTACAATCATCAAATTAGTTTTCATTAACAAGCAACGACTTAAGTTAATAATAAAAATGATAATAGCCTAATATAATGACAAATAACATACTTGTCATATATTTTTGCATGAATTGACTATCTCTGAAAGATAAAATAAAGTTATAGCCAGGATTGGTTAAATTAGATAAAGATCTCCCGCACTAACCTAGCCTGCAACCAGTCTACTACGAGGCTACATTAAATAAGACCACATGAGTGATGATGATATACCTAATTAGCCGTCACAGGGGCCGAATAGTAGTATAAGCTTTTTTACAAAGCTTGAATATGAAACTGGATAGCGTATGCCTCTAAATAGCTTATAGGGCCTGTATCTACTCGAACATGAAAGGGTATCGGCTATATAGCCAAATATACCGTATCAATAAAGATATCAATTGCTTTATTGAATATTAAAGTGTATATAGGCTAGCTTAGGTTGTTATTGTTATTTGTTATTGCCTTTATTCAATAGTATGTTGGTCCATGAATAATATGATCGGTGGGTAGCCCACGACTCATCATCTGTAGAAATTGTAATTTAGATAGCCTCATTGCAGTGTAGGCTAGAAATGTACAATTGAAAATTATACTTAAAAAAATTAGAAATATCTAATTTAGGACAAGTTTTGTAATTCTATGCAGCATACTTAATAAGTTAAGGCCTAACTTACATTATATTAATTTCGTATTTTTCATTATGGCGTAAAGTTGCACTAAATAATTCATCAATGATTCATGTATATTATTATATTTAATTTATATATAACACATTACCACTATTCCTCTGATGATGGTTAGGCTGATGAAACTGAACTCGGAGTATCACACAGTATGTTGCAGGGTGCTATGCATAATAAAAATTTGACTGCGAGCACCGAGCAGAAATCCCATCTACTTTGCTAGCTTTCGAATGCGCGTGCGGTTTAATGTCACAGACAATAGAAAAGGGAGGTCAAAAGGCGCCTTTATTGAGAGCGTCTCAGTCTTTTTTATTGTTTACATATAAGTCAGCATGATATCAGCATAAGGTGTTGACAGACGGAAAAAATAATAATGAAAATTCTTGAAATCCACAGGTCTATGACATTTGGGGAAATATTATTACACGATACGGCTCTTGTGCAGTCCTCCCCACCCATTTTTTCTCTGGTCAAAAGATGCAGCACCATTGGATGTCCGTTTCAGCATCATTGGTTTGAGTGAAGCATTCCGTGCTGTTGTAAAAATCTACGTGGGTAATTGCGATGTCATGGTCCCAAACTTCGTCAGCAAGTCAACATTGTCATTTGCCTTCGGGTTTTTCGCATTGAAATATACCCTTTGAATTTTGAAGTCAAAGGAAATTCATTGTGAATGAGATACTTTAAAATAATAGGGCGCTACTAGAAGTGGCTGGGGATCGCTTATTGCTATAGCCATGTGAGGACTTGTAGTCAGGTCATTCGTGTGAGTGTGAAGAGTTATCCCTCCAATCAAAATTGATCAAATTGAATAATCGATTGTTTTGAAAAATGTAGGTGGGGGGACTGCATAAGAGCCTACAATACAATCTAAGGAAATTGGCATTGTCACAGATGCCAGTAGCCATACCGATAGATGATAGCCTACATAGTAACCGTATTAGATTTAAGACATTGCGCAAGAAATGTAGCTATATTATCTTTGCTGACTGAACCGGAAATGTGTACATAAATGACTGGCGACTTGTCGCTAGGAATCTACAATCATCTAAGTCTTCAAATTAATGGATTTTGGAGAATACGTTGTCAATATGGAAATTAGTCTTACGAAACATATGCAATAAAAAAATATTACACATGTGTGTAAATATATAATAAATATAATACAAAAGAAGGCGGCAACTGCAAAGAAAGATATCGTGGAGGACAGATCATTGGTATACTTAAAAGACATATCTTTAGATTTCAAATGATTTAATTTTTTTATGATGCCAATTAATAACTTTCAAAATTCTAGATTTATATCAAAGCTCAAACTATCGGAGCCGGAGCCTTTGTGATAAATCGGCTCCGGCTCCGACCAAAACCATCGACTCCTTAAGGCTCCGGCTCCGGCTCCATGGCCCTGCTTCATCCCCTTAACTGCAGTTATCAAACTTCGTGAATTCAATAATTTGTTCTCATCCCTGTTACTCTGGCCTTTCGAATTTCACCATTTCTGATATATCAACTTAAATCCTACGGATGGGGGATGATCAGCCTGATTTTCTTGATCAATTGTTAGCTTGATTCCCAAACCAAAATAGTTTGTCAACTACAGTAAAAGTAAACCTTGAGCTGTCAGTACTCTTAGCTGCTAGTTCTTTGGACCTCATCATGCATTAGATCATGTCCTCTTATATGCGCATCCTTGACAATCAAGAAGAACGCAAAGTAACACCAAAAGTTGATTTTATGTAACTGAACGACTTGCAACTCAAAACTATCGTAAACAGCTACATTGTCGCTTGAGAACATTGTTTCTGTAAGTAGTATGAAAATGAAGGATTTTTGAACATACAGTATTAGCTAACTTTAAAGTCGTTGAAACATCTATCGAGCCGAAATTTCACATGTGCTGTACTCATGCATGCTGTTACTAAATGTGGGATGACGTGTGTAGACTAGTATGTCACTTTGTGGGTAATTTTCAAAAGCAGTATGAAAATAGGTAATTTTCGTAACTTTGGCTAACTTCAAGACTTTTGCGGCACCAGAATAAATTACCAAATCGAGCTGAAATTTTGATATTGGTTCATTTTATACGTGCGGTCACAAATTCTCCGGCTCTAATTTCTTCCCATATAAAATTGGACCACCCTAATGTACTTTAATATAGTTTGATTTGTGAATTGCATTCACACTAATTCTTTCTAATGCATTGCTTTCTTGATGATCTTTTACGCTCATATGTTAATGATGTTAGAGTATGCAAGTTTAGGATAATTACTTTTTTAAAAAATATATCAACTTTCTACTAAAAAATGATTGCCCTTGTTGCCTTTACTGATCTGCGGGTTTCATTAGTGGTCCAATGGTTAACACTTGAATAATTCTGCGAGACTTGCAAGTTCTCCATCCGCTGTTGGCTGTTGCCAGAAATCCTCGGAGAGAAAAATTGACATACTGATTTTTGACTGGGGGCAATTTCTTGTGGAGGAATTGCTTTTCAAGTGGAATTCGGGAGAGAGCGAGGAAAGCGGTGGAGATGAAGACTAGGATGACAAAAATGAAGCTTCATGTGAAAAAAATCACATCGACGACTTCTGGATCAAGATATTTCTACTGGAAGCAGCTAATGACATATAAAAGCTTCCGAAAACATTTCACGACTTTAAGCGAGCATTCAGTGAGAAACAGGTCTGAGCGACACTACTTTGAATGGATACAAAGCAAATGAAAATGTGACAATAAACCGGAGATGTTGCCTATCTCGCAGTCGATGTTGAAAGTGGTTGGAAATTCTAGATAAGAAAGCTATCGCCAAGTTTTGGAAAACGGATCCAGCTAGTCGTGACTTGACGATAGTGCAAAACTGTATCTGAAAGTCTAAGACAAAGGGCAGAAAAAGTGAAGGGACAAATGCTTGAAATCCAAAGCTTGATACTAGGAAATTGATGGAGTTTGAGGCAGGAGATTAGCTACAGTCCGGAATTCAACAGGGTTTCGCCAGCAAACGCCATTTTAGAGCGAAGTATAGAAGGAAGCAAAATGTATAGAGAAGCAGAAAAGGAAGTTTGTCGGAAACACAAGAAAATGTAATTGGGGTAAAACAAATTAAGGACATTATTGCCAGGAGAGATTTTTAAGCAAACTATTAATTCTCGACGTTACATTATTCGAATTTGCTTTGTCTAATTGGACTCATTATTTCATTGAACTTCTAAGGCAAGTTTGAAAGTTGATAATTTTCTGTCCAAACTTTGGCCTTTTGGTTCCATCAGCATGTGATACATATGCCAATCGATCTGTGGCAAAAATGTATGATTAATGTCCATCGGTTTGTGACAAAATGTGGCAATTCTCGATTTTCAAAATTTGACAGTTGCGAGGCAAAAACATTTTCTCTTAGCATCAACTTCTGCATTCGCATTGATGAATGAATTAGTGTTTTAACGTCACTACTCCCCCTTACTGGGGTCTTGGACGGTGCTGATACAGTCAGACTTTAATCAGGAGCGTTGTGATCTTTTAGTCCGGATACCCTTCCTGACGACTTCTAATGACACTTTCGGGGCTCGACCTCTGGACCGAGAGATCGCTAAGTCAAGCACTTGACCACCGTGTCACGGAGACCTCAAGTTGATCTTCATTATTCTAATTCTGATTGATTTGCTTTTTAAGTACATTGTGTAATGTACATATATCATTATCTGTAATCAAATTCTCACAATTTGTACTTGCAGAGCATTTTGTTTATCCCCAATATCAGTCTACTCTCTCAGAGGTGCACAACGAGCTTGTAGAAAAGAAAATTCCAGCCCTCAATGCTAAAATACAAGTGAGTTTTAACCGATACTTGCAGTAATGCGGCATCTAAAATCGTGATATTTTACCCCGATATCTTCTTCCTGATTGTGGCATGCTAAACTAGAAAGTCGAAGCAATAGCTTAAATGTTAATTAATTAACCATTTAATTGAATGGTCAGCATACTTGGACATTGAAAACGAAAAGTGCTGTCTTAAAATGGACATTTTTCAAAGTCTTCGTTTTTGAGTTTGTAGACTGTTCGTGCTTGCTTAGGATGACTGCTGTATTTACATAAATGCTGCATATATTCTTCACTTGCAGTACGCACTTTATATGCATTGGAGTCATTGCACTGCAAATTTTTGTTATTAGTTGCGATTTTAATGAAGTTAGTTAGGCTATGCACAGCATTTCACTAGACAAAGTAAAGTGCAAAAATTGGATTATGCAGTGCGCACAGTATATGAGAATAATATTCAGGCTAGAGCTTATGTTAGAGCTATTAGTCGAAGGATCTTGAGTTTTGATACTCAGTAATTTGGATTCGTTTATACAAATATAAGTGAATTATACAGGCTTCATGTTTGAAATGACTTTTTTGCAAAATTTATATATCTGAATGAAAGAAACTTAAATACTGGAATGACGGATAATGCAACAAAATTGACGCTCCCAACGAGCTCGAGTTATGATATACACTGTATATTACTTATCGGCTATAAGATATCTCTACTTGAGGTGTCCTAAAATTACTTATTTCTGAAGAACTTGCTTCTCGTTATCAAAAGCACATTTTCAATATTCGTTTTGATGATTAAAACTTCCGAATCTGATTGAGGAAGCTCGCAAATGGCTATTGTACTTAGATTCAGAGTTGGAAGTGGGTCATCGGTCAGGTTGGTGAGTCGTGGGTCACATATGTCGTGGGTCGTTGGTCAGGCTTCGTTGACCCACTTCCAGCTCTACTAATAATAATGATAATAATAATAATTTATTTGTCAAAAAGTAATACAATTTTAAGTAGAATATCAAAATAAGGAAAAGGACAAACATTTAACCCAGTGTGGGTAAACCGAGACACAATTGAAAATTGTAGATATGAAGACGTCTGGAAAGGCAAAGTTATTTTATAACGTCTACCACATATCTATCATCTCAAAGTAGCAGTTGATATATCTTTTAAATTCATTCAGTGTTGTTGAGTTCCGTGGTTTAGCAGTAAGAGAGTTCCAATGTCGAATAATGCTTACAGCATAAAAATCGAGTCGAAATTTATGTTTGCAGAGGGGCATCAATATCTTATTGTTGACATCATAATTTTGAGTACGGAGCGAGAACTGAAACAACTGTTCGGGATTGATGCTGATATCACCATCAAGCAACTTGAAAAGAAAGATGAGACCATCGCGGATGCGTCTAGCTTGCAGACTGAGCAAATTAAGGTTTTTCAGTTTCGACCGATAATCCAGACCATGAAGCTGAGCAAAAACAGGCAAAATCTTTTCTGAACTCTTTCGACATGGTTTATGAGGTACTTAAGAGAGGGATTCCAAATTACACTTCCAAACTCCAAGATCGGTTTAACAAACGATTTGTAAAGAATGAGTAGGGCAGATGGTTCACGCGTTATGAAAGATTTCTTAAATAGTCCAAGCATTTTATTAGCTTTCATCACAATTTCGAAGATGTGCTCTTTGTATGATAATCATTTGAAACGTTAATTCCCAAATCCTTTACTGTTTTTGCTTATGAAATCAATTGGTCCTCCTACTAAGATTATTGTTACCTGATTGTGGCCTTCCCCTCGAAGAAATCGATAATAAAAGATGGCGATCATCATGACACTGACAGGCACTTGTCATTGCTTGGACCGTTGGGTCGCTACATTTTTTAATGAAGTATATTTTTAGGAAGTGACGAGGCTGTCGATTTTGTACACGCCTTTTATCAGCTTCGCTGTCCACATTCGTCCGTCTAACTCAAAAGTTACCGACACTTTTATTGAACAAACCGCAATGATATTGTGTTCACCTTAAAACGTTAGTGGATGAAATTGCTGATAAAATTAAAGTGATATTTAATGAATACCCGTCCAAATTTCACTAAATTGTCAATTGCAAATCTCAAATTGATCCGGGCATGGCTGCATCTTTAATTAAGGAGTTGTGTCGTTGAGAGATGTTAGCTAGGCATGTTGATAGTTCCTAATATTGGATGAAGTGGCAGCTATTGAGGTCTGTTCCCAATTTTCAACTGATGATGCAGCTCTATATTTAATTATTTTATTTACATGCACATTGTGTCGTGAAAAAGCATCATTTATTAATTATTGCAGGCGCACTAACTTATGCGACTTGCAAGTAGTGTGTTTAAAGTAACATTTAATGAATACCTGTCGAAATTTCACTTACTTGCTAATTGGAAAAATCTAAAATTGCTGTATGTTTAGTTTTCAACACAGAAATAAACATAACCCGTTGATAATTGTCTATTAGTCACATCCACTGCACATGAAATTTGTGAACGCGACGATCCCAATCTGATGGAATTCACGATCTGATGATAACATTTCATCAAGAAGTACAGTAATTGAGTCATTCAAATTGTTAGAATATATATCCGCCCTGATACCTCATCCAGCCATAGGTGAAATAGACTGCAATTGTATTCGGCTAATGAACAGTGTGTGCAAAGTGTGCATAGTTGTTGTGCACTTTGCAAACAATTGTGCAAAGTCACAGCTCAGATTGCATTTCATGCATGAATTCAGTCAAAATATGAATTATTTTATACATTTTTGCAACTCTTATTTTTAGTTCAACATCGGAAAAATTGCTTGCGAAAATTAAAATAAGCTTCGAAAAAGCCTGCTAATTTTGGGACTCCCCGAACAATCCGTTTGAAGACATTATACCTAAGCACATGTATTTACCTAGTTGCCTTTTTTATGCGTTGAGCAACACGAGACGTCGAGTATTTGCATATTGCTTACGTCTTAACTAGCTCCACAAAAGATCTTGAAATGCCCATTATTGATAATCAATCAGAATTGTGTACAGTTGATCAGAATCTTGAACAAATGTGATAATGAAGGTTTAAAATTATTGTAATAACATAGAAAATATGTAAATCGAGCATATAAAAAGTTGCATGTAGCAGCAACACTTGATGAATGGACTTTGTTTTTGATACCCTGAGAATAACAAAGGACATTAGGTATCTCTTGCTGGTGATGGACACCATCTCAAAGGACACAAGTGCTGCTTTGCCTTGGGATGTGCTATATGCTGACGACATCGCCATTGTGGCAGAGAGTGAAGAAAGACTGCAGCAAAAGATTTCAGAATGGAAGCACGAACTCGCAGAGAAAGGACTGAAAGTTAATGCGTCCAAATCAAAAGCGCTCGTTTCATCAGTGGGTGGTAGTGAGGCAGAGCGATGTGTAAGCAAGGAGTTGGCCAAAATTCAATAAGATGCATTCAATGTGCTCTCTGGGTCCACCGTAAATGTAGTGGCATCAGCGGCAGTCTACGACTACAGCACATGAGTTCCACGTTTAAGTGTAAGCGATGCAGAGGCCAAGTGATAGAACGTCCTCAGCCTGCACACCTGTTGGTCGACGGTGACGAGCTTGAGATAGGTTCACGCTTCTCCTATCTTGGCGACGAACTTTGGCAGGTGGTGGAGTAGATGCTGCTGTCAATTGAAGAATTCGATGCGGCTGGGCAATCTTCAAGGCGTTGATGCCGTTCCTTACCTCACGTACTCCGTCCCTCCACATGAAAGGAAGAGTATATGATGCCTGTGTCCGGAAGGGTATGATATACGGAAGCGAAACATGGGCTCTGAAAGTGGACAGTCAACAACGTCTGGAGAGGGTGGAAATGCGGATGGTAAGGTGGATGTGTGGCACGAAGCTAAGTGACAGAAAGCGAAGTGACGACTTGAGGCATATGCTTAACATCGAAGCAATATCCGATGTTATCGTACGAAACCGACTCAGATGGTTTGTCCACGTGATGCGAAAAGGGCACGAAGACACGAAGAAGAAGAAATGGTCGACCTCGGAAGACATGGAGTGACTCTGTTGCCGCTGATTTCAAGCAGAATGGTCTCAAAACGGATGACGCCAACGATCGTCAGCGCTGGCGCTCTGCGATCCACACCATTGGGAAGAATCGTCCAACTCTACGAAGTCGGAGAAAATGGACGTTAAACGCATAAGTAAATAAGTATTAGGTATCTCTTGTGATAGAACCCCGGTATTTTGACTCTCTTTAATCGAGAGGCCCTGGTTGTATTAAATATTTGATATATTGATTAGTGAAAATATGCTCAATGTATAACATATTATTTCTCTCGTTTAATTCTCACACGATTATGAAAATCATCCCAGCAGCCATTTATAACAGAATATAATGCTTACTAATTTAAATTATTAATTGAAGTAGTCCTAATGAGGACTGATGATTAAGGAAGACATAAATTGTGAAAAATAGAGTCTTCTTATTCTTGATAAGTGAACATACATTTAGCTTATTTTGACCGACGCGTGAAGTCAGTTTACCTCCTTCATGTCAACAATCACGCTTCTTTTAACCGATAATTCCCTATACCAGCAACTGCTTTGTCGGACAATGAAACTTTAGCATCAACGCTATATCGACTTTAGCTGGACGCCAATGGCCTGTCTTTACATGCGTTTAACTTTTTACTTTATCATATAGGTTATAAATTTTAAAGGGGAGTTTTGACTTTGATTTTTACTGGTTATTCGAAGTGTTGAATTTTTTGAGAAAGTTGGATTAGAAATCAACTCACGTTAAAGAGATGACCGCTCAAATATTGCGTTATGATGCTGAATTACTTGTGCATAGCAACTTCTCATTTTCTGTTTTAGGATTTCTTATCTTTTTCATGGAATAAAGTTAGATAAAGTTATGTAAGTTTTATCTCGCAATGTTCTTTCAGGCAAACGTGGTAAGCAAGATGCTGTCTCGAGTAGTCGGTCCCCTGGCGAGCTGCACGAGTGGGTAAGCTGAGTCATTTCTCTTCTGTGATAACAAGGAAGATCAAATTAGCAGAGGCGATGAGTATAGTAGCGATTTCCCTTTTCCTCATTGTTGCGCAATTCCTCATAGGTACTTTCTGATATAGGACATTATTAATGCAAGAACGAAGAACTTCTAGAGTATCTCAGTGCTAGACGATGATCGCGAAATTGGTAGCAATAAATTTATGAATGAGGAATAACCGAAAGTTGATAGTACGATGTTTTCAAAGAAAGTTTCATCACTTAAAGATTATTAATATTTATTTTGAATGAACTCATAAAACTGCGAAAACACTCAGTAAAGGAAATAGATAAAGTCATTTCAAAAACCTAACCTATATTCAAAAAAATAATAAACAAGCACGCTAAGTTTCGCCGTTGGCTTGCTCATGCGTTGTAGACAAAAGAACATCCGGAAAGCTGGATATTAATATCAACCCAGTGCAACAAGTTGATACAAATGAAAATTTCAAAAAAATTGTATTAAGAGTAGTTGCATTTCTTGCCATTTTTTAAGGACGTTATTTTTGTAACTTCGATCGCCGTGACTTTGTTGACCCACTCTGTCTCGCTCTGTCTCTGTTCGTGACCAAACTAACGCAGTCTATCTTCTGATGGAATCCAAGACGCTCTCTCGCCTTGTTTCCTGTCGGAGCTCATCATTCGACACTCGTGCTGATCTTCTCATTATACACATCCAGCGTGTAGGCGCATTAACTGCGATTCTCATGTAAAGATTTTCATGGGTGGAAAACAGCAGTCAATACATGAGATCAGGGATAATGAATATTCTGCATTTTCTGAAAATCACATTTCATGTGCCATTTTTCGATCAAAAATATTTTCCGAACGGGCTTTTTCATGAAAGTAAAATAAAATAGCAAATTGCGTTATGATAAAAGTATTGACAATTTCAGTTGCAATGTGACAATGTTCACCGCCAACAATATTTCGATTGGCAACTGTGTTATCATGTGAGATTAGTCGCTGAATGTTTTATGGAATTATGTTGTATGGTTTGTGTGATTGGTCCAATGATCACTCAACGTCGAACGTCGGAGCTGAAAGATTATCTGCCTTCGATGGATTGAAACGCTGATAAAATTACATCATCTTTTCCAAAAATAATAATATAAATAATTATAATTAATATTAATTTAAAAAATTGTATGCTTGCCACGGCAATAACAGCAACAGCTCATCAGATTCCTCTTCATCAACGATTTGAATAACTTTTCACTCTCTTCAAAAGCGAAGACATTGTCACGTAGAATATTAGCTAAGTGCTCGTATTCTGGAAAGATTCATTTTTCGTAAGGATGTTAGGATGTTGTGCTGTCTAAATGATGAGTGTCATTTCAAAACATAAAATCATCTTATTTGCGTTATTGTGATTAAGTGGGAAAATATGTGCATTGGGAGACGGAGCTCAAAATATAAGAACATGGAAAATGTTTTTGTATGTTAGTCTCTAGTTGTTGCATAAAATGATATCTAGTATATATACAATGTTTTGCGCTATTAGACAGCATCTCATATTTATTGATGCAGCATATCTCTTCAATGTTACTCATCAATGTGCTAATGCATGTAACTTCATATTTGTTTTTCCTGTTCCAGAAAAATGACAAGGTTCTGTGGATTCTACACGACCAGCAATTATCAATTCAACTTCTATAATTGCTTTATTTATCCGAAGTCAAACAAAATTTTGATTGTTAGAAAGACAGAGGAGTAAGCAAGTTACTTAAAATATATACTAGAAAAAGAAAACATTTTGCTAATATCTCCTTCTTGCAGATCACATACTGGATGTGTTCTCGTTATCGATTCGCTTCCAGACTCAAACTTGTCAGAAGAAGAGTAAGTGAATGATGAATGCTAAATCCGTGTGCATATGCTTTATCCTTTATCCATCAACTTTGGCAATTCTTACCATAACACCTTCGCTTATTCTCTGAATTGTCATCTAATTTTCCCGCATACGCAACGTATTCAGCCTCACATTGTATTGCATCACCAATCGCAATCGCAATAATCACATTGCCCCTGTCTTCAACGAAAACCGTTTACCTCACAATGACTCCCGTATTCTCTGTTGAATCTTGACAAACTGATTCTTGCATTGCCGCTTCACATCAATCTATCTCGCAAATAATGGCTTTTAACAATTTTTGCGGTATAATTTACACTCATACATAGTAGCACTCTTTCCTTGTATTCTAGCGTCTTGCTCGTGCTACCCGGACATGCATTGGCACATGAATCCATCTTCCGCATGTATGAGTTCATGTTCATGTAAAATGTAAAATCATGTTCATGAGTTCATGTAAAATCCATCTTCGTATTTTATTTTTCATTACATTTAGGGCAAAGATTTGATTTAGGGCTAGCACAGAGGTGGTGGATTAGACTATCTTAGGAGGAATGTTTTGTTAGAATGGTATCATGACCTGAACCATTTTCTTTCCCTTTTGCATGTGAATGTAAAAAATGATGCATAGTCAAGTCACTGCATATTACTCACTACACGGCATAATATGGAGCGTTCTAGCCACTTGGGGTGGAATCCAGGGCTGTCGCTGTGATTCGCTACTGAACTTGGATTTTGAATTTCATAGTAATGACCGATCATTATTTTGTTATGTATGTAGAGATAAAATATTCCATAGAATGCATTCAATTGCTTAATTCGATCAAATTTTATTTCATGCAAATAATGTATGTTCACAAATAATTCATAATCCGTAATGTGCACGGATGCGGACTCGGACTCATTGGTTTTGGACTCTGACTCTGTCTCCAAACCTACCGAGTACGAGTGCGGCCGAAATCTAGATTTGCGCAACTTCGTTCTTCATTTTTTTATTGTGCTCTTAATTATGTAGTTTTATGCTTCTATTTTGCAAATCGTTCCAAGGGCCAATTTTCGGCCTGGCTGAGGCGCGCGTCTTTGCACAGACCTACCTTGTGTCGATCAGGCATTTTGCATGTGATTCTAAATTACCTCAATGACTGCATGCAGTGTGCTTGCTTGCTGTTCGATTCGTCACGACGTTAAGAATTTCCTCGATAAAGTGCGATGGATCGTTAAGATAATGAGAGAAACTTGTAGATGTCATCCGTCGGTGAGCAGGCCTGCTTCCCATTCTTGACATCATGACTCGCTGGGGAAGCACTTATGTGATGATTAACAGACTTCTCTAGCTCTGACAACATGTTGAGGACCTTGCCGCTGCAAATTATCTCCAATTGACCAAAACAGAGTAGGAGAAAGGTCGAGATGCTCCACACTGCCTTGAAGCAGTCCTACGAGGTTACAGTGCGTCTGCAGGTTGCGGCGGTGACAAGCGGACTTTTTCTCAATGAGTGAACGGCTCTGAAGACCTCTCTCCAACATCATAGTTCCTATGGCTGCTTCCATCTCCGCCGCATTGGAAAAGAGGAAGAACAAGTTACCTGACAACGACCTATTCCTGTCAGCGTTTATAGTCGATGCTCGCTATCGAATGTTACTGAGCGATGATCAGGTTGAGAGGGCCAAGCTCGGCCTTCGAGAAATTGTTCAGCGCACACGATCTGAGCCGCCTTTACCCGCGCCGCAATAAGTACCGATGAAAGAAACGACTAATGCGAGAAGGAACTGAATAACATTCAGCGCCGTCGTGCTCGCAAGGTTAGGGAGTCCGCCCTAGAGCATGATTTGGGTCGCATTAAACCGCCACATCTCTCATTGGCAAAAATGTATCCTGAAAGAATCAGGTTAGCTGCAGAGACACTGGGCGACATGCCAGTTAGCCAAGTGATCGTTGAGCACCTGTTCTCAGGACTTCAGCTCCTCCTCAACGATAACCGATCATCGATGAATGAAGACCCCATGGAATGCTTATTGCTCCAAAGGGCCAACATTTTGTAAAGTGACATTTTTGAAGGGAACAATTAAGTAAGCTGTTTGTAATTATTGTTGTGATTTTTTTTTATTTAGTGATAAATTTTTTGTGATAGTGAATAGATAAATTCAAGGTAATCACAGAGATCGTTATTTGTGATCTAATAAAAGTCGAGCACCAATCTTTTACAATCACAACGCAGACGAGCAACCCAGCATTGCGACTGAAGAATGGTGATCAATTGTCTTCAGCGATGTGACAACTCTCCATGTCGTGCTCGCCTCCTAGCGACATTATTACAGGATCAGACAGGAGTTCGTAAGAGTACAAGATGTTGTGCAACCAAGAGTTCAAGGAGGAGGCTTCATCATGAAACTATGTGGAGCTTTCTCTGGCCATGGGCCCCTAGAGCTGCCCCTAGATTCTCAGTGCAATAGGTTACATTTTTATGTTGATGACGCATCCTTCACCTCATGAACACCAACTCTAATGCGGTGTCTCAGTAGGACAACCCTCCTGCTCGTAAGGTTCGTGCAACACATAAATGGCTCCAGCATCACGGACAGTGATGATGGCTAGCCTGCAGTTACGATTTTGACCCGTTGAACAACTAGCCAGAGCTGCTCAAAAAGATTATTTCTGGCATGCATCATTAGGTTGAATCCTGCCTGAAATTTCACAACCTTTATTCACCCATCCTCTGGAGCCTATTTTATAAAGCACTAATATCTGATAAAATCCACACTCGACTTTATTAAACAATTGTGACGATTCGATGTGTAACATCAGATAAAGGCAACCGATAGGGTTCTGATAAGGTTGAACTGATGAATTTCCCTTTCATAGATATTCACTGATATGGCTAAATTGGAGTTCGCTAGAAAGCATGTCAGTAAAGAAGTGTTGCTGATAAATATCTTAACTGTTACGTCAAATATCCATCAATCGATTATAATATCGATTTTTGGTCAAAATATGAAAGTCGCTCAATTTACAAATCGTATTTTTCAATAAGAAAACATGTGAATATGATAATGAATCAGGTACGAGGTGACCCAACATTTTCTGAGCTTTCTTTTGATATATTGGTCATCGAAATTGGTGAACTAGAACAGAAATAGTGATGTCGTTAAGTTATCGCAAAATCTTGACTTTTATGACTGAAAATATTGAACTCTCACTTTTTCATCAGAAGTGTTAGGGTTTTGGTATCTTCAGAATCCGTGCGATGGAAGGAGTAAGAAGATACAAATTTAATTCAAATTAGTTCAATAGTTCTTTTTCAAACTTCTTTCAACATTTTTTCTCATTGCCGCTAAGGTACACAAACACTATGCAACGTCAACGAAGATTTAAAACAAAGTTCTAGTCGATCGAGTTTGTAGCTGCATAGTGACGCACAAACACATAGCGAAGGTACTCGCATGTCTTTGCTCTATCACACCGACTGCAGATAGGTGACTTTCCATGTTATTTGTGCACTTTAACAGTGATAAGAAAAAATGTTGAAGAAGTTTGAAAATTTACTATTGAACATAATTGAATTAAACTTGCATTTTCGAACTCCTTACATCGCAAAGATTCAGGTTATACCAAACATCAACATTTTTGATGAAAAAGTGAGAATATGACATATTCAGCCAATAGAGATTTTGTGAAAATTTCACTATATCTCTATTTCTTTCCAAGTCCACCGATTTCGATGACCAATGCATCAAAAGAAAGTTCTGAAAATGCTCGTCCGCCTCGTGCCTGATTCATTATCGTCATATGTTTTCTTATTGAAAAATTATGATTTGTAATTTTCCAAAGAGTTCAAGACAGAACAAAAGTATTTGGACTCTCTCGGTAAAATGTTAAAAGAGATAGACCAATAAACGTTTTACCGAGAGAGTCCTGATACTTTTGTTCTGTCTTGAACTCTTTGGAAAATGGCTAACCTCTCTCGCCG
Source organism: Prostheceraeus crozeri (assembly GCA_907163375.1). Classification (NCBI taxonomy): domain Eukaryota; kingdom Metazoa; phylum Platyhelminthes; order Polycladida; family Euryleptidae; genus Prostheceraeus; species Prostheceraeus crozeri. The sequence goes on from CAJQUW010005362.1 coordinate 315,734, forward strand.
CTTGATAAACTACGTCCATGATTAGTAAATTGAGCGATTTTCATATTTGACCACTGCTTAGCAAACAAAATAACAGATTCAAGTTAATCACAGCTCATTTGAAAGCTGAGAATGCAACCTCTCGAGTGATGTACGAGTATGGTACGTTGTTGCGCGACACGATTGGAAAGCATGAGAATCAATTGAATTTCGACATAATTTAGGTCCGTTTTTTTAATTTACATCGTCCGTTTTTTATGATCAGCTGTGTAGTGAAAGTAGTTCCGGACGTAAGGAAGCAAAATTCCAACAGCACAATTATCTAATTGTTTTGTGCATCAGTATGCCATCTGATCTTTTGACAGTGCTCGGACTTTTTAATGATGCACCTTAAAAGGTTGGAAACATTCGGTAGGGTTTTGCACTCAACTCCCATTACTTTGGAACCAGACTCCCAATAAACTCTATCTTTGAGGTGAAGTTCTTTTGGGTATGGTGAACATTTCGTCACGATGATAGATCAAAATCTCAACAGGAATGACAAAGGAATCTCAAGGGAGTTTAAATGAAAAAATGTATAAACTTTTCTGAGCTTGTGCACTTGTATTTATGCAATATGATATATTAGCTTTAAAATAATCTCAACAAGATAAAAATAATCTAGTCGTCGTGCCATATTTCGATAATCGCTTCAAAGGCAATTAAATATTTTCTCCGTTTTTAGCGATTTTGAAACTCTGATTAGTATTTTTTTCCTATTGAGTTTTCATCTGTGGCCTATTATAGAGACGAAATGTTCTTCTTGCGTTGAATCATCTGTGTCTCAATGATAAAGTCAACCGGACGTCTAGTGCGAAAGTTCTGTAGTAAAAATTATGACATATTGTCAGCTTGAAGTCGTAATTAGTCTAAAATTCGTTTTTTACATGCTGCTGTCAGATTTCACTACTTTACTGATCACGAACCCGGTCGCATCGAACCAGCGTTTGTTCCTTGAGGGATGTCATAAATACCACTCTAATCTTCTCTAAAATATACTATATCTATATTAGTTAAGTGTCTCTGTGTGTCGTGCATCAGCGATGCATCGGATGTCATTGCAATTATTGACAATGGTAGAAAATTGAGATGGACTTTGCCGGATGAATTCCAGCTAAGACCATGAAGTCCGCAGTCCTGGTTCAGATGACTGGTAGTTGGAAGTCTGGGCTCCAGAAAATGTTAACCTCACTCTGGATCATAAACCGAGCTTTTACAATTTCTCATTTCCAAGCTGTCAAGGTTAGGCGTAGGCAATGAAAGTCGTGCATCATAGTGCTTAAAGTCTTATGTAGTCCTTTACTTGTTTTACCTTGAGTGGTAGAACTGTACTTGTACAAAGGCTATTTAATAAATTGTTATGAATTCAGCCTGAATAATTCTAATGACGGACAGCGATAACATGGGAAGTTATAGGCATCATTTTATTATTAAAAAAAATTATTGTTGCTTTCTGAAAATTAAGATAGAAATGACAGAATCTACTGATTATTATTATGTCATGAAAAATCGTGCTTTCCCGGGCTCAGAATTTTAGTGCAGGAACGTTTGTTGGAAGTTACATTTCCACTCCCGCGGGAGATTCGAAGGACTATTTTCTACAAGGCTGAGGTACAAACCTAGTACTAATCATCAAGCTACCTATTTTAGCTAGGGTTGCGATATTTAAAATATGATATTTTAAATATATATTTTAAATATGTTTTAAATATATTTTAAATATGGTTTAAAAAAACATTGTTTTTAATATGTTTTTTTTAACAATTGTTAGGTATTGTTTTTACTGCTGTAATACTGTAGTAAAGTCAGTATTTTTGTTATTTCGATAAACAATCCACAATTCTTGAGACGATGTAACCCCATTTGTGTATGTATGATTGCGTATTAAATGTCAGTAATTCAATATTTTGAAGAACATGCTTTCCTAAAGTAGAAAGAGTTGAGTTTACTCTATAACGGTAGACAATAATAACCTCTTCTATCAAGGTATAAAACTGCGGTGCTATGGCTGATAATCACCAGCATCAGCGGATGTGTAAAAAACAAGTTCTAGTCTTTCTCCGCATGCGGCTAAGTTTGACTCACAATGATGACGCATTCATCACGTGATGAATGGCTGACGTGACGGTGACTCAATCTCATACGAAATTGACAATTGGATATTACAAGCATCCAAATCAAAATCAAGAACAATTTTCAACGTGAACTCCTAAATTCACTTGATTAGTGAAAGTGTCACCGAAAGGTTGTTGCGATGGTTGAAAAAGCTGGGGTGTGCGGGCGAAAGCCTAGCATTTCAAACAAGTATTTCACTATAAAATCTGACGGAAGAACTTACTCATGTAAATTTTGTTCCTGGGAAACAAAGCAATGTGCCACCAAAAGGACAGAACATCTCGTCCAAAAGTGCATGTCCATCCCAAGAGCTGTGAAGATAGCTATTGGTGGATCTGCGACAGGAACTGAAATGCCCCCACCAGCGAAGTCCGCAGCACTGACACCAAGTGATGAACAGCAGCCAACTTCCTCAAAATCTACCTCTCAGGTGAGTTGATATCAAGATTGTCTTGTCTAGTAGGTCTATTATATCCCAAGAAAAGTAAGTGTAACATAGACTTAGTAAGTGTAATGTAGACAGTACACACTATATTCAATAGATTCTGATGTAGGTCATGTGATTCTTCTTAAATATTTCAGAATAATCAATTACGGTCAATAGTGGGACTCATTTGTTTTCTATTTTGCTCACCGGCAATATTCATTCAAGGCCTACGTGGCAAGATTATAACACAGTATAGAATAGTACGATAGGTGCATAAAATAGTGCTTGTCATATCTTTCCGATGAGGGTCAGTGGATTCATCGCAAGTTAAACACGGATTGCACTCACAGAGGACTGAAAAGCATTGAAAGTTCGCTTAAGCGCTTGACCAACGATTTCGATCAGTAGAATTTTATACTCATGCTCATCATCCTCCGACAATTTTTTTTGGATTGCACGAGTATCGTCAGTGTTGCACAAGTTAACAAGTGGTGGGCGTTTTCTATCACAACACTGATTTTAACATCACTTATGGGCAATTATCAGAAAGTATCCCTTAATCCTATATATAGTAGGCGGCACAACACAGTTTTAGCCCTTCAATTTTCGATTTTTCAATGAATTTTCATCATGCATTTCTTTCCTTAGGTCAAACTATCATCTTGGGTGCGAGAAACTGACCGTCAAGAGCAGCAGAAATTACAAAGACTCCTGGCCAGGGCCATATACTCATCAGGCGCTCCATTCAGCTTGGTGTCGAACCCGAACTGGAAAGAATTTTTTCGCCAGCTGAATCCGGCTTTCCGCGTTCCTAGCCGCGACGAGATCAGTGGCCCACTCCTGGACCAAGAGGCTGAAGAGGTTGATGCGCAAATAAAAACTCGTCTGTCTAAAGCCAGTCAAAAACTGACTCTTTCAGTGGATGGTTGGGTGAACGTTTGTGGCAAGCATATATTAAACTTCGTGGTTTGTGATCCTGAACCCATGTTTCTCGACTCTGTTTTTGTGAGGGAAAGGCATACTGGAGATGTCATCGCACGAGAAATTCTGCAGCGCATGACGTCGGTAGGCGCGGAATGTTTCACTGCTCTTGTCACCGACAATGCGGCAAATATGCGAGCATCGTGGAAGATCGTGTTGAGTGAGCATCCGGACTTGGCAGCGATTGGATGTGTATCTCGTGGCCTCAACCTTCTGTTAGAGGACTTTATGAATATGCCTTCATTGGGGACGTTTTTAAAGCAAGTGAGACAAATTGTTCAAACTGTTAATAACAAGTCAGTTCTTCGAAATGCGATCGAAGAAGACTTACGCGAAAGTCTCAAACTGCCAGTAGCCACTCGGTGAGATGAATTATTTGTAATCGATTGATATTTTGTATTTCGTATGCTTCATGAGTTGCTTTACATTACAATAGCTATATATGTGTGACTTAAATAAGTGCTAAAAGTTCTCAGTTTAATTTCTGATAATCCTACACGACACCCTATAAATAATGCACGACCAAAAATAAAGACCATCAACAAAGAATAGCTGATTTATTGATCTAAAGCTTTAAATTCGATAAGTGTTTAAGAATATGTTTAAGCAGCTAATATAACTAAAGTTGAAGTTCTTAAAATGTGGAAGCCTAACGATTAAAGTGAAAATAGATAAGTCACTCCCTTCTATTTACGACTTTTTATTCACCAAAAGTTACACAAAGTTAAAAAGTACCCGATGCGTTTCGTCCGAAGACAGTTTCAAGGGACCCTTGAGACTGTCTTGAGACCCTTGAGGGACCCTTGAGACTGTCTTCGGACGAAACGCGTCGGGTACTTTTTAACTTTGTGTAACTTTTGGTGAATAAAAAGTCGTAAATAGAAGGCAGTTACTATGTAATTCTCTATGCAATTGAAAACAACTTATCTTGAAATGAACATCCCGTATCGACGCACAACGAGTGCTACAAAAGCTATGTTGCAAATAGATATTCTAACTGCGAATTTTTACCTTTAAGTCGGCTTTATCAAACAAGTTCTGCTTAATTTTTAAAATTAATCAAAGTATAGACCTACTTTTTATTATTTGTTTGCTTCGTATCCATCTATGCCAGTCCATGACTTTTCGACTCTTGTTTGATCAACTTTCGTAATAGGATTTTCGCAATCTAATAATAGTCAAACAGATCTTCGGTGTAGCCATGTTAATCTTTTTTAGGTGGTTATCATGGGAAGCATCCTTGAAAAGTCTTGACGTAAATCGTGCACCTCTTCAGAGATTATGTGTTAACGATGACGCACATGTTCAAGCGCAGGTGGCCCCTGTCAAGCGCGACCTTCTCTCTGATATCCTGTGGGATCGTGTCAAATCAACGATGAGAGTTGTGTCAGAAATCAGTCGATGGATTGCTGTATTTGAATCAAACATTCCTCGTGCCTCTCTGGTTCCATGTGGATTGATGGCCATAAATGCAGAACTTATCGATAATTCAGCCTTGAGTCAGTCTCCCCTCAGTAGTTGTGATGAGAACTCGTTCAAACAAAAACTACAAAATCGCCAGGAATTCATTTTAGGAGAGAGTGGTGTTCTACATGCTGCAAATATTCTGGACCCTCATCAAAGAGGACAAGACTTGAACTCTATTCAAATATTGTCTGGAATTCAATTGATCACAAAATGGAGTAACTCTTCTTCAACTGACCCAACGAATGTCATGACCGAACTCGCCGAGTTTCGAACTAAGACTGGGCGATTCTCATCCGATTTCATTTGGACGGCAGTAGCACCTGACGATACTATAGCGTCTGATACTATACTGAAATATCACAACAATATGCCCCCGCTTACAAGCTTGCGTAGCTGAGCCATGTGGTTGTCTATTGGTAGAAATATTTTCCTGAGTCATCTTCCAAAGATAATCTTAAACCATATGTCAATCAATTTTATTGTATTGAAGAGGTATAGTGCTGCGTATTGAAACATGCACAATGCATGCACGTATTTTGTTAATGGATATTTTGATTAGTGAGATAAACATGTGTAACTGCAAAGGATAAGTCAAGATTATATCAAAGTCAAGAACTTTATATGCGGTATACCTCTAATTAGGTCTATCTGACCCCAGGCTCAACATTTTGCTTTTGCTTTTCTTCTGTTACTTGTGTTCCATCTGTGCGCCTTACTTTTACTAATACGTATAAATTATCTGGAGTCAATCATTGAGCACACAGCATAGCTTGTACGTAGAAATTTTGATAAGAGTGTGTTTCACTATGTTAAAGTATGACTACGCAAATTCTGTTTCGAGGTACCACTTGAACGACATTTGTTATCAGGATAGATCAAATTTGAATACCAGTGTTGTGTACATGTATGTGGCTTCTCAGTACAGCTGGACACATCGTGTCCATGGGAATTGGAATTTGTATCGATATTTCTTAGTTAACGGAAGTTAACGTTCCCTTTGTGTACATATTACATGGGGATTTAATATTTTTTTTAATATTCCTGCAGTCTTAAATGCTTCCTTCAGTGTACTTTAAACGAGCATGAAAAGTCGGAATATAAACATGACCATCTTATCTTTCAGGTGGTCTGCATTTTTCGCTGACACCCCACTGTTTCATGTAGCAAACAGAATTCTTGCTATTGTGCCTCATTCTGCAAACGTGGAGAGGATCAATAGCAAGATGAATTTCATTCATTCAAAGACGCGGAATAGACTACATTTGGAAAAAGTTACGAAGCTAATGAAGATAACATGCAACATGGGACTTCAAAAAGTATTTGTTGACGATTGCTTCCCATTTGATGCAGATGATGGAAGTGACGTTGAATATGTTGAGTGATGTTGAGTGATACTAGTGTGTTGGTTGAGTGAATATTCATCATCATGAAGGACTGCTTTATTGTAATTTCATCCATGCGATACGATTGTTTTGCTAACTTTTGTTTTGTTTCTTTTGCATACTGGCAATATAGTTTTCCATTATCACTTTGTCTTTTTGATCATCATCTCTCATCGTTTCGTCGTTCTCATCATTTCGTTTCGTATTTTCATTTATTAAAACTCAATTTTTCTGGCTTCTTAATAACTTAAAAGATGAACCCGTGCATCAGAATAAATGAAAAACGAAATGACAAGCATTCCGACATCCAGTATAACACAATGCAGCGATCATAGCAAATTGAATGACATTATTTTAGGATTTTTAAGTATTATATTATGCTTTCCTTTCATTCATTAGGTCTTTAAAAAACAAATTCATGAAGCTATAGCTTACAAAAACTGCTGCAATTCCCATCAATAAAAAAAACAAAAAAAACATAAAAAACATATTTTAAATATATTTAAAACATATTTAAAATATGATGGATAAAAAAAACATTTTTTTGGCAACCCTAATTTTAGCTAAGCAAGGCGAATGGCAAGTCACATGTCAAATCAATATCTACTATGTAGCTGATAATATAGCATCAATATGTCATTCGAAATATGTTAGTCATAAAGTATAGTAGATCTTAAGTATGTCAGAAATATAAATATGCTATGATATGACTGCATATTTCTTCATGAGTGCCAATGTGTGGATGCAGGATCTTTCAATAGCTATGTACTCGTAAATTACATGGTTATTAGGTCCTATTTGGTAGGCCTATTTTCTTGCTGGCCAACGGTATAACTGGCTAAGTAAATCACTCATGAAAATTAGCCTATGTGATAGGGTATGTAAGTTTTGTGCGATTCGATTCGTGAAGCACGACCGATTCGATTCGACTCAAAATTTATCGATTTACAGGTCCCTAGCATATACGCGTACATGCAATTGCATTTGCCACCAAGTGGATGTAAAGATCAAGCAGCATGAGTTAATCGTTTCGATCAGTGATCGATTTCATGTGCTAAATGTAGCCAAAATTACATCAATTTATCTTTTAATGCATATGTAACTTTAAATCCGAATAACATTTTGAAACCACTAGTATTTTCAATTTAATTATCTAGCCCGTCTAAATTAGAGGAGTAGAGCGATTACTGTGCAATTCTGAAGGCTTGACGATTTTGCTATGGACTGTAATTATTTCCATGTTAAAACACTGCAGTTTTATCATCTTTGCATGTAAGTATTAAACACCACTGACGATAAATCATGATGTCCATTTGCGGATAAGCGCATACAATCACAACATTCTTCATTAGCTTATTCAGCTTAACTTATTTGCACTAGAATTGTCTGTGTTAATCAAAATAGCTTTTGTTAACATCTTTGACCACAATGCATAAATGTGATATTGAATTATGAAATTTTCTTAATTGCAGTATGACAGTGGAGGCTGTAGCGAAATACAACGATCATCTTTTATGTATCCTGGTTCGCAATATTTCTCAAGAAAGAGCCGATAGTTGTCTTCTCTTTATTAGTATAGAAGTTCTCTCCGGGATTTTACGAGTCGCCGACGATGGGGATCTCAGGTGGGTGATTTACAAATTATTTTTGATTCGTGCAATTACCATGGATGTGCCGATATGTGAAATTTTGACTATAATCGATGCAGATAATTTATCGGCAAAAATATCAAAAATTGGACGATATAACGGCACTTCAGACATACTAGTTCATTGGCATATTTTTGTCCATGTACAATAACGTGCACGATGCATAATATACTCGTGCATGTAACCTATCCAACCTTCAGACTGTTTGCATCTCATGATACATAAATAAGCGTGTAAACATTTCTTTTTTACATGTTTTAATACTTTATTTGTCAAATGTTGACTGCAAAAAAGTTTGCCGATTTTCGGCATTACCGATAATCGGTCGATACATCGATACATACCTAGCAATTACTTTCCAAAAAATTGAATTTCAGTGATGCGTGGAGTGTTTCACTCAGTCAGATAATGGGAGGAGTTGATGTGATTACAGACTATACCAAGTTTCCATCTCGACCCGTTTCGATGGCAGTCAGTGGAGAACGAAATCTACTTTGCATTGTAAGTATTTTTTGAAATTGCACTAAGTGGACATTAAGAATCTAGGTTTAAGAGGAGGTTTCAGTACATCAAGATATGGAAGTACTAAAATGCGCTTTTATTATCTATTTCATCATGGTTTCATGACAGCTGTTGATTATCTTGCTTTTTTGATGTATTGGGATGTTAGATAGGTGTTAGTTTAGCTTAACTGAACTTCTTCATTTTTTGCGTTCTGGCTTGGGTCTCTGAAATGTATATGCAATTAATACTGAAATGAAATACAGAACCGCAGCCTCTTTAACTACTCGAGTATGCTATGGGTTAACGAAATGCAGTGAGATAGAAATTGTATCTCTAGATTTTAAACAGAAGTCTTTTTGCCACTTGACATTGACCGATAGCAGAGTGTGACAGTGCCGTTCAATTGAAGTAGTTCGGGAACCTTAATTGAACGGTATTCATGCTTTCAGAAGTATAGTTGAACTTATCGAAAATTGCCTGGAAGCAATGAAGGAATTGGTAAACGAATCTACCAAGCTCTGCGAACTCGCAATTCAAGCTCTACGACAGAAGTTCAGTTTCACTGTGTCTCTTAGACCCATTGCTTCGCCGAGCTATAAAAGAGGTCACGGTTCCATATTTCATTCAGTAATATGGCCGAGGTACGTTATTTTTCGCAATAATAGGAATTCTTTTAATATCATGAACCCGATCCTCGTTGCTTTCATTTTTTCCTCGTATACCGATCGCGTAATTGTGAAGCAACCACTTATTTCTGCAATTGTAATCAAAGCTATGATGATGCATGTTTGCTGAATCAATTAATCAAATCACTGAAAAGATTATTAGTCGATGCAAAGGTATCATTGCTTGAGAATTATACAGGTTCAACAATGAAATTTACGTGTGCTTTCATATCTTTTCAGGTATTCGAATCGAAGCAGAAATTCCGTCTTTATATGTTGGAACCGCTAGAGACAGAGGACTCATCTTGACATTTGAACAGCAGAATATAAAAAGATATATTTTCATAATTTGAGTAGCTTTTCTTATATACTTATGTTAACATTTGTCAAGCGAGGGGAGGATCAAAGATGCACGTCAGTTTTAGAGTTAAATAGTAGCTAGCAGTAGATTATAATAAGGGCATAAGCGGGACACATCTAAAATTCAGAAAAATGTCAGCTTATCGCTTTACAAAGCGTTGTATTTATCTTCAAATTGAAGTCATTTAATACAGGAAATTTGTCAAGCTTTTGTCGTGTCTCTAAAATTATTAAATTCGTTTATTTTTTAACTTTTTGATTCAATTACAATAAATTAGTGCACATTAATTATATTGTCACTCCTTGAGCCTGCCGAGAGGGTTTACATCAGGAGATGAGAAAGATTGTTTTGGAATGATAATCAGTATATAAGCACTACAAAAGCTATAAAATTAGATGTGTAAAATCTGATAGTTATTTCTGGCATGTCAGTCATTGACATGAACTTCCTCATGTAGCATTCATAATGCAGAAATTAACGATTAATTATTGCTTTGGGTATTTTTTATCGGTTTACGCTTTACAATAGCCTACCGAGCGATGCCACAACATCCTTTTTTGCAACAAATAGGGATACGGCTACCTAGTTAGGAAAGTTTTAAAACCGGATGTAGCCTGCTCACTGTCATGGTGTTACATCGCAACATTATCCCGAAATATTGCAGCAAATTTTTTTGAATTCACGCAGCCTATAATAAACAGGACATCTGTATGACATTATCAGGGGACATTATGTCAATTTCACTGAATATTATTTTACTCAAGACGGTCTACAGGGTAGAGATGTGGATCATTTCGTTGAACATAAAAGGAAGATGATGTTCTTCCCTGAACAATCTTTTAACCATGGACATGCTGGGCTTAATGATTAATATAGCGAATCGTCAGTGTGTACCAGCAAATGCTGCACGAGAAGAGAAGGACCTGAGTCATCAACTGAGCGTCATAGTCACCGAGATTTCGACCCTGTTAAGCTCAACATCTCTCTGGATGGTGGGTAGTGATGCAAATGGAAAATTTTGAAATTTTTTTTTCGGTGATTCACGAAAAAAACTCAACTTTGAATGGATCTTAGATTCAATTGGAGAATCTCCAATTCATCTGGAAAATTCTGAAACTTATTTAAGTAGATCTGAAATCGATTGGGAACTATCCGAGCCATCTGAACCAGCTAGAAATGGAATGTGTAGTTTGTCCTCCACGAAGATATCGGACAATACGCCAGAAGTTCGAAGCTATCATATAGATATTGTTTTACTCATCACAGATATCTTTAGTTTCCAAATATCTCACAGAGTTAACAGTCTTTGTATATCTTCCAATATATGGTCGCTCATGTAATGCTGTGTTGGACTGTGTGCTTGTGCTTCACATGTTCATCAACACATGGAGAATTTGTATCATTGCAATCAAGGCTGCATAATAAAGCTTAACTTTCAAGCCATAAACAGACTCCCGAATAAAGTGCATTATTTTTACATGAAATTATACCCCTATTGTAAAGGAAAAAAATCACGTTGTCCCAAAAGATGTCTGTGTTATAATATTAAAAATGGCAACAAATTGCCACAAGCCACTGCATGGTGGCAAAGGAATGCTCAAAAATCCGCGGACGGGATTCGTATTGCTACGATTGTTTTAATCGAAATGATATGATGAAATCAAGAGTTTTAGAACAATTCTATTGATGTGTCTATGCCTCGGCTGTGATAGAAAACGTAAAAATTATATCACAAAAATTCAAATTTCTTCATTTTTCAAAATCGTTTCATTCAAAATAATGATCAGTCACCAGTTTTATAGACCCACTCTATTGGTGTGTAGCTGCCTCGGCTGTGGAAGCGGTCAAAGCATATTGGGCTTATCACAAAAAATCAGAACTTTCAAAATTTACCAAAATTTTCCGATTTTTTCCAAAAAATTTGATTCAAAATTTTCATCACTAATGGTGGGTCATGTTTTATATTATGTTTCAAATATTTTTCTCTCAAGCCGACTGAGGTCTTATCTTAATGTAGCTCGCAAAAAGTATCAGAATCAATTTTACAAGTCGTACGTTGTTCATAGAATTTTCTTACATATACGTCCCTAATGTATAATGCTCTTAATTAAGAAATAATAAATGTAGTGTGCGCAATTTTTAAGGAACATCGTAGGAAGATTAATATATTATAAAGTAATTTCACATTAATAATTAACTTTGATGATTAAATAAATTGTGCACCTCATAATGAAAAGTATGCTAATGTGTTTCGTACATTTGTGTCGCTAAGATCCTACCATTCATTATATGAACCCGGATGAAGAAAACCGAAATATCGGTTCCAATAAAAATTATATCTAAATACTTGTGAAGCCAGAGGAAATTTTGAATTCTGCTTATTTCCCAGGAATGACTAACTTAATAGCTACAAAGAAGCAACGATTTCGATACTTCAGACAAACACCAAACCATTTTGATTCCATGCAAAAACAGGAAAAAAAACATGCATATCGATATGTTCTTTAGTGATTTCAAAAACATTCAAAATTCACATCAAATTGAGCTTCAGGAACGAGCACATGTACATGTATGCTAAAACATTTACAAACAGCTTTAGAGATTATGTGATGTCTATATTACAAAAGTGGAGAGCTGAGTGGACATAAGATGTTAATGACTTGTTCAGCAGAATAAAATAATTCACATAGTGTCACATTTCAGTTGAGGCGATGGCGTCTTTTCCTACCAGTAAGGAATATTACCAATTGAACAACTGCCCAGACGAAAAGTAAGAAAGAATAAGAAAACCCGATAGCCATTCCAAATTGTTTTGCTCTTTCGAATTCTCCTGCAACATTAATGAGAAAAGAAACGTCAGCAAAATTTTCAAAAGAGTGGAATCGAAATTATAAAGAACACATATTAAATTTGAAGAGTTATGGCTGTTCAAAGTATATATCATCGGAATCAATTTTTTCTAAGCAAAGTGACTTGGATACCATTTTATTTCTAGTGAATCAAAAGTCTATAGTAATCTCGCATGACAATTTTCATGGAAAAATCAGATCAAAACAATGCTATAATGTAGCAATGCATTAAAGTAAGCAGGGAGAAAATGAAATAAAGAGAACTGCTGAAATGGATGAAGTGCCGAATTGTACGAGTATATTCGGGTCGTTGGATCGGACCAAGTGCATGATTCGGAATCAAAAATGATATAATTTTGATGTGATACACATTGGATTGTATAACTATGGGATTATGTATCAGCAACAAAATCAGACAGACGATTTTTAATGTCTTGAATTCAATACTTGCTACAGGCACGCACTTCATCCTTTGCCAGTCCCTTCTTTAAAAATATTTCTAAAATGATGTTTTCTCTTATAGTAATAAAGTGAAGTAATTTCTGTATTCCATACTTGTATCATTAGGCAGATCAACAAAATTTTCATGCGTCAGACAGAATGAGTCACGAAAAAATTTCGAGAGTTCAAAATTTTCATTGACTTTAATTCGGCTATTACTAGGTGCAAAATAAGTATGTGTCTTCTTTGCGATTCATCGGCTAAAAACGTAGGAAAATGCTATTTACAGCCCAATGTTTCCCACATTCACACTTCCTCACGACCAACTTTGAGATGTTAAATCTTAAGGTTAAATTGTGGCAAGTCAGACGAGTGCAATGAATATTATACTCTTTGTATACAATATGGTAGAATGATGACAAGATCAAAACTTACTTTAGTAATCAAAAGATTACTGTAGGACAATGTTTTTTAATGAATCGACATTAAATTATTATGTACTGCTTGATGAAGTGAAGCGGACGGCTTCACAAAATACATCACCAAAAAAGACGCAATTTAACATTTTACTTTTTCGATCCTTCATGTGCTTATTTAGTTTTGACTTAGCTATTACCTCAGTTTTTAGTTTGCATGATTAGTTCAATCATTAAAATATTTTACGCTCATCGTAAAGATATCGGGATTGAGCTTTCCAAACCATTTATTTGGTTTGCAATTTCACTGATAAAAATCAATTAGCATAGGTATAAAGTTTGAAAAAGCATTCTTCTCTTTAAGTAGTCGAAAGTATTCAGACATAATTCAAACATTTTATCGTTTGAATGCTTGCATCTGTGGAGAATGCGTCTATAGTGAATTTTTTTCTGCAATACGCATCTGCAGTTGCTTATTGAATTAACTTAACATGTAAGTGCACTGTTCTCTTATTATAATTTGTATATGAAAGTAATGAATATCGATTGGACCACTATACATTTTCTGTATTTCTTAGTTGTCTTGTCGAAACAATTTATCATCAGAACGTTCAATGACTCAGAACGTTTGGAACGGAGCGTCTCCAAACAATCAATGCAACAGATTGGAGAGACCTCAGATCAGCTCCTTTAGACAAATGGAACGGACGGTTTCAAATCGACAAGTATTCCGGATTGGAGAGCCTCCAGATCTGCTCCACTAGGTCCAGTGCAAGTATTTAGACAAATGAAGTGGAGCGTCTCCAAACGATGAATGCAGCGGATTAGATAGTCCCCTGATCAGCTCCTTTCGACAAATATAGTGGTGAGTCTCCAGCCGATAAATGATGCGGATTGGCGAGCATACAGATCAGCTACAATAGCTCCAGTGTAAGAATATAGACAAATGGAGCGGAGAGTCTCATTTAGGTGCCTCAAGACCAGCTAATTCAAACAAATGAAGGGGACCCCTTCCAATTGACAGACGCAGCTGACATGAAAGCATCCAGAGCTGCTATACTACCTCCAGTGCAGGCGTATAGACGAATTAATGAAGCGGAGCGTCTTCAAACGAATAATGCGCAGGATCGAAAGCCTCATAACTCATAGCTCCAATAGACAAATGAAGCGGAGTAGAGGAGCGTCTTCAGCCGATAAATGTTGCGAATTTCCAAGCCGCCAGAGCTGCTACACTAGCTCCAGTGAAAGTATATAGACAAATGAAGCTACTGTCCAAAGTCAAGGAAAACTGCAATGACGAGGTAGTCCACAAAAGCGGTACTTCTATCTGTTCGCATGCAAATACTTGCATGTAAGACAAATAACTATATGTGCGCACGTGCACGAAACATCCACTTCAGTTGATTAACCTATACCCGCATACATTTAGTGTTGATGTTGGTCCGCAAAACGATTGTGCTTCTTGTATTTCTAATTTTATTTCCAATTTAAGAAAATAGTTTTAGAAAAGATCTGGATTGCATTTGTCATCACAATCATTAGAGTTCGTTGCAGTACTCCTTTATGTAAAATCAAACCGAAATCTTCATAGTTGCTCAGTATCAGCGAAATTCAACAATAGATCAGGAAACTTACCAAGTTCATAATGAATAAACAATTTTTTATTTGCCTCTGATTCGGTTGCTTCTTTCAATGTGATGGAATATCCCAAGTGAAAAAGTATAAACATGGAAAACACTGTGAAATTGACCACCGCATACATGATTGGTCAAGCTGTGCAATTATCTAGGAATCTGTTTTGATATATCGCATTGAACAATGCATCTTGAAATAATATTTACAGTAGAAAAACAAAGTCAAGGCCACAACATACATAGGTCACGGGCACAGAAATAGATATGACTACACGAGATTATCACTAGACAAAATATTTTTATTTCTATGGTCACGGGTACGTACGACCGATGGACTACATTTCCAAAACAAAGATTGAAATATATCAAAACATTATCACATAGTTTTGCAAAAAAATCTGAAGAGAAGGGTATAATTCAGAGTAATTTAATTCAGTTTTTGAATATCAATTGATTGACGCGATACAATCGGTCATCAAGAGAAGCAAAGAATTTTCTTGTGGTCGGTTTTCTTCATGAAAGAATCTTCTTCATGTCAATCCATGTATCAATGTTTGTAATTCTATGCGTAAACCGTGAGGTAAGAGGAATACCTCTGAAATTCTGAAAATTGGAAAACTTCAATCAAAAGTGTTAGCTACCTCAATTTGCAGCAATTGTGTCAATACCATGCATTTTGGGTGTCACCATAGAGTGGGTGACAATAAGAATTTTTGAGCTCAATTTCAAACTGTGCACTGACAAGCGACTACTGTCACCCCTTGTTAAATGCGAAAATTTTTCTGTATTGATGGTCAGATGCTAAATGAAAAATTAAAAAGGCACGAAGGAAAACTTGAAGCTGTCAAGCTTTTGGATGACGAAGATGTTTAAACTGCTCAATCTAAATGGCAATTAAGATATCCGCAAAGTTTAAATGTGGCCACATGGGTTTCGACTGAGTTACCGAAGATTTGTTGTTCTAGGTCTCTTGCATTATCAAGCAGTTTTGTTAACAATATCAAAGCAGTAAAATATTCAGCCGTATGAATTTGATTCAATAAACAACCCTAATTGGGATGCCCTGCCTTATTAAAGACTATGGAGTTGGTTTACAAACAACTTATTCTCGATAATATAAAACAGTTAGATCATCTTTTGCATACACGTTGCATTAGTTAAGTTATGTAGCGTGTTAGAAGAATTATTCAAAGTTGCAAGCTCCCCTGTCAAATTTTGCGTATATTGATTAATTACTGGCACTATTTACAAAGTATAAACATTGACACAACCACACATGCTAAAAATCTCATCTAATCTTCATAAAGTTTGTTTATGGACAATGCTAAGAAGTGCAATGTTGTTCATTACTTTTACAATAATGGTATTCTGCAATCTGAATTCAGCATGTGTCTCAGGAGCAGATTTGTTTGTCGGATATGCACGTTCAACAACGCATCCATGTTTGAAATTTTTTAAGTAATTATCGAAAGCAAATTGTGAACAGCAATTTCTCTCAAAACGGCAATTGGAAAATTATTCAGATGTGTATCGTTTCTGAATCATCAAACATGCGGCACATTGATTTATGCATTTATGTATATACGTCATGTCAATATCTCCAAAATAATATGAACACAACATGTGTACTTTTCTGAGGCTTTTTAAGACACTCGTCGACGGAATTTTATTGTAGGTGCATCAATGAGTCAATGTAGAGGAAGTGGGTTATAGCCCACTAATATAACTACTAATATAGCCACTAATATAGCCACTTTTAAATATTCGGTTTGAGTGGGTACATACTCATTCATTGCGGAGCTGTTTCTACCAGAATAGCAGTTGAAGGATTCTGGCTACATCCCTTCTGACGGATGGCGCCTCCCAGGCACGCAGGAACAGGAGGGGCTAGGGAGGCTTAGCTCCCCTCAAAAATCAAACAGTCATGAAGTAAAATTCACAGAAAAAATATTGGCATCAGTTTAGGCCTATAAAAGAATAAAGATACAATATTAATGTTTGATGACTGCGGATTCTTGACGCATGCATTCGCGTTGCAAATTGTCGACATTGCCGATGTGCTGCGTATTGTTCAATAGCTATGCATATCGCTGGCGGTTTGCTTCTTTCCCTTGTTTAATGTAACTCGTCAGTCTCTGTACCACCGATTTCAACAGCTGACATCTATCATCTATTTCCAATATCTGATCTTTTGTCTTCCGTCTGACTCCCTGTGTTTGTGAATAAAGCTATAAGTATCATTTTTTGAAAACATTGCTGAACCACTGTAGAATATGCAAACTTCGTTTTCTAATGTTCTTTATTGTGCACCCAAAATTACAGTCTCAACCCTCAATACCATACAATTGTACAACCTCCGAAAAGCCTCGCCACTTACACCTAAATGTACAACACAGGACACAATACCTAGCTGCAAGACCAAACTTACAATATTTAATCCAGACAACCAACCGCAGCTTAGGCGTAAGTCTAGTTAACCGAAACTACTTCTGCCTAGCTACCGTTTTTAAATTCCATAAAAATTCTTGAACAATAGCTATCTGCGTAAGCAGATAACATGCTACATCAACATATCACATGAGTATTAGCATTCTAGAACTCTATAATAGTCCAAAGACATCTAACCACACAGCACAATTACCTGGAGATATCTTACCCAACATTCAACATTCGCATCTCTATGTGACCTTGAAGAATCACTTAAGCGAAACATATTTCAATTAACATAAGAGAGTGTCATCGAAAAAGTCAGTTCAGTTAAACATCGCTGAAAACAGTTGATAAAATGAATCATACTCTTACACCTCCCCGTGATCTTAAAAATCACAAAACAGCTGATAAAATCAATCATTTAAGTCACATAATCACGAAGATACGCGGGAGTTCGACGACTTCTTGATCCACGTCTTGTTGACACAATGGGAGAAACGACTTGTAGTTCTTCTGAGCTGTCCGAATCACTGTCTTGATTGTCAGGTGGATTCAATGAGTCGCAAGCAGGAACATGTTGGTCCACAACACTACACTCTGAGTCACTCGTGTTCGAATCACTGTCATTACTTTGAAGGACTTGAGAGACCACTGGAACTTTCTTCAGATGCACGACATGCCTTGTTATGCCATCATCATCAAGCTCCAACGAGACGGAAGATCTAATGCCGGTAACACGATGAGGTCCACACCATTCGGACATGCAATCACCATCTGATCGTAAATATACGAGATCACCAACAGTGTAAGGGTTATCACTGAGGCGCATCACGCCGTCTTCAACGGGCTGGTTTATCCATTGGCTCACGATGTCGCATCTTGGTAGCCGATGTAGCTGGACTCCAGGCTTACGAGACTCGCAATGAAATATTAGTGAATATGGAGACGGTCTTCCTGAGTCCTGAGTGGTCACATTGTACCAGAACACACATTCTTCAATTGATCTTCTCGACCTTGCCACCATAGTCTTCACCGTGCGATGGTTCCTCTCTGAAATGCCATTTCCTTGTGGTCTGTATGCACACGAAAATTCTTGTCTTACTCCCCATTCACTCAAAAGTTTGCTGACATTCCCACTGCGAAAAACAGTTCCATTGTCAGAGAGCAAAACCTCGGGGGGACCGAACTCCGAAAAAATTTGTGTGAGATGACTACTGATTTCATGAGCGCTTTCATTGACCATAGAACGCCATATTGTAAACCTTGATCCCGTGTCAATCACTGTTAGGAAGGGCTTCCGACCAACATGCGTGATATCACATGACACCTTCTTCCAAATCTCATTCGTCGACAAGCTACCTTTCTTGAAATGAGGGTTGATAGCAGGGCACACGCGAGCACAAGTGTCACACCTCCGAACGACTTTCTTAACCATCTCTTAGCTAACACAACTGCCAAATCTTTCTCTCGCCAGATGGTACGTTCTATCCACTCCGAAATGACTCCGATTGTGAATTCTGCACAACTCATCTTCTAAATTGACATGAGAGCCAACAGCACCCAAAGCACATCTCTCATCATCTCTCGCATTTCCCTGCAACCATGCCCTTGGAACTCGAGTAAGCTTATCTGCAAGGTTTGCCTCGGATCTCACCAGCTCTACTCTCACATCAAGGGATTCCTGCATCCGCAAGTCTCTTAACATCTGAATCCGACGTCTTATGATTACCTCAGCAAGTGCATGGGTCCGGACGTTGTGAGTGTCGTGAAATGCAGAATTTAGCCATCCTCGAACCGTAGCAGAATCCGTTCTGAGAATAAAGGATCTGATATTCCACTTGATGGCAAGATTAACTCCACGAATGGCTGCATTTAACTCACTTATATTTATGTGGGCAGAATCATTCTCCTTCCTCAGCCAGGCTGCATCTTCCATTACGTTCCCATTGATTGTCAAAACGATTTCAACAGCCAAATTACTTGCATCAGTCCAAATCACGCTATTTCCATTCTCAGGTGCCAACCATTTCCCATTAACTGGATCATCGCCCCTTCTCAAACGATCAGCCGTCTCCCTCACTTTCGCCATGATGTTCTCACTAACCTTATCGTCCCATCCGAGTTCTTCCCTTGCTGTCAACCTTTGCAGATAGCCAGAGGCGACCCTAAGCCAACCACATACCGGATAATGACCGAGCCACTCGCCGAGTACCCTGTGCACTTGCCTTCTTGTCATTGAATCCTCAACTTCTGGCAACTGACTACTTCTCTTCCACCTGAATTGGTCATCAACTTGAAGCCCAAGAACTCGCACGCTATCTTCGTCGCCTAGACGTTCCGCTGGCTTTGTTCTAAGTCCAAAGTTATTCAACACTTTCACGACCTCTTCCACTGGAGTAATGTTCTCATTAACGAAAATATCATCTATGTAATTGCTTGCCGCCTTCCTCAAAACTTCGCTTTCCGACAGAATTCGTTCCACAATTTTAGTCATAACTTTAGGCGCAATGTTGAGACCGAAGCCTAACCGTGTCAACACATACATTTCCCCATTCCAGCGCACGCATTGATAAGTCCATAGTGACGGATCAACTTTTATTTGCAGGTAGGCTTTGCGAAGATCAACAACTGAGCAGTTTGCACCGAGCCGTCGCCACTGCCTGAGTCGTTCTTGACACAATGGGGTAGCTGATCCAGGATGACTCATAATGTATTCGTTTAGAAACCTGAAGTCGAGGACTGGTCTTACTTTCGATTTTTCGCCCTTATTCTGGCGTACACTCATGAGAGGAATTACATTTCTCACGGCTCCATCACGCTCCGGATCCCACGGCACCAAGATACCTTCATTGATCCACAACTTTACTTCATCAGCAAACTCTTCTTTGTCTCCATCCGGAATCTTGTAATTTCCACGTCTGTTATTATCAGGAGGCTGAGAGGTTTTCCACGACCATCTTACAACCCATTCACCCTCCCGAAACTCAGACCGGAAATCATCATCTTCCAACTTAATGTCAGGTTTCGAAACTTGATTGATCTCCTGAGCGACCATGCTTGCAAGTTGATGAGGTTCTACGGCGTCATTTGAATCATCGTCAATTGTAATAATATTCCTCCCTGGTTCTGCAGGGGGAACGTACAGCCCATTCCGTCGAATAATGTCACGTCCAACAACAAAATCAATCTCCGATGGCAGCTTCGAGACAACATAAGCACATATAGGACCAATCTCTGTAGTTCCGTTCAAATATACACTTCGAATGCAAACCACATCTCGAGTTCTAATCAACTGAGCATTCATGATTTCCAAAACAACCTCTACAGAAGTCCTTCTTGCTGGAACCGATAATTCATCAACAATCCTCGAAGTCACTAGCGACACACTACAACCACTATCCACCAGAAGTCTACACCTACATCCATTCAGCAGCGCCGTTTGCCACATTCGTCTTTCTGACGCTATTGACGTGAAACATCGCTTGATGCACTTGGTTGTTGGTTGGCTGGGGACAACGACTGGATTGGTTGTCCCCGACACCGAGTTTAAAGGAACCGCAGTGCTGCAATTGCTGCGGATATGTCCCTTTTGATTACATTTGAAGCACACTGCGCTACAATCCCTCTGAAAATGTCCCTGACGGTTGCAACCATAGCATCGTGGGCCCCTCCGTTGGTAGGTCTGAGACCTGGGTTCCTGGCTAGTACTGACGCCACTTGCACAAATTGTCAAATCGGGTTTACTCGGCCACACTCTCTTCGAACTCGACAGGACGTTCTGATAATTGAGATCTTCCCCAATGTGCATCACAACCTGCTCTCGAACCGCGCGCGGAAGTGAGTCAAGTAATATTAGTCCACTAACGTATTCAATTGCATCACCCCCAGCACACGCAACACCGACCAGCTTCCGTATACGATCACCAACGACGTCAACCGAGTCACCTGCAACAGCTTTGATGGACAACACTGATTTCCAGGCCTCTGACCGACGTAGCCCGAACGCATTTCTCAGTGCCGATTTTACAGCATCAGCATCAGCTTTCTCTGAGCTACTGAGATTCTTCCATGTGTCGTATGCGGCCTCTGACAGGTACATGGACAGAATCTGAGCCTCCTTCCCCTTCTTCTCATCTATGTCGATCGCAAGTTCAAATCGATCGATCCAACGCTCCACATCCTCATTGCCACTGAAATTCGTAATCTTCTTCAACGCCTTCATGCCTTAGAATCCTTGCCCGGCTAGCTTGTAGAATATGCAAACTTCGTTTTCTAATGTTCTTTATTGTGCACCCAAAATTACAGTCTCAACCCTCAATACCATACAATTGTACAACCTCCGAAAAGCCTCGCCACTTACACCTAAATGTACAACACAGGACACAATACCTAGCTGCAAGACCAAACTTACAATATTTAATCCAGACAACCAACCGCAGCTTAGGCGTAAGTCTAGTTAACCGAAACTACTTCTGCCTAGCTACCGTTTTTAAATTCCATAAAAATTCTTGAACAATAGCTATCTGCGTAAGCAGATAACATGCTACATCAACATATCACATGAGTATTAGCATTCTAGAACTCTATAATAGTCCAAAGACATCTAACCACACAGCACAATTACCTGGAGATATCTTACCCAACATTCAACATTCGCATCTCTATGTGACCTTGAAGAATCACTTAAGCGAAGCATATTTCAATTAACATAAGAGAGTGTCATCGAAAAAGTCAGTTCAGTTAAACATCGCTGAAAACAGTTGATAAAATGAATCATACTCTTACACCTCCCCGTGATCTTAAAAATCACAAAACAGCTGATAAAATCAATCATTTAAGTCACATAATCACGAAGATACGCGGGAGTTCGACGACTTCTTGATCCACGTCTTGTTGACACAATGGGAGAAACGACTTGTAGTTCTTCTGAGCTGTCCGAATCACTGTCTTGATTGTCAGGTGGATTCAATGAGTCGCAAGCAGGAACATGTTGGTCCACAACACTACACTCTGAGTCACTCGTGTTCGAATCACTGTCATTACTTTGAAGGACTTGAGAGACCACTGGAACTTTCTTCAGATGCACGACATGCCTTGTTATGCCATCATCATCAAGCTCCAACGAGACGGAAGATCTAATGCCGGTAACACGATGAGGTCCACACCATTCGGACATGCAATCACCATCTGATCGTAAATATACGAGATCACCAACAGTGTAAGGGTTATCACTGAGGCGCATCACGCCGTCTTCAACGGGCTGGTTTATCCATTGGCTCACGATGTCGCATCTTGGTAGCCGATGTAGCTGGACTCCAGGCTTACGAGACTCGCAATGAAATATTAGTGAATATGGAGACGGTCTTCCTGAGTCCTGAGTGGTCACATTGTACCAGAACACACATTCTTCAATTGATCTTCTCGACCTTGCCACCATAGTCTTCACCGTGCGATGGTTCCTCTCTGAAATGCCATTTCCTTGTGGTCTGTATGCACACGAAAATTCTTGTCTTACTCCCCATTCACTCAAAAGTTTGCTGACATTCCCACTGCGAAAAACAGTTCCATTGTCAGAGAGCAAAACCTCGGGGGGACCGAACTCCGAAAAAATTTGTGTGAGATGACTACTGATTTCATGAGCGCTTTCATTGACCATAGAACGCCATATTGTAAACCTTGATCCCGTGTCAATCACTGTTAGGAAGGGCTTCCGACCAACATGCGTGATATCACATGACACCTTCTTCCAAATCTCATTCGTCGACAAGCTACCTTTCTTGAAATGAGGGTTGATAGCAGGGCACACGCGAGCACAAGTGTCACACCTCCGAACGACTTTCTTAACCATCTCTTAGCTAACACAACTGCCAAATCTTTCTCTCGCCAGATGGTACGTTCTATCCACTCCGAAATGACTCCGATTGTGAATTCTGCACAACTCATCTTCTAAATTGACATGAGAGCCAACAGCACCCAAAGCACATCTCTCATCATCTCTCGCATTTCCCTGCAACCATGCCCTTGGAACTCGAGTAAGCTTATCTGCAAGGTTTGCCTCGGATCTCACCAGCTCTACTCTCACATCAAGGGATTCCTGCATCCGCAAGTCTCTTAACATCTGAATCCGACGTCTTATGATTACCTCAGCAAGTGCATGGGTCCGGACGTTGTGAGTGTCGTGAAATGCAGAATTTAGCCATCCTCGAACCGTAGCAGAATCCGTTCTGAGAATAAAGGATCTGATATTCCACTTGATGGCAAGATTAACTCCACGAATGGCTGCATTTAACTCACTTATATTTATGTGGGCAGAATCATTCTCCTTCCTCAGCCAGGCTGCATCTTCCATTACGTTCCCATTGATTGTCAAAACGATTTCAACAGCCAAATTACTTGCATCAGTCCAAATCACGCTATTTCCATTCTCAGGTGCCAACCATTTCCCATTAACTGGATCATCGCCCCTTCTCAAACGATCAGCCGTCTCCCTCACTTTCGCCATGATGTTCTCACTAACCTTATCGTCCCATCCGAGTTCTTCCCTTGCTGTCAACCTTTGCAGATAGCCAGAGGCGACCCTAAGCCAACCACATACCGGATAATGACCGAGCCACTCGCCGAGTACCCTGTGCACTTGCCTTCTTGTCATTGAATCCTCAACTTCTGGCAACTGACTACTTCTCTTCCACCTGAATTGGTCATCAACTTGAAGCCCAAGAACTCGCACGCTATCTTCGTCGCCTAGACGTTCCGCTGGCTTTGTTCTAAGTCCAAAGTTATTCAACACTTTCACGACCTCTTCCACTGGAGTAATGTTCTCATTAACGAAAATATCATCTATGTAATTGCTTGCCGCCTTCCTCAAAACTTCGCTTTCCGACAGAATTCGTTCCACAATTTTAGTCATAACTTTAGGCGCAATGTTGAGACCGAAGCCTAACCGTGTCAACACATACATTTCCCCATTCCAGCGCACGCATTGATAAGTCCATAGTGACGGATCAACTTTTATTTGCAGGTAGGCTTTGCGAAGATCAACAACTGAGCAGTTTGCACCGAGCCGTCGCCACTGCCTGAGTCGTTCTTGACACAATGGGGTAGCTGATCCAGGATGACTCATAATGTATTCGTTTAGAAACCTGAAGTCGAGGACTGGTCTTACTTTCGATTTTTCGCCCTTATTCTGGCGTACACTCATGAGAGGAATTACATTTCTCACGGCTCCATCACGCTCCGGATCCCACGGCACCAAGATACCTTCATTGATCCACAACTTTACTTCATCAGCAAACTCTTCTTTGTCTCCATCCGGAATCTTGTAATTTCCACGTCTGTTATTATCAGGAGGCTGAGAGGTTTTCCACGACCATCTTACAACCCATTCACCCTCCCGAAACTCAGACCGGAAATCATCATCTTCCAACTTAATGTCAGGTTTCGAAACTTGATTGATCTCCTGAGCGACCATGCTTGCAAGTTGATGAGGTTCTACGGCGTCATTTGAATCATCGTCAATTGTAATAATATTCCTCCCTGGTTCTGCAGGGGGAACGTACAGCCCATTCCGTCGAATAATGTCACGTCCAACAACAAAATCAATCTCCGATGGCAGCTTCGAGACAACATAAGCACATATAGGACCAATCTCTGTAGTTCCGTTCAAATATACACTTCGAATGCAAACCACATCTCGAGTTCTAATCAACTGAGCATTCATGATTTCCAAAACAACCTCTACAGAAGTCCTTCTTGCTGGAACCGATAATTCATCAACAATCCTCGAAGTCACTAGCGACACACTACAACCACTATCCACCAGAAGTCTACACCTACATCCATTCAGCAGCGCCGTTTGCCACATTCGTCTTTCTGACGCTATTGACGTGAAACATCGCTTGATGCACTTGGTTGTTGGTTGGCTGGGGACAACGACTGGATTGGTTGTCCCCGACACCGAGTTTAAAGGAACCGCAGTGCTGCAATTGCTGCGGATATGTCCCTTTTGATTACATTTGAAGCACACTGCGCTACAATCCCTCTGAAAATGTCCCTGACGGTTGCAACCATAGCATCGTGGGCCCCTCCGTTGGTAGGTCTGAGACCTGGGTTCCTGGCTAGTACTGACGCCACTTGCACAAATTGTCAAATCGGGTTTACTCGGCCACACTCTCTTCGAACTCGACAGGACGTTCTGATAATTGAGATCTTCCCCAATGTGCATCACAACCTGCTCTCGAACCGCGCGCGGAAGTGAGTCAAGTAATATTAGTCCACTAACGTATTCAATTGCATCACCCCCAGCACACGCAACACCGACCAGCTTCCGTATACGATCACCAACGACGTCAACCGAGTCACCTGCAACAGCTTTGATGGACAACACTGATTTCCAGGCCTCTGACCGACGTAGCCCGAACGCATTTCTCAGTGCCGATTTTACAGCATCAGCATCAGCTTTCTCTGAGCTACTGAGATTCTTCCATGTGTCGTATGCGGCCTCTGACAGGTACATGGACAGAATCTGAGCCTCCTTCCCCTTCTTCTCATCTATGTCGATCGCAAGTTCAAATCGATCGATCCAACGCTCCACATCCTCATTGCCACTGAAATTCGTAATCTTCTTCAACGCCTTCATGCCTTAGAATCCTTGCCCGGCTAGCTTGTAGAATATGCAAACTTCGTTTTCTAATGTTCTTTATTGTGCACCCAAAATTACAGTCTCAACCCTCAATACCATACAATTGTACAACCTCCGAAAAGCCTCGCCACTTACACCTAAATGTACAACACAGGACACAATACCTAGCTGCAAGACCAAACTTACAATATTTAATCCAGACAACCAACCGCAGCTTAGGCGTAAGTCTAGTTAACCGAAACTACTTCTGCCTAGCTACCGTTTTTAAATTCCATAAAAATTCTTGAACAATAGCTATCTGCGTAAGCAGATAACATGCTACATCAACATATCACATGAGTATTAGCATTCTAGAACTCTATAATAGTCCAAAGACATCTAACCACACAGCACAATTACCTGGAGATATCTTACCCAACATTCAACATTCGCATCTCTATGTGACCTTGAAGAATCACTTAAGCGAAGCATATTTCAATTAACATAAGAGAGTGTCATCGAAAAAGTCAGTTCAGTTAAACATCGCTGAAAACAGTTGATAAAATGAATAATACTCTTACAACCACCTCGCAAAAAGTTAGAATTAAAGCAAGTAACTATTCGGATCTTTAAAGAACTGTGATTCCAATAAAAGTCATCAAGAAGTGCCATCTCTAATTGTGATTCCGCCAAACGATCCTTCAAGCAGTGATGTGTTTTTGAAAATTGAGCTCCCATATCATCTAGACTCTAAATTTGAATTTCCATCAATGCATGATGGGACACAAAAGAAATCAGCTAGTTCGAGATGGTTTCAAGAACATCCGTAGATGCATTACGATGTTGCGTTAGATAGTGCTATGTGCAACCTTGTAAATACACCTTTTTGAGAAATTTTATTACAAGACCAAACGAGAATTCTTTCATTGATGGATATCGCAATTGGAAAATATCCAAATCAAAGTTTTAGTGCATTTCAAGTCGAAAGTCCATCGAATTAGTGTTGAAAAACTGAGGCCCACAACAACTGCTCCGATCATTCAGCTGCTCGATCACTCCGTAAAGAGATATCACGAAATCGCAAAAAAGGCACCGGACTTAATGTTTATCTTTTGCAAATATCTTGCCAAAAAAGGCAATGCATTCGGAGGTGATACAAATGATTCTGGCAAATATCGTCAACTATGTCTTTCAATGGCACCGGAAATTAGCTGTGATCTGGAATTATGAATGAAAAGGAGGAATAATTGGTAGTCGGACACGATGCAAAATGAAATGCTGAAAAATGTGTCATTCAATACAGAGGTAGATGGTCAAGAACATCAATCACGCGGGTATGTTTGGTTTAACTGCTGATGGAACAACGGATATTCAGGGTAAGGTTACTGTACAAGGTACGATCAATAATGTCACGGACTAGAGGTGAAAATGAAACGATACGTCAAAATTTTTTTCACAGATCGAAAGAGGGTGTCTCTTAGGCCTCAGAAATGTATTCCACGAAATTTTGACAATTAGCTTATTATTAAAAAGACTCATGTTTTAAAATGATGTATTTTTACTGATATTCACACAAAAAAATCATAGAAGAACCGAATACATCAAGAATATCTATGTAGCACATTTAATAACATGAATAATTGAATATGTCAATAACAATGGAAATTCATAAACGTTGCAAAGTCTCACTCAATATGCGAGCCATTTGCATTGATGACGGATTCCCATTTCTTAACCAGTTGGTTGAAAGCACATGAGAAGAAATCAGAAGTCTTCGACTGAAAGAACTCTTCCACCGAAGTCCGCAACTCATCAGCAGTCTCAAATTTCTGTCCTCGCAAATGTTTCTTAAGGTGTTGGAAAAGATAGAAGTCACTCGGTGCCAAGTCGGGACTATATGGAGGATGAGCAATCATTTCGAATCCAGTCTTGCTGAGTGTTTCAATTGTTTTGTGGCTGGTGTGAATCGGTGCGTTGTCATGCAGCAGCCACAATGGTGTATTCCTTGGCTTTCGTCGATGTTGACGTGCTTTTTCCAACAATTGACAATAGTATAGACTTCTCATAGTCCTTTTCTTTTCGAGAAAGTCCAAGAGAAGGATTCCCTTGCTGTCCCAAAAGACAGACAACATCAGTTCACGTTTGTGAAGTTTCACTCCTCAACTTCTTTGGAGTTTGTTCATCTCGTTTCTGCCATTGTGCAGAATCTCTTTTTGTACTGGTCAGGTAGAGGCCCAGAGGGATAGCGGAGTCTCATCTTCTGTCACAATGTTCTGGAGAAAGACATCCTAGTATTCTTCATAGAGTTCAAGTGCTTTCTCTGCACATCCGACTCGTCTTATTCGCATTTCAGATGTGAAGAACCGATGGACGAAGCGAGAGCGCACCTTTGTGTATCCGAGGTCTTTGATCATCTGTGCACAGATTCCGTGTTGTTATGCGCCTGTTTTCTGCTATTAAAGTGTCACATAATGACACTTTCGAATCTGGAATTTCTTGAGGACGTCCAACCTTGGAGAAGTCTTGCTGGACATCTTGGCGTCCTCCTTTGAACTCAGAAATCCAATAATAAACTGTTGTTTTTCCAGGACATTGATCTTTGTATACAGCTTGCAGTTCATTAAAGATGTTTTGATTTGAGATATTCTTCAGTACCATGAATTTGATGACACTTCGATATTCTGCTGATGGGATATTCATGACTTCTGTCTTCGAAATGAAAGAAAGCAATGAACGAGGATGCTCGTGGATGAAGACTTCACTTCAATTGAATTGCGAAGAATCATGATGCATGACTGTGCATTGCGTCATCAGTTGTTACCAATCAATTTATTCAACTATTTCATCTGACAGTTTGACAATAATACAACAATACTTGCAGTGACGTTCTGGAATTTCATCAGTCAGAGTCTCAATACTGCAATTTTTCGTGTGAATATCAGTAAAAATATATCATTTTTTAAACATGAGTCTTTTTTAATAAAAAGCTAATTCTCAAAATTTCGTGGAATACATTTCTGGGGCCTAAGAGACACCCTCTTTCGATCTGTGAAAGAATTTTTGACGTATCGTTTCATTTTCACCTTTAGTCCGGGACACTATTGATCGTACCTTGTATATGCAGTTTACAAGTAAAGAAATATATTGGCTTGAAGTAATTTTGAATCTGATAAATGTTAGCTTAGTATGCATGTGAAAAATCAAAATGCCGGGATATTTCATTGATTACGCATTATTCAGTCAAGGATCTCAAAGGATGAATTGACTTACAGGGTGGGTATGGGCGTAGGAATGGCATTCTTGAACAGAAGCGGACCGTGCCGGAAAATTCATTATCATTCACGTGTAAATATTTGAAAGTCAATAAATCACAGTATGATTTGAAGAATCACAGTATATTTTGATGAAAAATCGCACGATGCTGAGGGCGAGGCTAATGTGACGTACCCACATCTCAGCTGGGTTCTTACAAAATGGAACTAATCAAAATCACCCGTCTTTGCGATCTACAGATAATATTAAGAAATAATATAAAACAAATTATGAACTTCGATGATATCATAATCATATTTATCGAATGTCTGTGAAATTGAGCAGGAAATTATTATTAAAACAAGTTAGTGAAAATTTTTCGTCTCAAATTGTAAATGACGAAATCATATTTGCAAATTTGTTTCAATTACATCTACAGCAATTCAACTATTTTCGATTATATTCTAGACAAAACAGTCGGTAGATGAATTCAGAGTAAATCGATGGTGGGCCTACTGACTGTATGCGTTTAACTGCTATATCTACGGAATTCTCACAATTTGAAAAAGAAGCAGATTGACTTGAATGTTGATTGTATCTCCGGTAATCACTCACATATTTAACGAAAGTCTTCAGAAAGGTGTCGTCCCGCCGTGCTTCAAATCGTCACACCGGTCCCAACATGCAGCAAACCATCGTGTGTCCGATATTCGACCCACCTCGATGCTGCCTATTCTTTCGAAGTTACTAGACCGCATCGGCGTTCAAAAATGGATTATTCCTTGTACTCGAAATATGATCGACGAGTCACAGTTTGCTCATATTCCCGGACCTGGTAAAGTTGCGACATGTACCCTCACCCTATTAAATCACCGTGTGTTGACTCACCTCGACGCAGGATCTGGAGCAGTACGAATATTATCTAGACTTCTGAAAGGCCTTCAACAAACTAGATCATTCATTGATTGTCTCGGCGTGCATTCGACTAAGTTTACCGCTGTAGGCATGTCATTGGGTCAGGGACGCTCTCTCCAACCTTACCCAAAGTGTTAAATTCAATGGTGAGTTACAAGCAGTGTTCCGCAATGCAGCGTCATTGGACCAGTGCTGTTTTGCATTGCCGTTGACCACTGCACCCCCCCCCCAATTCAACAACTCCAACCTTATTTTCAAGCTGAGTAGGATGCCTTGGAGGCTTGGTCGAAAGACATACGACTCCTACACAACCATTGAAAGTGTAAGATTATGGACATAATTAGAAACAAAAGTCTCAATCTCGTCGTTGTGTCGACCTCAGGCGGTTCTGGTTCTGTTCTTTAGCGGGCTGACAGCCTCCCACTGCTTGGTGCTATTCTTATCAGTGATTTGCGCTGGGACTGTCATGTGATTAAAGTCATAAAATCAGCCTCGCGCTAAATGTTTATCATTCGCAACTTGAGAAGATCAGGATGTCCGAAGGAGTTCATATTCAGCGGCTACATTTCCTGCATCCGCGGCATTTTGCTGTATGCCTTTCCTGCCTTTTACAACTTGCTCAACTTTAAAAGGTTGAGCGGAGGGCGCATGGGATTGCTGGAATGTCGGTGGACACCAAGAACGATGCCCTAAGGACCGCCGGTGCCAAGCTATGTAGCAACCTATTCTTGCAGATTGTATCCAACGACGCCCATTCCCTCTGCAGCATTTTTCTACCTCGCCCATTGAGATCAAGGTTGAATCTCTCCATTATGCGGCCTAAAACACGCTGCAAAAGACTCGGTAGCTCCTTCATCATGCACTTCCCTTAGCCCAATTTTCTCAATATCTTTCTCTTTTTTCATAAAATGTGCTCATCGATTAATTTGAGACGATAAAGATTATTCTATTCTCCCTCAAGGTAACAACTAAGGAAACTCGGACATGCGTTCGCGCTCCCTATCTTTCATCCATCCTGGACGAGACGGTGGTGATGGAATTGGTATAGGCAGCTAACAGCAAAACCGGTATTCTTTGAAATACAAATAAGTGCGAGTAAATGAAGGCGGATAAACGAGAGCGAATTGTGTTATTGCCAATTCTGTACCCATAAACATGGGTGGAGTCGGAATAGAAGGGGTGTTTCATCGAAAAGCATATCAATATTACAGAATAGGAGTTAATCCGTTCTCAAGCTAGCAGATGGATTAACGATAGTGCGGTGCATTAATGTAAATGGGTTAATTTTACAGTTTTTGCTCGTTATTTTGTTTGATCTTTTTTTGTCTTTATGAGACCAATCACCCTGACTTGTATAGAAATTAAATACATCATGTATAATTTTGAAATGCCTCAATCAAATTAATCACAAGTCAATTTTTGCCTCCATAATTTTGAGTTCTGATATCTCACGTCTGAAAATCAAGTCTGCTTTTCCAGGAACTGTTTGATCTGCCTTTCTATAACATTTGTCGTAGCAAGTCTGTAGGTACACTTTCACCGAATTGATTTTACTTTCATTTTCAAACTGAGATTTAGTTACCTCAAACGTTCGAACCCAGCAGCATCGATATTTATAGAATACAGTTGAAACACAGTAATAGAAAAAACATTATTCATATTAACAACTTTTTATTAACATTATTATCAACAACTCATTCTCATAAAAACAACTTCTTATTAACATTTTAAAGACTACTAATTACGTGGTGAATGGATATTTCTGAGTGACTAATCTTGATATGTAACCAATAATCTTCTGAAATATTTGTTCAAGTTGCGGTATGAGGATCATCATATCGCTTGTCATCGACAGATCTGTGCTAAAATGTTTCTCCAGGGTCCGCAATACTCAATATACTGTCTGGAATTTTTTCAGCCTCAACATCAAACCTTAACGCACGCAAGATAAATTCGTAGCATCAACATAAGACAGCAATCCTAATTATTTTATCTCCATTGTAATTGATCACCTTTTACATTTGGTCATCTCACCAGCATTTTATATTAACCTCCCGAATGAAAAGGGAGTTGAATTTTCGATTATGAAAATTTTGTTTTCTTTGTTATTAATTTTTAAGAAACTACAAGTGATAAAAGCAAACAGGAATTGATTAATGACATGGTGCGCGCATGTAATTGATAACCAACGGTTCTCGACACTGATGTTCTTCTTGTGTATTTCTGTAAATAGATGTAAAGAGATAGTCTATCCACTTACTTAGATTTTTTTAGAAATAATATTGCAAGTAGATACGACCATATACTCGTATGCTCCATTTTTATTTGTTATGCTTCTAATGATAATATGATTTGATGTTACGAGTATGCTTGACTGAGTTTGAGTATGACTTGCTGTTTAATATATTTCTTGCTAGTAGGAATGTGGACGCGGACCCACGCAAACGCTTTTAAAAAGCTCAGTGTCCTCAACCCTGTCTACTGTATTTCTAAATCATGTCATTTCAAACATGTAAATGTCCGATTCTACTGCAAAGTTTCCGAATTTCAGACACAATGAACAACCACGTGCGACAAGTCAGACAAGTTTACAAAACAGTTCTGAGACTTCACCGTGGTTTACCATTGGATTTCCGAGCCTTAGGAGACCAATACGCAAAAGACGAGTTTCGTCGACACAAAAATGCATCGCCAGATCAGGCCCGTGTTTTCATGACTGAATGGACGGTAAGAACATTTTTATGAATAATTCCTTTTTGTATGACTTTCTGATTGGGTCATATGAAGTGTAAGATGCAACGTAAGACAGTTCCATGGTTGCGTTACATGTAATTGTTGGGTAGTAAGGGTTCTATGTGGGTGGTAGGTGACGATTGATTTTTTCCTGTGAACCATCTTTCTCTGCATGTCAATGCTTTGTAGTTTATAAGAACTTAATTGGTTGCAAAGAATACGCTTTTATCATTCATAACTTGAATGTGCATACAGGCTACATCTGTTTATATGTTGAATATCGCCTTCATTTTTTTTCATTTATTATGACGACAAATGAGAGTTGCGAGTATGTGAAGACTGCCCCATAGTTAGCAAGCATGGCTTTGCGCCTTGGGTGGGCCAAAGATGAATGTAAAAAATGGTTATGATTACATTGAGATTGGGTTTGGGAGGACCAAGTAGAAAAGATTTTTTTACTTTCTCATAAAACCGCCAATCTTTTCGATCACCATAATTAAGGTATGATTTACAAAAAAAATTGAAATTGAATCATACCACAGAAGGGGGAAAAGACACAGCCTGAAAAGGTAGATATCACCGAGGCATCACATAAAATGGAACTTGCACTATACTAGATATAGTCTATACTACATATAATCTATACTACATACAGCCAAGAGGCGATATCTAGCAAATCCAAGCATCCAGCCCTTAGCCATCCAAAAAATGAAGAACATCTAGAATGGATTTAAGCGTTTCTCTAACCACTCTCATGCAGTCATTGTTGATGACGTGGTGTCAGAAAGTAGAATGGTGATTGGTGGTGTACCTCAGGGCCTCGTCCTCGGGACAATTACTTTTGTATTGTGCATAAATAGACGAATGATTGATCCGCGACCGATGATATTTCTTACGAACTGCTTGCTAATGATCTCAAAATTTACTGTGCTTCAGTTCCCATTGTTGTAGAATGGCGTCATCAGCTTTTTGTAGAGCTTTGTGCTTGCTCAAAGGTTTTTCACATTCTTTTTACAGAAAGTTTAATAAACCTATTCCAACCTATTCCCTAACATAATTGCCAGGTATTTAATCCATAAAACGTGAGTCATTGAGTCATTGTTTGGAACATGTACAAAGATTTTTTACGCGTCGAAGTTGAAGGCGCTGTAACATAGCTTATTCGATTTTAATCATCGCCTACGTTTACTAAACTTGGAGTCACTTTGCCGATTAATCAATTTCATGATTAATGCTTATTTTTCAAAAAGTAACACGGCATTGTTGATGTTCATATCGATGATCATCTGTGTTATTATCCAGCAACTCATTGTGCGCGCAGTTTTTCAAATAAGTCGTTTCATTTCAAGTTCAGCCTCATGTTTTTCCTCATACTCATAGTCAGCTAAATACTCTCTGTTTCATCTACCTTATAAACTATGGAATATGTTGCGAACCGTATGCATTTTTGCACCGTCCATTGTCTGTTTCAGAGAGAGACTGAAGAATGTGAACATCGACACCTTTTGTGATATTACAAAGTGATGATTGCTTTAAAAGTAACGCTCGTCTATAAGTGCCTTCGCGGCCATGATCTGCGCAAATTTTGCATATTATTTTTTCTTGTGACTTTTTCAGGAATATAGAAACATAGTAGCTATTATCTATAAGATTATTTTTAAAAAGTAAAAAATGTTGGAGTCCTTCATTTTCTTGTTGAGAGTTCGTACTAGAATTTTGTTCTCAGATGTGCATAGCTTACATCAGTTTTAAATTGGCGTCATCACTTTCACATCCAAGTATTTGTCAAATGAAAATTGTCAACACATTTGTTATTACTAGGGTTGCACCGGATAGTTCCTAGTTAGCCAGTTCTCAACACGATTGTAATCGGCAACATTTCCAGATGATCCCACGCTTCTCGGCGGCAGGAATATAAAAATGACTTAGTAACATACTTCTAAGCCGAATATGTTTAATCGAACATTAGGTTATGTGCAATCTAGAGTCAAATCAATTTATACACTGATGAGGTTATAGTAAATGTATGTGAAACTTCATGTTTAAATTTAGTCTTTATGTAGAATTATTTTTCTGTGTATACCATGTGTTCGTCGATCTCGAAAAGGCTTTCGACAAATTCCCCAGGAAAATCATCGAACGGGCATCATTCAGACAAGGAGTTCCTGAGCTATTGGTTGCGGTAGTAGTAATGTACATGTACATGTGTCGGAGTTCAACAACACAAATCATGTCGGGATTTGGTCTATCGGAGGAAATGGACGCTGGCATAGGGTGCACCAAGGGTCAGCGCTAAGACCTTTACTGTTCATTACAGTGATGGAGGAAGCGTCCGAAGAGTGTAGGGGATATTTCCCTTGGTAGCTGCTGTATGCTGATGATCTCGTGTTAACGGCTACCTCCAAGCAAAGAGCTATTAATATGTTTTCAAGGTGGAAGGATGGTTTAGAGCGATGTGGCTTTAAGCTCAACGGGAAGAAATCCAAGTTCATGGTAACTGGGAAGAATAAAGAACTCACCAAGTCTGGAAAGTGCTCTTGCAGTTGCTGCAGTAAGGGAGTCGGCGCAAACTCGATCTTCTGTGTTTCCTGCAAATTGTGGTGCTATAAAAAGTGCTCCCGATTGCGATCATTTCAAGGAGTAAGGAACTTCCGCTGTCCTAAGTGCACCGATGTTTCCCGCTCACCGGATGATGATTCACTCAAAGTGAATGGGATCACCCTACAATAATAATAATAATACTTTATTCGTCAGTTACAAAGGGCGGCAATGACAGAGGCGGGGTGACAATATCATGAGTACATCGAAAATTTCACAAAACTGTTATTATACAAAGCAAGTCGCCTATTCAAAGGTCGTAAAATCCGTGAATGTCTCACACCACTTTGGTTTTTTCTCAATACAAAAAATTCCGATAAGGGATGATTTTCTTTCGCACATGAAATCTTTTTTATAATCCTAATACAAGTCTTGTCAAGTCTGCTTTGCAGACTGGGAATGTCATTGACTTTTGCCCATTTTTGGGCAACACGATCTAGCTGAACAAGTTTTTTCAAGTTTGTCTTTGAAACATCACAAATGGCTGGCCAGCAAAAAGACATGTGACAATACACAAGAGACGTATAAGCCTGCCAAACAACACTGCCGCGGTTAGAATTACATTTCAGGCGTTTTACTATTGACATTGCCCGACAGCACCTATTATACAGTTCGCTAAACTGTTTATCCCATTTCGCATCTAATGAAAAAAATACTCCCAATATTTTCAAATTTTCAACCTCTTCAATACATGCGTTGTTGATATAAATAGGAGAGAAAGTGGGATTACAGTTTGTTCGAGAAATAGTCATACACTTAGTTTTATCAACATTTACTACAAGCTTTCTATCAGACACCCACTTTGTGAAAACATCGACATCACTCTGAAAGCAATCAGAACACTTCAGCTCATTGAGATAGATCAGAGTCATATCATCCGCATATGCAATGATTTTCGTTTCACGTAGTTGTGGAAGGTCATCTATCAAGGTAACAAAGAGCAGTGGTCCCAAGATTGAGCCTTGTGGGACACCACTGGTGACCGGCTTCCATGGAGTAACAACATTACTAGTGATGACACGTTGAAAACGATTAGCTAAAAAATCACGAATAACTTTTAAGGACAAATGTATTACAACCAAAGTTATCACTGAGAACCTTCAAAAGAGTAGCATGGCTCACGGTGTCAAAGGCCTTACGAAAATCAACGGCAAGGACTCTAGCATAATGTGAAGAACTTTTTGAAATTTGTTGAAGAATTGACGCTGATGGCAATCACAGCATTCGTGCAACCACCATTCCTACCAGGGATAAAACCGAATTGTTGGAGATTAAGGCTATGGTTCATGGAAGGGAGGAGAATACGATCTCTTATGAGCCTTTCTAAGACTTTACTAAGGAACGGGAGAATAGAGATTGGGCAATAATCAGTTTTGCCTTTTGGATGAGGCAAAATGTTAGCACACTTCCAGAAATCAGGAAATACACCAGACTGAAGACAGCGATTATAAATTATCGTAAGAGGAGCTGCCAATTCGTCAACAAAGGATCTAATGAAGTAGCCTGGAATACCGTCAGCGCCAATCGAATTGGATTTACGTTGTCTTATCATAGACATTATTTCTTCCTCGGTGGTAGGTGTGAAATAAGGACAAATTCTATGATCGTCGTAAGATTCAGGTAGGTCGGGGGGAGTGAAAGTCGAAAAAAACCTATCATTCAGATCGTGAGCAGTTGGATCATCTATGTTCACTTTCGAGCTGTGATTGGAAATTTGCGAATTTATGGATTTCCACATATCAGATTGAGATGATGAATTTAAGTTAGAAGAATATTCATGTTTGGCTTTTGAAAGAGCAAGAAGAAATTTTTCTCTAAGTGCCTGATATTTGCCAAAATTCCCGCTTTTCAACGCCCTGTCTCGTGAGTCCGAGAGAGACTTCAAAACTGGAGTCATCCATGGGGGATCGGTACTCTTCATACGAACTGTCTTTTCTTTGGAATACGTCATAAACACAAATTGCAAAAACATTTGGAAATCTTCTACTAGGTGGTTAACATCGTCAAGATACAGACAACAAATATGCCAGTTGACCGAAGAGAGATACTGCTTGCAAGAAGCAAAGGAAGACGGAGTAAAAGAGCGCACTTTAATATTGGTGGTCGTAAGAGGATTAGCTTTGGAAGGTAGAATGAAAATACCCTTGTGGTCCGAGCGACCTAAGGGGGCAACACATTTTGGCTCATCAAACATAACAGGCATATTGGAAGCGATAATATCAAGGACATTCTTACCTCTCGTTGAGGTAGTAACAAGTTGTTGAATGTCATTTACAGAGAAAAACTCACTGATGTACAATCTCAAATCGTTTACATCACCAGAAATGATAAAATGTCGAGTTTCACAGTTATCAATCAAAGTTTGAACATAGTCTAGTATGATAGAATGCGCCGGTAATTTACCCCAGTAGGGGTGGTAGATTACGCAAATAGTAACATTAATGTCGACAGCTCTACAACATAGCACATTTGAATTGATATCAGGAAATTCACCGTACGTAAAGACAGAAAAGTTCAGATGGGATTTAAAAAATAAAGCTACGCCGCCTCCATTACAGTTACGGTCTTGTCTTACCAATTTGTAGCCTGGGAGTGATACAGCGCGATCGTCGATGGATGAGCTAAGCCAAGTTTCAGTAATCACAACGATGTCAGGGTCAAATTGAGACACTCGATTGGTTAGGTCATCGAGTTTGTTAAAAAGAGATCTGGCGTTGAACTGCAGAATAGACGGTGGGGCAGGAATTGTAGAACGTTTTGGGTTGCGTAATTTCAGACCGGTGTTGGGACATTTCACTTGGGATGATGCAAACGCCTGTTGAGAGAGAGGGTTGATTGGGAGACACACACAGATCCCTTTCTAGATCTGTGGAGACACATGATAAAGTAGGACGCTGGGGCTGCAGAAGTTTGTGGAACCAAAGTGCACGTCTTTGTTTGCGTGGGAGATGATAATCCTGGCGAAGCTGTAGTACAATGGTTCTCACCGATTTTTTTAGCCGACCCCATTTCCGCCATAGCTCATCTAATCGCGACCCCATGGGCTTTAAAAGAACTACGGTATATTTCAAAAACAGTCAATTATCGCTATACATGTTATATTACTGAAACAGACTTGAATTAAGTCGGACTCAAATGATAATTACAACAAATAACTATTAACTAATAACAAAAAACATTATTTCGATAAACGCACGATGTGCTCGTAGCGAGGTTCATAAGTTGTTAGAGAACAAACCAAACAGTCAAAAAGATGGGCATCAGTAATGCGTGATCGGTACTTAGTCTTTGCTTGCACCATATGTGAGAAACCTGCCTCGCACACGTAGGTGGTACCAAACCGAACAAGAGTTCTGCGGGCTTCATCAATGAGTTTCGGATACTTCTCGTCATCAAGCGTGAACCAAAATGTGACGGTATCACTAGTCTTGAACATTATTTTAGCATCATTGTCCTCTTGAAGTTCTGCAATTTCCAGCGCTATTCTGCCATCGAATTTCGTCGCATCAACCTGGAACGGTGACTTGATATGGTAATATTCGGCCTGCATGTCTGGAAATCTCTCTACAAAATTGTGTTGTAACTTTCCGATGTATGTCAGAAGTTCAGTGATTTGATTCGGAAAATCGTCAAATTCGCACGCTGTTATTGCGATATACTCGACAAACATAGGAAAATTGGAGAAATCCTGTCGCTTTATTTGCTCTTGCAGGACATCAAGTTTTCTCATAAAGGTTCTCAGTGAAGAATGAAGGTCAAAGATCGGTTTTCCGCGTCCCTGTAGTTCTGTGTTCACTGAGTTGACGAGATGAAGTATATCGACCAATAGTGCTAATTCGGACAAGAATTGTTGATCACCAAATTTGTCTGCATGTTGATGGCCTTTCTCAGACAAAAACTCGTGGATCTCTTCACGCAGAATAAAGACTCTTTCCAACGCTTTGCCACGCGATAGCCAACGAACTGTGTTGTAGAGTAGTAGAGCGGAATGGTCTGCAGCACTCTCAACACAAAGTTGGCGGAACATGCGACAATTAAGCTCACGAGCTTTGATGAAATTTATTATCGTAACACAGACATTCATAATCTCGCCAAATTTAGCGGAAAGATCCTTAGATGCCAGCGCCTGCCGGTGTATAATGCAGTGATTGATGCTTACATGCGGGTGATGTCTCGACAGTAGGCCGTTGAATCCATTCAGACGCCCCATCATGGCTGGAGCTCCATCAACATTAGCCTCAACAATTTTGTCCCATGACAGGCCATGATCAGTGAAAAACTTGTTCACGATATTGTAAATATCTTCGCCTTTCGTAGTAACTGCTAGGGTCAACAACGCGAGCACTTCCTCCTTCATCATGCCACCGGTTTCGTATTTTCCATACAAGAGAAGTTGGGCGTTCCCGGTGTTGTCTGTGGACTCGTCAAGAGCTATTGCCGCCCAGGAGGATCTTCGAAAGTCGTTTAGTATTTGTTCCTTTAAGTCTGACGCTACCTTTTCGACCCGGCGAGTAATTGTGTCGTTGCTCAGTGGAATGTCATTTATGGTCTGAACCAACTTATTCCCAAAATTTTCATCTTTGAAAATGTCCGCAAAGTGCAGTAGTGATGGTTTGATAATCGTTTCACCCTCCGTATATGGACGATGAGTTCGGGCACTTAGGAAAGCTGTCTTGTAGGTAAAAATATCTATTTTCTGCTGCTTTGTAAGGGCTCTTGCCATGCAATTCCTGGATTTCTGAAGCTCATCTTTCCGTTTGACGAAGACACGTTGGCGGGCATCTACTCCAAGAATAGAGACCGTCGGGTGATTTTGTAAATGTCGCTGCAACTTGTTCGGCTTCAATGATTCCTCCGCTATTTGTTTATGTAGTAGATCGGAACGTGAGTAATGAATGCGAGAAGATGACGTCATACACACATGCTGTTGAAGGCAGTCGATGGGTAGAACAAAGGGAGAATGACTCGGAAATTCGAAAGTTTGAGTTTGCGAAGCTGGTATTTGAGTTGTGAATTCAATAGTCTCGGAAACAGATTGTGACAGTGAAGACGAATCGATTGATGTAATTTGTGATGGTAAATGCCAGAAATTAACGATGATAAACAAGATACTGTGCCACTGCATAGGATGACTAAACGAGGAGCGCATGAGATACGTCCGTTCGCTACGGCGTCAAGACTGTTTGTGAAATACAGGAGGTTCAAGAATTTTCCCACATCAGAAATGTCGTGGACTAAGAGGCAGTTACAGAAGAAGCGGTTCGGACTCGCATCGCGACTTCGTGGATGAAGTGGAGAGAATTGGCCAGTCTTCTTACCAACAAAGGCATTCCATTGAAGTGTGGAGCCCATGTGTATAAGATCGGTCCTCATCTATGATGCGGAAACGTGACCACTCAGCCTGAAGCTGATCGAGCTTCTGAGAAGTGCTGACAGAAGAATGATGAGGTACATTGAAAGATAAAGTTTCAATCAAAGAAGTCGCGAGAAGTTGTGGTTTGCCCCAACTTCCAGTTCGCCTGCGGCAAAGACCTTTACATAGGTTTGGCCATGTGAAAAGGGCCACGGATGACATCATCAGTAAAGTTCATCATTCATCGTAAAGGTCGCATATCACCTGGAGGACCGAAGAGACTTGGCAGGCCTGGATCCAAGAAGATCTGGAGACTCAAGAGGTGTCGGAAGACTTGCTCTAGATCGTTCAAAATGTAAACGGGTCACCGCAACTTCGTCCAGCCCCGGAAGCGGGAAGAAGAGACGCAAAACCAGGAAGCAAGAAGTATTTTTCTGTGTATGAGAAGGTATGCGTACACTTGTCCGATGTTTACGCCTGATTTGTGCGCTGTCACGTATAATTTGTATCTGCAGTGTTATCGGCTTTATCGTTAACATTGGTGTATTAGGCTTTAACTATTTTTAGGTTTTAGGTAGAATTAAACTATCAATTCATCCTTTATATATTGAAATTTATGTTATGAATCAATTAGCTGCCAAAGAATATGCTCACTTTTCATACATGCTTTATCTGGTGCCGGGAACCGGAAGGCTGAATTTTCGCTATTCGGTGCAGCTATCAATAACTATGACGCTTGAAGATAGAAGAGTTTGAGCTATTCGGATGTTCCTTCAGAAGAATATGCAGGGGACGGATAGTGCTGCCGATAAAGTGGCTTTTGCATTTTGATCATGTAGGGTTATGTAGGGCATGATGTATGAAGCATTTTTGAGAGATTTTTTATGGCGCAATCATTCGATTTGCAATTATTTTTGGCACTAAGTTATTTTAATTCACTTCTAAACAACATTGAGATAGTTTTAAAATATGCCCTTACACTCGAATGTTAAGATGATATATCACTGAAGTATTATTAAAGGTGTAGTTCGGTCGAATTTTTGACTTAGTCTCAATCTTAGCTCTGTCTTATCCTGAGTTAAACGGAACACCTGCCGCCATGCCAAGTAGCGTCCTTTGCTCACAGCAGGCGAAACAGAATTAACTGTGACGTCACTACGGACAGAGACGCAGGGAAGATAGAATCATAGAGATAGAGTTTGGTAGAGTGCTGACTTGCCTTTTCACTGCGAGCCGATTATGAAGTTAGCTGTATGGCAAGAAGCGCGAGGAACGCACCACTTCGTAGTGTATGAGATGACTGACTAAAGAAATGTTGAACGAGTGTTTCCCTCGTGTTTCTAAAATATGTCGATCTTGAATAGCAATAACCAATGTGTATTTTCCTATTTTATTTACTATCGCAAATTCAATTGAAGTTAAAAGTAATAACTATATAAATGAATATCAGAATCACTAATTCAAGTATAAGTTCATTCTCAGGTCTAT
The DNA here is from genome assembly GCA_907163375.1 of Prostheceraeus crozeri. Classification (NCBI taxonomy): domain Eukaryota; kingdom Metazoa; phylum Platyhelminthes; order Polycladida; family Euryleptidae; genus Prostheceraeus; species Prostheceraeus crozeri. Next base: position 358,029 of record CAJQUW010005362.1, read on the forward strand.
ATGGATAAAGTAATATTTTTCCATAATTACGAATACGTTAATCTTATCCGCAGACGATATCTTGTATATATATATATATATTTTTTATTTTTTATCTCAAATATCATAAAAATTTCGTGGATCAGTGTATCTTACCCAGGATCATCTTGCTCACATATAAGTTCACGATTTCAAATGAAAAGTTTTTGCCGTCTTTTGCAAATTGCTTTATCTTAACAAAATCAAATGATTCAAATGTTTCGGAAAAGAACTGTCTTATTCAGCACCTTTCTTTTAGACGGTCGATTTTTCAAAATAGTTGAATCTTTGTATGACTTCGCATAGTGGAAAAATCTCAGTCGAACGTAAGCCGATATAATCATCCGTACGAGTTTCAACACGTGGTTCTCATTGATTTCCTGATCTAAGATATGGTTCTTGAGATCAGGAAATAAAGTATCTGATTTAATTTTGTCACTGAGAGATGTAATTACGATAGTTTCGACCTTCAAATCAATAAACTTTAATGAATGCAAAACTTGTCCACTTGAGAAGCCAGGAATAGCGTAACGCAGTGTCTTTTCAGTGGCTGTTATGACTTTGAAGACGCCTTGAGAAGGATAAACAAGACCACCACGGTCTTTACGACGAAGAAGAGATGAAGAGGCTTGGAAAACGTCAGTTTGAGATTCAAGACTGGCACTACAGTCTTCACATTGGATAGTAGTACGTAATTTTCTAGAAATATATCCAGAGACGTAATGTAATACATTTTGTTTCCATTCTAAAAGGTCACTGTTCAATAAAAAATCAGGAGAATATTTTTTCAGAATATCAATATCCCAATCGATAGCTTCACTTGGTCTATTATCTTTCAAAGAGATTTTTCTGATCTCAAGATGCGATTCATTTGAGTTATCTGCAAAGTCTCGGCAGTAACTACTGATAGAAGATTCGACTGAGTTTTTTAAAACAAGCGAGCGAATGGCAGCTTTAAATTGAACAGAACTTGGATTGTTATTCCATCCTCCTTTTCTTCGTATCCTTGAGAATAACAGTTCTAAATTGTCTTGACTGCATCTGTAAGTCAACATATACTGTAGTCCATCGTTCAATAATGATTCAGCGATGTCACAAACAGATAATATGCTGGTCACAAAACCGATGATGGCAGTCTTTCTACGAGACTGAATGAGAGGAAGAAGGTTTGGACCTTCAAGTTTTGAAAGATACAGAATCATTTCTTGTAAGAATGGATGCCATCTCTCCTTATTGTTTAATGAAAGAGGTGCTTTTTGTCCTTTAGAATAAGGATTTCTGGAATTAAGGATGTCGAACAAGCGATCGATTCTACGAATGATGTTCGTGGTAGCCTCACTTCCAGTAAACGCTGGCAATTTTTCATCTTCCCGTAAGAAATCAATTGCGTCTGCTGTTGATGAACTCAATGTCTGAGCAGCGGTCGCAACATGCATCTTAACGGAATGATAGTGGATATGTTTGGCTCTTAATTTGTTTGCCAGGAAGAGCGTGTCATTTGACTGTAATTTGTATAGCTGTTCTATATAAAACCACTTGATAGGTTGGCGCTGTCCATTATCATCAATTTCGTATATCACTTTGAAATCACCCAATATGTTTCTAATCAACTTCAACATGTGACAGATATCATAAATCCAATATACTTTATCGGTCGGTCTGTCCGGGTAAGGAAAATGATGTATGATATTGAAGCCATCAACAGCTACACCCATCAATTTGGCAGCAGTCTGATTCTTTGATGCACCATCACAAACACATGCCAAAACACGACAACCAATCTCGGTGAGTCTCTTAATGCAATCAAAAAGCACTTGTTGCAGCTGTTTACCACTTGCGCCTTGAGTAAGATAATAAGCAATCGGCATTTTGAAGCGCTTTCGTAAACTCACGGCCATTACCACAAGCGCTTCGGATGTCAGCACATCAGTTAGTTCTCCTCCTCCAAAATCAACGAACCCCGTGAAAGAATGAGATGACGGGTCCCAAACGGTTTCTTTTCTAATGCTCATTTCATCAACCATGATAACCATATCTCTGAAGTCGGCATCAGTTTCCACAAGATTCTTAATGTGAGTAAAAACTTCAGATAAACTACCAGGCTCACAATTTATGGACGAAGATAGAGCACGTAACGTGGACGGATGAGGTAAACAAAGTACCTTTCGAATGTAATTATAAGCCGCAGGCGAATAAAAATTAACTGTCACAGCAAAACTCATAATATCAGAAGTATAGCGATAACCTTTCGGTTGACGTCGAATATTTTTGATTTCATTTTGAATCAATGATAAGTTTGTTCCACTTAAGAAAGACTCGATGACGGTAGCTTCATCACGACTTACTTGATTATTCTTGATTATTGAGAAGATCACTGACTTTCTTTACTTTAACGTTTCTTCGCTTTAATCGCAATTTCGTGTTTTTCTTCTCTCTCTCTGAAGTAATTGAATCTTTTTTCGAAGCTTAGCTATATATTCATCTTTTGTGTCACAACTTGCACAAGTAACTGTCTCACTCGATGATGGATCAATATTATAATGAATAAGTCGGCGCTTTTTCGCTGTTGGAGGTTTGAGGTGTTCAGGAAAGTCAAATATACTTGGCACGGCATCAGATTTTAATAATCGTCGATTCGCCGAATCAGGAGGATGGAAATCATTAAGTGTAAAATGCTCGCCACACAAAAAGGAATATTTTGTAGGTCGCCAATCTCTCCGACGCGTCGCGATGACCCATTGCTCCGATCTACTTGTATCATTCGGAAAATGATGAAATGATATTGTTGACTCCTTTGTTTTCCTGTTAACACAGTTGTATGCACTGCACGATATCACCATCTCTGATGGAGATTGATGTGATTGTGGCTGTATGGCCGATGTCGCTTCTTGCCATACAGCGTCGATAAGAATCGGATCGCAGACGAATAGGGAAAACACGCACGCGTGCCGGTTACTCAGCACTCTACTAAACTCTACCTCTATGGATAGAATCATATGCTACGCCAAGAACGTCTATATTTAGTACTATGGCCATAGTACTAAATATAGACGTCCTTGGCTACGCGGTGTTGCAGATAAGGAGGTTACAGCCAGGCGTTGAATTGTACTTTGAGACTGCACACGGAAGTAAAATTCACTTATTCATTGTTCGTCGACGATGGACTACCACCATGGTACAGTGTTGCGCTTTTAATTGCAAAGAGTGATCATAACATAAATAATGTATGCTTCTATACATTTCCATCGGATAGAAAATGCGAAAATTATGGACTGATAAAATTGGAAGAGCCTATTTTACGCCGTCAAAACATTATCGTGTATGCTCTACTCATTTTACTGAAAAACGATAAAGTAAAAAATCTGCGATATCCACTAGGGCCTATTAACTCATTTGTTTAACAGGAAACAACCCTCTTTCCACTTGAAAACGACAGCGGATCCTACAGTGAATTTGGGAAAACAATCATTGCGAAATTTAAAAACGGCAATGATTACCATTGATTGAGCGAATAAAAACGATGTGTAAAGTTGGCCTAACTACACCTTTTAGGCTATACCACGTCTAGTTGTGGACATTATGGATTAATAATAATAATAAAAAGCGTAAATATTTCATCGGACTGGAAATCATACAAAGGATTGGTGAAGAAGGCAATGATAAAATTCTCGAGATTAGCTGGCTGCAAGGTATTCAGTAGCGACAATAGAATGGAAGAAAATACATCAGAGATTTGGACGCGTGTGCCGAGTATTTACCAATTTAGAAGTCTTCATGATGAATGAGCGTAGTCTTCTTTCACTTCTCGCAACTGGGATTATGATTCTGCCACTTTGTGATATTGGAGGTACGATTGAGTTCAAAATATGCTGGTCATTCGAAGCTGCTTGACGAAATAACTTGATGGCTGCAGCTTCACGTCGGCTTGATAGCGGTTCCAGTTCATGAGCATCACAGTTTTTACCTCACACTATTCTATGAAACCGTTTTTGAACTCTTTCAAGTTTCAACGAATTCACCTTTGATAGCCCAACGAATAATGGCGAACAATATTCTAGGATGGATCTTACGATGGCATTGTATACTGTCAGCAAGAAGTCGTACTTGAGAATTTCTTTGAGTTGGCGAATTAGAAACAAATTACGCGAAGCGGAGCGAACACGTCAACATGCGATGACCAATTCAAGTTAGAGTCGAATATTACCCCAAGGAGTTTCAAATTATCAACACATCGCATGTTGGGTAATTGTATCGGAGAAAATTCGTTGGTCCGAGAAATGAGTAAGTATTAACATTTACTGATACTCAAAGGTAGACAGATTTCTTCACTACACTTTGTTAGGGAATTATGGACTTCATGCACATGCTGATTATCTGAATTTCGAAATATGGGTACATCAGGTCACACCCGATAAGCACACATTGATTTCGGTCTTCAAAGAAACTTCGTATCCATTTGATTAGAAAGATTCATTCCAATCTTCGCTCACTACCTTTTGTCCATTAAATAGCTTCGAACCTTAAGATTGCTTACATTTCGGATTTAATTGTTAATAAAAAATGATTTTAATTAAAGAATTAAAAATTTAATTTCAAATTTCACGTTCAGTGTACATAATGTGCATATTCTCTTGCATAATTTTAAGCAATCTTATACAATGCGAAGACTGTTGTTATTTGCAAGATATTGGAGGTCATCCTTAGAAAATAATAAACTTTTACGTCTTCAACTTGTTTTCATTGAGCATTGCGAAGTTCCACAATGGAAATTAAAACTCTTGCTTAACTTTTATTTGACAGATACGCGCATGTTTATAGAGCAGAGCATAGTTATAGGAATGTGCATGAAATATTATGTTCATACAGTAGTAGAAAAAGTTTTGAATGTAAAATTCCAGCTGCACTTCAATTTTTAAAAAAATGAATTTTAATTTAAAAAGTTAGGAGGAAAATTCACAGAATGCCTTACATAACAGGCATCCTAGTTCAATGGCTTAGGATGGACGGAATCTGTTAGTTTGAGTCTCAGGCAACTGTAAAAAAGGCATATGATTCAAAATTTGTTGAATGATTGAATTTATTTATTTAGAAGATATGACAAAAATGTTTACCTAAATATTTATAGTTAATGTCCTTGTCAACTGCGTAAAATTTTTAATTAAATATGCTCTATTTAAATAAATATAAATCCGGTCTCTAGTCATGAGTATTGTTAATAGAGAAAATGTAGACATTCATGGCTCGTAAATTTCCGTCTCTTTTTTACACCTTCTGCGTTCTTTTCAGTCCTGTCAAATGCCTGCATCCCAGTGCATTCAACACAACTCCTGTGTTATATAAGTTGTAGCGAGTCCATTCCTGGTGTAATGAACAATGTTTCCAATTATCTTTGGCTTTCTCAGGAATAAAAAAAGAAATGTTATACTTCCCAATATTTCGGCATTCTTCATCAATATTAAAAGAATGACTGTGCACTGAATGAGACATTTATTCCGTTGCCCTTAATGAAGAATACAGAAATATCGGATAGTACAAAATTTATTTCGATTCCTGAGAAGGCCAGTGGCAATTTGAAATATTATAAATGATGTGCTACTTTTCCAATATTGGCAAACAAGTCAATAAATGAAACAATCAAATTTGCTTGTTGTGGTCATCGCTTGGTTTTGAAGATCATGGAGTCTCAATTTAAGCATTATTACCATAGTTTTGGAACAGTCATTCACTCTAATTTGTGAGAAAAACACTCGGGTGTGTGAATGTGTTTGGAATTTTCCGTCTTTTTTCAACAGTATTTGCGAGCCTTGCGCATGCCTACATTCAACGGATGCAAATACATTTTAAGTCAGTGCCGACACGAAGTTCAGAGACAAATCAGGGCGCAAGATTAGATAATAATTGATTTCTGAAACATCAGTCTCGAATGACATCGTAAACATCGTAGACAAAGCATTTTAAGGAAATTTATCCCAATGAAAACGTTTTGGCAAGTTGCGCTTCAGCATTGGTGCTTAATATTTCAAAAATAGGGATATTTGATCCACATTAGAACTGTATGCTAAAGTTATCCATAGTCATATTTTAGAGATATCCGTTCTCAAACACTTCATATATGCATGTAGGCGAAACATCGGGAATTACAAATCGCTTTACGTTGATTGATGACATGAGCAAAAAAGTGCGCGTGATGGAAATGTCATTTTAATCATTCCCCGTTAACCACAATTTTATTTTACGTTTTACTATTAATTATGCTCTAGCTAACAGATGTATAAATGTTTTGCCAAATAAGAGTTAAAATTGTTTCAGCTTTGCCATGCACAATGACTGCGTCACACCAACGACAATACATTCAGTTGCCATCATTTGATCATTAAGTTGCCAACATTAGAGATGTGTTGAATGCTATTCATGTGAAGTAGTCAGATCATCACCGCAGTAACAAAGGCGAGAAATATATGTTAATTACAATATCGAATATTGCGGGAGTGCAAGAAGAGGTGGTATAATGTCAGGTTCAAGATAGCTGTTTAATTATGAGTAGTCACCTCTGACAATTGAGCAACCATAAAAGCGTGCTTGGGTAATTCTCATTTTTCAATTCGCTTTCTTGTCACACTGCTCTAATTGATTATTGATGATTGCAGGTGATTAATTGATTATTAAAATATGCGCATAATTGCAGATTTTAGCGCAGACAACATTGTTTCTGTTTTGGTTAAATGTACATGTAGTTGTCACACCATTGAAATTGATATATAGGTAATATTGAAATGCATAAGAGTGCATAGATGGCACATGCATTTTGAAAAGCCTAAATATCATTACCTCCTCCCCTATATGTTTAACTCAACTAAGATGACCAAATTATTAAGATTGCTTGTCCCGATTGAGATTGCTTATCACTTACTGAAGTCAGATTTCTTTATAGAGAACTACGGCGACTACAATTGTCAGTAAATTCCATTATTTCCGTAAATCAGTCGAAATTTTTGTTGGGTCTGGTGATTCGTCCAAAAATTTGAAGTAAAGTGTTTAGGGGATAGAGCATTTGGATCTTAGGGGATAAAGCATTTGGATCAAGATTTGTTAATTTCTTACAAATTATTCCTTACTGCTTGTTGCTTATCAAACATTTTTGTGGTTTAGACCGTACCAAAATTCCATATTCTAGCACAAAGCTCTGTTGCTAGTTGTTTGATAATGGACCAGTAAGAGCGTGTGGCATTAAATGAAATTCAAATTTTGTCATGGTATGTCACCACTAAATATCATGAGATATTTTGAAAAAGATGTTCGTTTTTTACGTTCATAATCGAAAATAGTATATTTTTCCTCGACCAAGAAGTTATCGATGAAATATTCTGATAATATCAATAGCTGTTAGTCTATGTGGAGAGCATTGAAGATGGCAATGTAAATAACCGTAGGTGTTAACTTTGATACCTTATGGTCTATTACTGCTGCATAGAGATGTGTAGGCAGTACTAATGAGGAAATATTTGTTAATGAGACTGAAGATTTCTGTCAGATTTCGTGGCCAAGGGTCATTGTGCTAGGGGTAAATTGCTAGTGCTGAAGTCCAGCTTACCAAGAACTCCAATATGAACCATGAAGTACAAGCACATTAGAATACGCGCTGTTTTTTACTTCCGTGAATCCGCTTTGGGCGACTGTATTGACTGGAGAATTATAACGTCCGGAAATGCAAGGAAAAATGAAATTCGGCTTCATGTAGATATTCACTGCCTCTTACCTGAAAGAACTTTTACTTGATCATTTCTCCAAGCCATCATCATATGCGTGTTTATTTGATGAATCATTGAATAAAGTGTCACATCGAAGTCAGATGGATGTACATGCAAGGATGGGGATGCAGTCGTCACAAGGTACTTGACATCACAGTTTCTTGGACATGTCACTTCATCCGAATTACACAGAGCTCTTCAGGAAGCATTTAGTCCCCTTGATACTTCAAAACTCTCACAAATTTCCATGGACGGTCCTAATGTTAACCATTCTGCCTTTCGATTGATGAAAGAGTCACGCAAGCATGACTCCGAACTTCTTGAACTCTGAACGTGTTCTCTTCACATTGTCGATGGTGCACTTCGAGCAGGTGAGAAGTCCAATAAGCAACGTCATGAAGTTTCTTCACAGCTGTTGGGAAGTGTTCAAATATCTTCCTTCGAGACAAGCAGATTATTTACACTTTGCAAATACAATAAATGCAAAAGTTCCTCCGAAGTATTCTGAGACTCAGTGGGTAGAGAATATTCCTGTTCCGGAAACAATAGTTGCTCAAATTCCTAATTTGGAAGCCTATTAAAAAGGAACCAAAGTCAAATTTTTAAAGGAATGTGAAGGAGATATTGAAGGATCCTGTGTAAAAAGCAAGACTTTGTTTTCTTTATGAGTGCAAATATTGAATTGGAGGTTTTTTGAGTGATGTTTTTTTCGAAACTATGACAGATCTCTCTTACGGCGCTTTGTTAAACCGACTGCTGCCCGTCATCTCTTCACACTCCAGCGATTTAACGTTCCATTGAGATCAGAAAATTTTCTTAATTTAAAATACATCAGTGTTGGCTTTGCTGTAGGTCGGCGCTGAAACTCGTTCAGAGAACCAGAAATCGATTTTTTAAAGAAAGTAGAGATTTCCTGCAAGAAATATAGAAATGCCCATCAAATCTGATGTTGTTGAAGACTCTGGTTGCCTTGATCCTCTGCTGATGGCGTCTGATGGGAAACGAAAGTTCACCTTACTGAATCTAGCGTTGGAGGAGATTGTTCTCTGTCTACGTCACGGACAGGCTGCAGATGAACGAGGGTTCTCGATAAATAAGGAATTGATAATAGAAAATATGAAAGACCGCTCAATTATAACTTCGAGAATAATTAAGGATCACATGCGAGCAATCTATAACGGTGAAGCCCAGCAATTTGAGGTAACAAAAAGATGATTTTGTTGCCGAGAAACACAGCAGTTCGGTACAGAGGAGCCAGAATATACGAATCGGTCGCAAATGACCGCATCGAAAGATAAAGGAAAGCGGCGGAAATATAGGATAAGGAAGAACTCAAGAAGAAGCTGTTGTTGGAGGTTCAACGAATTGATCAAGATATAAGTGTAGCAAAGAAGTAGGTTAGGTTAGGAAGTAGGTTTCATAATTTGTAATTCGCCTAAATCTGCATGACTGATTAATTTACTGTTCACTAAGTCCATTCCTACTGTCCTCAGTATTCATTTAGTTTGTTTAAATTGTTCGGATAAAAGTAATTACATTTGCTATTTTTTTAACATTGTTTCTTTTCAGCTTGTTATTCAAATACATCCGGTTATTGTTCCGTCATCCACTTTTTAATTCATGTACATGTTTTGTAAAGGGAGATGTTTCAACCGTGTCTATAAACTTAGTAGTCCTGCTATTATTATTATTAAACGCTTCATAAAATCGTGATTACTTGCTAGTTCAGTGGAGGTGTAGGTAGAATCCTATTTCCAAAGGGCTTTATTCGATTTGCTAAGCAGAAAACTGATTTGAAACTACCGCAGAAAATAATTGTGCATAATTTATTTCATTTTATCAATTTCAACGTGTTGGTGGAACCCCATTAAGGAACTCACTTCCCAAGTTCGGAAGCATCTAAGGTAAAATTTAGGATAAAACTCGTGCCTTCTGTTCAATCAACATACCAGATATACCACCTGGAAAAAACTGAAAAATTCAGGGAAAGCCTGGAAAAGTCAAGGGAAATGGTTTAGAGAAACCGTTATACACCCTGCTGTAGTACAACGTTTATATGGAATCGTGTTGTGTTCATCTGTCAGCTTAATTTGCAGAGATCAATGTACGTTTAGGAGCCATTCACCAACCGTAGCGACATATTTTGGAAAGAAATTTGGTTGCATTCTCTAAGAATTGGAATCTACTGATTTCATTATGCAAGATAATGAAATGCTGAAGTACATGAAGTTCTGCAATTTTGTAAAGCATGTAACAAGTACGAACATCTTGTAACTATACTGTATTGTCTTTTATTCTTTATCCGTACTCGTTTGCGTTGCTTTGCTTTTGATAACGATAGGTTCTCAGAAATTTTCACTAACTATTTAGTGAGAAAGAGTGCTTGAAATCATAATATGCGGTACTTCAATCAATACTTAATGCATCAATTTTCTTTTTACACGACAAATGTGTCGCACTAAGAATCCGATGTTGCGATGTAGCCCTACGATGTAGGTCTACAGTCGCAGTCATCTGGAGTCGTAGCTTTGAGTCCTACTAGCCGCATATATTTTGCATGACCGTTTCATCTTGCGTTAATCTCATTTCATTCATCATTGCTTGCAATATTGAATAAATAGATGCTCAGACATGTTCAGCATAAAATTGATAATTGTTTTTGTTCACCTAATTGAATTTGCATAATATTACCTCAACAACGTCTTTAATTTACAGACTTATGCCATCAAACTAGCTACCCAATTGCGCAGATCAGTTAAAGATTCAATGGAAATTGGAGAAAATTTGGCTCCACAACAGTTCGAGGCGTTTTCTACAGAACAGCTTGCCCAATTGATGGAACTCCTGGAGGAAACTCAGAAACCTATCGATCCTGAGGACCCTCTCGGAGATCATCCTGGAAAGAAAGGAGATGTGTGAATGATTGAATGAAATGAGCTAGTCATATTTGCCTCATTCTGAAACTCAGGTCTCACGTTGAACATCCATTTCGATGACAGACATGATGAATTTTTTAACAAGATGTATTTTTGTGTTTTGACTACCTCTCTTAGAACCATGTACATATCCCTATAAACATATTGTTTTTCAAATACTTTCATGTACGTAGATCTGTCAAAGTTAATTGAATTTATGAATCGCGGGGACATTCTCATGTGCATATTCGTCACTGTATTCCTTTTGAAAATCGCATTTCTTTTAAGGAATTACTTCTATAGGGGTGGGAGAGTGTATGCGATATGTAAATCTTCTCAAACATAGGACGTTTTTTATTTCATTGCTTCATATCATTTTATTTCTGCAGCATTCTTTATTCCAAACTAAACGAGCATATTGTTTTGATTCCTATTTGTCCAAAAACAGATCATGTCATCAGATTTAAGTTTGAAAAGTCTTAATCTCCATACTGAAGGAACAACTTTTCCGAACCTTAACTACAGCCTTCGTTCCGAAGAATTGAATCTTGCGATGGAACTTCACTCGTTTTTAATCGCTGGTCTTGTTCTGAATCATCATTCATTAGATGGAATGATTTTTGCTCAGATATTCTCATTTGAAAAGAAATTTATTTCAAAGACTACAGACAAATGGATGGTAGTTTCAACAAATGAAGTGGATTTCTCTCCATTTTGAAAATAATTAACTCAATTACCAGTTGCGATTATCATTTTAAAATTGCTCGTAACCACAGAAAATAAAAAATCGGGGATTTTTAATTTTCAAAGCTGTGCATCTCTTAATCTTGATGGTTAGGACACATTAAATGTAAAATCTGCTGATATGGTCATACAGGAACACTGAAGTCTCGGCAATTTTCGCATAATACAGAATTATGAGCGTTCGAAAATGAGATGATAGGAAAGACATGTTGAAATTGGAAATTTTGATGGAAACGTTAGCGAGTCTCCCAGAAACCATACTTTCAGAATTCTGAAAATTAGTTTTGATGTTGCCCATGTGACAGATTAAGCCTTTGTAGATGAAATTGGAAAAATCTCGCAGTTAATGATTTCGGCGTTGTGCTATGTTTCACGTCTTTATAGATGCATCTTAAAAGCGCAGAAAATGTCGACTCGCGTCGCAAGCCTGGAGATCTCCGCGTAGTTTTTGAACATATATCTGAATGTATTTCTCGACCGAAATTTGGTTATTACATATAACTGGTGATTTGAAGTTTGGAATGGAATTCATTGACTTGAATATACAGCTGTACATTCACACTAATTATGTATTCACATTATTTTTTGGAAGACTAAGTTTTGATATGTTTTGATCAATTGGAAATCTGACATGTGGTATAAAGTTTAATTTGATTGTATATACAGCGACAAAAAACAAAAACCCGAAAAGATAGGGATTTATTGAATTTATTTGCTCTACGCTTTGGCATCATTTAGTTTTGTTTTTTCGAGCAATTATATTTACACTTAGAACTGGAGCAAAAGACATCTACTCAGCAGCGCCTTCCAACAAGTTAGACCGAAGCGTATGCACAGGACTACTCATAATCAATAAAGTAGGAGGCAGCAGATCAGATAAAATTGAACAGATGGAAATGGAACTACGGACGGATAAGAGAACACGCATGTGGCGAGAGGCCAATCATGAATGCTTGTGAGACTAGACTGTTAGTGAGGTTGGACAGAGCATCATAGTTCGGACAGGCTTCTATTGCGGTGGTAAAACCAATATAAAATGTAGTTATATTTGTAGCAGCGTGATTGGAAAAGCTAAAAAGATATTTTGAGAAATCACCTTCCTTTTTTCCATCAAACTTCTGAAAAAACCAGCAATTGGTTTTTGATGGATGGCAATGCAACATCGCATCGCAGCTGCGTTGACAATGATTTTTAGATGCAGGAATTTTGACACCGTGTTGCCCCAGTAAGATTTCCTGACATAAATCCCATTGATGGCCTAATAGATATCCTGAAGACGAACGCATCTCGCAAGAGTTTCAATGATTTGGATCAGCCTCCTGTGAATCTTATTGAGGAATGAACCAGAATTTCCGAAAATTGAATCTGGTGGACAGTGACCCCAAAGAGATAGGTATTTCCTTTAAGCAAATAGCTGTCATACGCGGCACTGAACTGGCAGAATATTTTCTCTGCAATTTTAAAGCATGATTCACAAATATTTTGCACCGCTGAGTGCATTCTCGAATGAATTCCTAGTATGAGTTCATATAACGATAAAACCAATTTAGCCATAATACCGAAGGTATTTCCGTCCCTTTGGTGCTGTGGATATGTATGATTGATAGTGCATTCACATTGATAATGATGTATATTTCCACGATTATAAAGACCAACGAAATATATTGTGCTGTAAAACATTCATCTACAGTGGAACCAAAGTTGAAAACCCGCTATGTTCAGCGTCTGTAAAATTTCAATTTTCGTGAGCTAGACGAAATTGAGTGAAAATTGCATCGATCTGTTGAACTCTCTGCAAGTTGAATATTATTTCGGACATTCTTCGCATATTGTTTATCCTCTCTGTTTCATGAAAATGTAAAAAAAACATTTAGCTATCATGGAAGTGTCATAGAATAGATAGATGGTTTGTATCGTAGGTTATGCTTGTTCAGGTGAAAGACTTTTGTTTTGACCGAAAACAACCTACATTTGTATACCAAAATGCGGTTCGTGATCAAAATGGTTCTGATAATTTATGATCGGCAATTATATCATTTTATTTTCAAAATGATATCATTGTACGAATTTTATAAAATGATATCATTTTATTTTTTATAATGAAAATATACCATTTTTTAGTGAAATATATGTAGGCCTACACCGTAAATAGATCTATAGTCATACGAATATTTCGATTTACACTGCTACCATGCTACTTTTACTGCTCTTAGCAATGAAATCAAAATTTCATGCAGTATCGATATATTCCAAATAATGGAAGACCGAAGAAAGCGGTTTAGTCATATAAAACTTCTTGTACATCAAAAGTTAGGTAAGGCCTATATGGCTTATACACTAGACATCTCAAGTCTTGATTTAATCTTTATACACTCGAATTACAAATATGCCTACAATATGCAGTTGGTTAGGCCAACAGTATCTAAAGTATGAAAAAAAGTCTAAAAATATTTAGATTGCAGTCAAGACTTCAAAACGTCAAGACAGTGGTATTTATGAGTTGTTTCACAATTTGTGTGATAGACAGACTGACAGACAATAGCCTGTTGCTTTTCGCAACATGAATCAACCCGTGCAGAAGGACATGGGTAGAACGAACGAAAGAGATCAAATTTGCTTCTGTGGAAACTATGATGGACTCATCATAGCAGTGGAAGTTGTCAGAGCAGACAGCTATGATCTATTCAAAATCTTGATAATGGAGCAAAAATTTTCATGATATCATTTTATATCATTTTTCAAAAATAAAATGATATCATTTCTCCTCAGAATAAAGTGATATCATTTTATCATTGCGGATCTTTGCTGATAAAGCTGTCTCTTTTTATTTGTCAATCTCAGATATCGAAGATGAACTTGTGACTGACGAGTGAGTGAAGGCGGAGAAGTAGCCTGCTTGCCCATATTGAGCTACAATTCCAAAACGAATTCATGCGAAACCGAAAAACGGTTTCACGTTCAGAACACACACAGCTGTGTACATTTCTATCATAATGTTGTGGCAGATGACCATGTTCCAAAATGAACCCAAGATCAAAAATTCCCTTCCGGAAATATTTGTCCATTAAATAAAATAATATAAATTTAGAATTTTGCAGATGCTTCGGCTCAAAGCCCTTTATTCCTCCTTTGTGCAGATAACAAGATTTTTTGTAAATGTTCATTTTCGCCAGAATTTTAACACTTTTTAGTTGTATTTGTTTGAAATCCTCTTACAGATGACAGCTAGACAAAACTCAATGGTAGGCTATAGCTTCCCATATCAGAAAAAATTTCAATTTTGGATATCCAATTTGAATGGTTATTGTTGCGTCAGATGCCTCTTAATCCAATGCCAGCCAAAATACTTTCTTATACTCCGACATCTCACTACTATCGATACTACCCTGAACTGCTTCAGCAATTTCCGACAGAAGTGAATTGTGATTCTTTTAAGGTGGATTCATGCTTCAGATTCAATCAAGATTCTATCGTAGTTTTTCAGTAATGCAAAAATGATGCAAAATCAATCTGGATTGAATGAAGATTGAAGCCGGTTTCAATCTTGCTTGCATCTAGCTTCAAAAGCTACGCTACTATAGGGCGTAGGTTTTCAATCTAGCGTGAAAACATAGAGAGACCAAAGCGAGAATAGATTCATGTCCTAGTTGAGCGTGAAACTACGCTACTAGTGATTGGTTGAATGAATAAGCGAATAGACAGCGCATATTTGACATCATCAGCATGCGGTATGCAAGTGTAGAGCAGACATTATAGTCCGGGAGCCAGCGTGAAGTTGTGCAGGGAACGAGGTAGTACATAAAACTTTCACATAGCATAGTACACCCCTAACCTACTGCAAAACTTCGCGTCTGCCGGATCAGATCATTTGCTTTTAAGAAATAGAGAGGATAACAAAATCCTATGTATTTCCAATGGTAAAATTGTGACATTTAAGGTGTTGACTCCATTTTTTCGAATTTTTGCTCATAAAAGTTACACAAATTGGTATTTTGTTGAACTGGTTATTATAGAAATCATCTACAGATCATGATCTTTCAAATGAGTTATCATTCAGCGACAGAGGATGAAGTAAAGTGTACAAACAGACACTTTTCGTTGGTGTCACTGCAAATTTTAACATAGAAATTTCAGGAAAATTGTTGATATACTTTAACGAAAAGTGTCTGTTTGTACACTTTACTTCATCCTCTGTCGCTGAATGATAACTCATTTGAAAGATCATGATCTGTAGATGATTTCTATAATAACCAGTTCAACAAAATACCAATTTGTGTAACTTTTATGAGCAAAAATTCGAAAAAATGGAGTCAACACCTTAAATGTCACAATTTTGCCATTGGAAATACATAGGATTGTGTTATCCTCTCTATTTCTTAAAAGCAAATGATCTGATCCGGCAGACGCGAAGTTTTGCAGTAGGTTAGAGGTGTACTATGCTATGTGAAAGTTTTATGTACTACCTCGTTCCCTGCACAACTTCACGCTAGCTCCCGGACTATTAGGGCTCTATGCATCGATTACTCACGATTAGCCATTCGCGTAAATCATTGTTACTTGTCATTCGATAGAAAAAGGCCCCTCCGAAGCAGTACCCGGATGAGGTAGAATTGTTTGTTAACAAAATTTAAATAAATGAGCATCTGTACAATGCATCGTCGCAGTTTCATATGAACCAGGAGATGATCAGTGCAATCTACATGAACTTTGCCCAAGCTTTGAATTTGACCGAACCTCAGAAACGCAAGTGTAATCATAATTTGGCAGAGTACCTCGTGGGAATATCAATCATAAATGAAGTAATTATATATTAAAAGGTGTATATTAGTAGAGGTGTCACTAAACCCAGAAGATGTCTAAACATCACTGGAGACCAGGAGTCATCAAAAATTGATTGCAATTAAATTGCTCAGTCCAATCAATTAATTGTAATTGATATTTTTACCAATCAATTAATTTTAATTGAAAGTTTGACCAATCAATTAATTGGCATTGGATTCCTGGGCAATCAATTAATTGGTAATTGGAATTACAGACAATCAATTAATTGATATTGAAATGTACCAAATCAATTAATTGATGATTGAATTTATCAATTAACTGATCGATAATTATTAATTAGTCAATGGAAAAACATGTAGGCCTATATTTTTATAAAAGAGTTAGCCTAGAATAATTGTATTCATATTGGAACTCGATTCAATCAGTTAAAATGCTGGTATTAATATTGTATGATCATTGTGCATCCCCATAGTTTTGATGTTCACTGATTTTATTGATTCAGATTTCAATAATTATCATCGTTTTATGAACTCTCAGCTTTGACCCTCCCCCTATATTATCTAGTTGTCCATGGATAATGACTTTCGAAGCTTGACAAGAAAGGGCAATCATGTTGAAGAATATGCAGTAGATCAGAGAGTTGAGAGGTGTCAGATTGATTCAGCTGAATGAATTTTGTATAGTGGATGCGCAGGAAGAAGTGAAAATCTTAGGTGAATTGTAATACTACTCGTATATATTACAATGGAGTGAAACTTGATAAAATAATTGAACCAATTAATTGATTATGAATCAATCAATCAATTGATATTGGGACATACAGCAATCAATGAATTGATAATTGGAATTGAAAACAATCAATTAATTGATATTGAGTTGAATACAATAAATTAATTGATAAATGAAATTCAGCGCAATCAATTAATTGAGGTTCAATTAATTTTTGATGACCCCTGCTGGAGACATTCGTGTGAAGCGGAAAAATTTGTCATGATCTGCCTGGAGATATTCGGGCGCTAGGCGATGGTATTCACCGGATGCACGGACCATTTTCTCTGTGAATTTCGACAAAATCTGAACAACAAAGCTAGTTCAATGAAATCACTCTCTGACATCAGCGACATGTTCGCGCTCGTTCGAGGCATAAATGACTGAAATATGAACGCCAATTGAAATAGCGTCAAAACATAATGTAGATGAAATTTCAATCTAGATTAGAAATTGACGCTGAAGTATGAATCCCGCTTTATGCTATTAATTCAACCTTATCAAATATCAGTTTAATATGATTAATATTAATTAATATTAGTTTAATATGTGGTGTCCGTGGCACAGTGGTTGCGTACTTGGACTAGCGATCTCATGGTCCAGAGGTCGAACCCGGAAAATGTCATTGGAAGTCGGCAGGAAGGGCATCCGGAGTACAAAGCACCACAACGCTCCAAACAAAGTATGACTTAAGTCAGCACCGTCCAAGGCCCCAGTAGGGGTAAAAAAGTGACGTAAAATCCGTAAAAAAAATGATTCTCTGATATCTGTACAAGAGACTGAACTATCGTTTTTTACTTCCATTGTGTTTCTGTCCATTTATAACTGCATTCCCAGCTACATTGAGACATTCAACAATATTTGATAATCCATCCATTTTGTTAATCAGAGCGTCAAACTTTTCCTAAAATTTACGAATTTTGTGAACATGTTTCTCGAGACCTACGGAATCAGTAGAGGAAAATGAATCCTGTTCTTATTATTCTTTGCTGTCCACGTCTTAATCACGAGATACCATCACTTCTCCAGCTTGAATTAAACTGATAAAGCAAAATGGAATGAAACTGGGATAGGCCTATCTACCCTATAAAAAATTAACTGAGAGATCGCAAGCTGACGATGACGATATGTTTTCAGTTAAGAGTTAATGACTGAAACTCAAGTTATCCACCAGGCCAATCCGACTGAACTAGCCATGCAAATCGCTTGTAGACCTTTACTCACGACGGTTTGTGCATCAGTAAAAGCATAGCGTCATTTTGACGAAACAATTTGACATTTCTTGTCGTTTTAGTGAGTGGCTATGTTGTTATTGGTAAGAGGAGCGGCACAAGTGGTTCAGGTGACTTCAAATCGAGCTTCCAGACTGCTCTGCAAAGACATCAGCGAGAATGGAATCGCGCTGCTGAAGGCTCGGGATAACGATGGTCTAAGCGTAGTCGTTGACAAGTAAGAGTGAAAGTTCGGCACTTACATAAAGTTATTCAAAAATGTCACTTTATTTTGGTTTGTGTTAAACGTACAGTTGCACATGCATGTAATCATTCAGATTATTTTTTCTAATTCGATACGTGTGATTGATTTTTTTGCGAAGTCAAAACATCAAAACAAGTTAATTGTTATTATAAGTAACAATAGCAGGGTGGGCCGATGTGACATTTTTCATATGAAAATATGTGACAAAATAAGTCCTTTTCATTATTTGTGTGACCAAATGTGACAAAGTCACATACCCAAAAAATGACAGAAATAGTGTTCTTTCGGTAGTATGACAAAATATGATGAACTTCAAAGCCTCAGAGTAGTCTTAACTTCGGCTGAGTGAAATAGTTAAATAAAGAATTCCTATTACTCTGAGAAATCCATACGAAGGTATGCTCCCGATATATTTATGCTTGCCACTGATCTGAATGCAATTCACGTGAATGTGTTACATAATCGCTTTATTGAAGATCTTGCCATGACTAAGCTTAAGATTTTACATTTTTGATTCTGTATTATTATCTTTTTCGGTTGACGATTTTAATGGTCCATTATCAACAATACATTTTGTGCAACTTGAGAAAAATAGAAATCAAAGTTAAATACCTTACTGTTGAAATATTTGATCTGAATTATCGCCGGTATGAAGGCCTGATCACTGAAATGGATCATCCAAAAAATGAGGTCAAAGGTAGACCAAAATGTCAGTGTTTGAAGTTCACAGTGTTGATCTCCATTATTCAGAGTAGGTTTGATGATTTTACATAGATAGCCTATCTGAAATGTAAATTGATAGTATTGCAGTCAGAAGCTATGACGGGAAACGTCAGACGAAACGCGCTACTTGACAAGCATGTTTGTTGATGCTTATGGATGCTTGACTCTTTCCGCGTTAGATGTTCTTCTAGGCGCACATGTCTATCTATGGTCATTTAGACATACTCTGAATAGCAGTGATGAAAACTGAGCTACAAGCATTGATATTTTGATCTATTTTTGACTTTTGACATCTTTTGCATAGTTCTTCTTCTGTGAACAGGCCATCATACCGGCGAAAATCTAGATAAAGCTATTTTTTAGAAAATTGAAATAAGATTTTTTTTTGAAAAATTGCTGTGGTCAGTAAAACAACCGCTTAAAGTCAATTATGAATAATTACTCGTATTGCTAAATATCAACTTAAACGTACGTAACTTGAAATTGAAAAATGGTCACGTCTTTCTTCACATTAGTCAAGCGAGATAAAGTGAAGCTACAGAGATCGACATGAATATAATTCCTGACTTGATAGACTCTAACATACATACTATGTCCTGAAATACCACACTACTCGGATAAATAAGAAGACCAAGTGAAGAAAAACTGAATCAAAAAGCTGAGAAAAAGCATCGTAATTGTCTAGACAGGAATCATTTTGATTGATACCAAATGTGTGACGTTAAGGCATCCTTATAGATATATCATTAAGAATGCAAGATATTCCCTTTAGCACAAACAATTTTGCTGCTGTATTCAATTGCACAAAATCTTCGCGCATCGCTGAACAGGATCGCAAAAATATATCGTTTCGTTCAAAGTGCGATCTGATTCGTTCGTGTGTTTGGCCTATATGAATATTAGAACAAATTGTTAACCTAAAATAGTAGAGGACATAACGTAGACGGCACAAATTTGTCTTCTCACGCAGTATAAAATATGTAGCTGCAGTCGCATAATTGTTTCGGTTTGAAGCTGAAATACTCTCATTTTGGCATTCCTACAATGACACCAAGGTGTAACGAAATTTGCAAAGTAGCTGAAGCACGACTCTCTCTAAAAACGAATAATAATGTTTCCTGGTCTCCATTCACACAAGGACATTTGAAGCACATGCACTTACGATTTTAGGAACTCATACGATCATCTTTTTCACTGGTGGGCCATTTCTTAGGCATCACGGAATCTACTTACTTGCTTGGATTGTCACTCTGAATGAATTTCTTCTTTAAAGTCAAGGAATGTTTTCTGTTAGACTCGTTGCTCGCTATAGCAACAGCTCGTCTCATTTCGCCCTTAGCAATGGATTTCTAGTGTGGCAAAGTCTATTTATGATCTTAGTGCGCGTATATTACTGTAATTGTAAAGCATGTACATACAAAAGCAATTCTCAATCAAGTCCCTCTACGTGGCCGGAATATTTAGCAAGGGACTTAATAGAAGAATTTCAATAGAATTCAAGACAATATCACCTATAAGATGACCCGAATAGATGCGGAAAACATCATCTATTATTTCATCTATCTAGCTGATCCACATTTATTAGTAATTCAGATAAAAAAATGACAAGTGCGGAGCATTGGACCACTGCAGAATCTCTACTATGAATATTACATTTAACCGGTGCGGACGGATGCGATACGATTCAAACACATTTCAGTTTGAGCACAAGGTATCGTCTTTTGTAAGAACTCTGCGCACGATATCATTACGGCAATTTTAAAAACGAATATCTGAGAATGAGGCAATTCAATACAATCATTTAAATCGTATGAAGGAATCGACCCATACAACTTGGATAGTCATATGTCAAACGACGCTTGTCCACCTATGAGAACTATCACTTTCTCAAAAACAGTAGCCAAAAGTATCACTAAGCCAAATGAAGCATGATATATGCACATGCATACATGTGCGTGAAATTCATGGTATTAGATGTAATGGCATGCGCATTCGGTGAGATCTCGAGACCTTAGTCTGCTGAATTGAACTAAGACATGTGAAGACACCTTATCTCCTTGTAACTTATCGTCTCATTTAGCTGTACATTGTTTTCTTTAGTGCATTAAAAACATGTTTAATCATATAGAAATATGTGTAACTGTATTTACGTTTCCATTTCCTTTGTTAGTGATGGAAAAATCAAATCCATCGGATTTGACTCGGATATTCAACGAATGTATGACGAAGTGGACTTTGAGCGTGTAATAGAAGCAGATGGAAAATGTGTGTTGCCAGGTAAGTTTTGTTGTAGCGTCTTGGTTAGATCTCCCTGACCGACATCGACTTCTAAAATCGTGATTTTTGACAAGCTAAAATGATTTTATTTTCTGTAACCAACACTTTGTGAATCATCATTTCCTTAGTTCAACAATTGCTTAATCGGTTATTTTTTAATATTTCAAATTCCCCCTCCCTAATCGATCCCTTAACTGTTCATCAACAACCGGCGATTGCGTAATCGCCTGACTTCTATATAATGAACCCAATTTCAAGTGCCAACGTTGAAATTTTGAAAACGAGAATTCCTCATCTCACAAACGCAGGTCATATACCAGAAGTCCCAGAAAATCCCTCTTCACGATTTCTTGCCAACTTTGACGAATAAGGGAGCTTTTCTAAGACGCAGAGCCAATATCGGCAAAGCACGTATGAGGCTTTCATTAATATAGAGGCTTCTGCTTAAGAGACATGACCCACCAAAGCAGAAGACATAGCTCGCTTCATTAATAACGAGATCTCCATGATCCGATGGATGTGTGTGGACAAGCATCGTGAGCGACGCTTGATGCGTGATATGCAAAATATGCTTGACCTGCATGATTTGGACACCTAGTAGCGGCGAAATCATTTGAAGTGGTTTGGTCTCCTACAAAGGAAGCCCAACTGCAAATAGCCGGGGATAATGATCGATTTCGAGTTATAGGGTGCCAACATCAAAGGCAGTCAAAGGAAGACGTGGATGCACAGCATCACGAAAGACATGGAGCTTTTCCATCTCTACCTTTGACTTGCTTAAGACTCAACAATATGGTGAAATCACACCCACACAAACTTGAATCCATGCAGTCAAATTGTCGCAAGTACACCTTGTCGCTAAGAGTCATATGAGCGTTTCTATGTTGCCACGACTAAACGTCTGTTCATCGGCTGATTTTACCTTTGTTAACAGCGCATAATTGAAATAGTTCGACAATCATTAATTCGGATCATTTGCTTTTTTCATTATTTGATGATGATCCTTCCGCTAAAGGCATCAATTGGTAGTCTTTGCTCTGAAAACTGGCCTCGGCCTAGTCACAGCTTCCAGGCCGGCATCTGTCTCAACGGAAACCTCAATGTTAGATCTGCAAAAAACGTGAAATCAAGTTTGCTATTGAGTAAATAAATTGAGAGAGTATATCAGATATTTGACAGACGTGCGCGAGTTATACTGTTGCTTCCGCGATTTTGTTTATAGTTTCTGCTCCACATTTATTGAGCAGTTGCATCAATTCTGTCATGATTGTTGCTTTTCTACGTGAAAGTCGTTGACACATATGCATGAGTTTCACTTTTATTTCCATGGTTCCGTTAGCAAGAACGATTGTAATGTTGTGATGTGACAAGAATGCCAAATTGTGCGTTTTTACGAGGGGAATAAAAACTTGATTTATTAGATACCTACAAGTAACCTGCAGGTAAAAATACAATTATTCAGCTTGTTTTTGATGATCTCAATTTGATCTAGATGTACACGTAGTTTATCTTACAATTGTAGATGTACGTTAGATCGATCTGCAGTCTGGCTATATGCCATCTTAAAAAATTTCCGTGTTTCTGTAGTAGTTGCCTCCTAGCATCCTCATCGTAATTGTCTGTTGTTCTGTTGCAGGCATATTAAATGTATAAATAATTAGCTATCATCCACACACAAATAAAGTAACCCTGTGAACAAATTATGGTATCGAATTTTCATAGCCTTCTTCCGCAGGCCGGTAACTTTCATGCAAACCAAACCTTGTCAGGTCCGAAAAACTAGGCCGACCTCCAGATCTGAGTTCAGCTTCCATTACGTCACCAGGCAGAAGCGATGCAGCGGTCTAGTGGAAATTGTATTATACTTAAGATGCAAACAGTAGTGTGGAGGTCGGTTTGCTTACATCTGATGGTCGATCATACCTGTGCATTGGAAGATGTTGAAGTGCGCACATAACCAGCGAATCCCCCCTCCCTCTCACGGAGTAAGTCTTAAGCTACAGTGACAAGTGGAATGAGCTCTGAGCATTCATTCTGCATCCAGAAAGGCATGATGGTAGTCTGGAGATATGGTCACATGTCGAGGAAATGAGGTGTGGTGCCGTTCCGGCAATTAGAGAAGCATTTATTGAGGATCAACGAGATCAAGTGCGTTTTCAAACTGCAACGCTTCGAATATCTGCTAATAATTTTTAGCTGTCCCATGTGCAACTTTGGACTTCAGGAAGAGTTTTGTCGTTATTGTTTTGACCGGTTCGGTGTGAAAGCATATTGACGTCATTCGCTAATTTAATCAATAATCAATAAGCTATTAATAATCAAATACTATGTCAATGGTTCGGGAGGATGGTGAGAAAACTAGTGTAAGCTGCACATCCTATCTTAAGCACCTGATGAGATTGTGCTCCAGGCTTTCCTCCTCCATGTCACATTAGTCGCAAACTATCTCCTCTGCTATGGAAATGCGTCTTGAGAATAAGAGAATGTCCCGTGCTGCATCTTGCAAATTCGGTGCGCTCTGCTCTACTTCAAGTGACTTCATGATGGTTGTTTTCCTTTTCTCAGTCGTTGATAAGTTTTGTTCGTATTTTGAACTTCATTGCGTCTATGTCGATAGAATGTTATTCTGATCTAAATGTGTGGCATCTTTTGCATTTGTTTCTGTGATCTCATTCTAATGCACACCAACATGACTGAGAACTCATTGAATAAGAGCGTTCTTGTTTACAGCTTTCTGTAGGATGTTTCAGACTTGGTCCTTGCTGTGATGCATTGACGTCCAGCTGTCCACTTCGTATCTTTTCAATCACACCTTTATTATTCAGCCAGTTATTCTGCAGTTTTCCCATCGCCGATCCTGAATGCAACCAATTCAGCATTGTAGTTTCTATACCCCGGACGAACTGCAATACCCGGACGAGCTGTCGTGTGGTCTCCTTCATTCCATACGATAACTGCACCGCTGCCTCCTCGTTCTTCATTTTCCATCCATAATTTCCGTCCAACGACAGGAATAGTGATTTGCATCGCCGGACTTCTTCCATCAGTTCATTGTGTAGTCGGTGATACTTGCTCCATTACTTTAATTGCCAATCCTGGTCGATCTCCATTAATGATTTAGTGCTCGGTTTAATCCATGAGTGTGGAGTCCATTTTAACTCATTGTGGAAAGCACATATTTAACAACGCTACGAATGTTTCCAACGACAAGCCCAAAGATTGCTCTAGACTGAAACTAGAGAGAGACCCAATCTGCAGTAGAGAAATATTGTCAAATCATGCTGTTTTTCACTGACGTCAATGGACGTCTTGACTTAAGTGATGATAGGAGGACTAAGTTAGTCTAGGCTGTTATCAACTCTTGACAGAAAATATGCCGGTGCATTGAGACCGGTTATGCGACAAATATCGGGAAAGCAGTGGTAGAGGTTATTTAAGTCGCTACAAATTGTTCTAGAAGGGAAGATAAACAAAATTCGATATTATAGATAGGTGAACTACAATTGGAATTCTGAGTTACAATAAGAGAGGAAAGTCAACTTTGAAACATCGAAAAGGCTTCCGTCATGATTGTTCTTGTCACTCACAGAAATTGAATCAGCAACTATCCAACCCAGTCTCAGAAAGGACTAAAGAGTGCGGCCGACGATTTTGGTATCCTATTAAACAATCGTCACGCTTATTGACGATGGAAATTACGTTATCTGTAGAATTGTTGGAACTTGTGACGTCCCATCTGCTAGAGCGATGTTGCTTTATGCGCTATACCGCCAATGTGATGGAGTCGGATATTCGAGTGTCGGAAAACATCTATTTCGAGTGGAATTTCCGAACGCAATAGAATTACGATGTTCCATCAGGCATTGGTGTTATAGAACTATTTTATCACAACTAATTACTTCGATACTGTAAACGATAGGTGGCAGTTTCATAGATGAATGTCATTAAATAAATTTAATGACATTAATTTGAGCTTGCAGGTCTAATTGTCCTGTCAGTGAATGTATTCAGGAAGCTTTAGAATTTATGGCAATCCTGAAACGATATAGAATCTACAAATCTGTTGTTTCCTCAAAATGTCACCGATTACGTAATCGTCACTAGTAACCTCACTCCCTGTGTAGTCATCGCTAGACCGATGTCGTAAATGTTGAACTCCCTCTCAGCTGAAATTGATAGAAACTCATGCATGAAGCCTCCTGCAGGTTTTGTGGACGCCCATACCCACCCAGTTTGGGCTGGTGATCGTGTGCACGAGTTTGCCATGAAGGTAAGGTGCTCTCCATCCCTAACTTAGTAAGGAACTGGTGGTCGGTTCTATTTCCTTTCATGGTGAAATCTTAATGGTAATTATTTGTGGAATAATTGTCACTTATCTTTCGAACAAAGTCAAATAACAAAATGTTTGAAATGTCATGCGCTTAATCATTTGCTTCATCTCATTGTGAAATTTAGCCGTGTTTTGATAGTGCTGACGGTCAAATATCATCATAAGTCCTGTCTAAAATTCATAAACCGGTAAATATGATTCAGTGCATCCGAGATGAATTTATGAATTTTAGAGCGTGGTAATACGTTTGTATCTATCTAATTACCATTTTTACGTTTTTTTACTTCTAAGCACTTTTTCTAATAGCTTTAATTTTTTTATCTTGTTACTAATTTTTATATTGCTTTACTTTTCTTCACTTTATCCGTTTAGCGTCGCAAGCCGTCATTATCTCCACCTCCGTAAACGTTGGGTTGAATGATGATTCTTCATGGAATGCCTCCAGGTGTTCCGATTGAGGGCGTCGGCTTCCTTGAGGCCCAATTGCCGACAGTCTGCGGACAGTGTTTCTTCTCTGGTCATCTTTGGGCGGCCTCTTGGTGCGGGTCCACTGATCTTCATCTTTCATACTTTCCTCAACCAATCGTTGTTGCCTATCCGCAACACATGACCATACCATTACAATCTGCACACCCACATGGCCGCATCGATAAGCTGCAGGTTCAGGCGCGCCTGAAGGTCTCCACTGGCCAGTCTATCTTCGTCAAATACTCCACACATCCACCTGATCATTAGTCTGTCTGCTACATCCATTCTCTTCTCTACAACAGTCAGAGCCCATGTCTCAATTCCGTAAGTCATGCAGGCTTTGGCGCATGAGTCATAAATCTTTCATTTCATTAAGTATGGAGTAGCATGACTGGTCAGGATAGGCGACAATTCTCGGAATTTCTTCCAGCCCGATTGAATTCGCGCAGTGACAGCTTCCTCCGTTCCACCACCGGAATCCAACATGTCTTCCAAGTAGCAGAAACGGGTTACAGTGTCGCACTTGCCTTCTTCCAAACTGATGGCTTTCATCGTGCTTCTGTTTCTCACAACGGGCGTATCACTTGAGCATCTCCCTCACAAAAAGTTCGACGACGCTCTTGCCACATTGCCTTTTATACCACTACCTACCTATGTCTATGATTCTATCATTTGAAGAAGTCGAGTAAAGAAAAGATGTCATCCGCCTTGCAACACGTGCGAGTCGTGATCGACATATTCTTGTTCACCATGAATTTTTTGACATTTCAATCACACCATCAGTAAAGTGGATTGCTACTTGTTTGCATGCAATGGTCGGAACCAATAAACCAAGGAAAATGCAAGTCAATATTCGTAAGCGCAACTACGGCATCAATGTTCACTTACCTGACCTGCGTGTTCAAGTCGAGAAACTTACTCGACTTTTAACAGTAAATGTACTTGGTCAGACCATGTTTCAAAATCGTTTCTTCATTAGAGTGATAAAACCGTACATCGGTGTCAAGGATTTGAAATTATTGTACAAAACAACTGTTCGATCAATTTTTGATTACTGTTGTCCCTTGTTTGTTGGTCTTTTTGTACTAGACTTGAACGTATACAACGTCGCTTTCATCGATTAATTTGCGGCGAACATTGTGAAAATGACTGCTGAGACTCTTACAGTGCGGCGACGACAACGTCTTTCTTTGAATTTTTTTTCTTCTCACAAAAGACCATATTTTAAGTGATTTGCTGCCAACACAGTCATCATCCGGTCGCTTCTTAATACCTGAAGTACGCACTTTGCGTCGAAGCAACTCTTTTGTAATCTGTGCTTGTAAGCTTCATAATTCTTATTTTCATCGCTGAATCACATGGACTTAAGGTGAACACGAATTTGTAATGTTGAGGTATTTTTATCTATTTCGACAACTGAAAGTATTATGTCTCTTTTATTTTATTTACTTGACCTCTGAAGATAAATGATTGTAACTTCCGATTTTCATTCAAAAAGAATAAAACGCTTATCATCATGATCGACAGCTGGTGCATTGAATTACATCCGACACAACCCGAACAGACACGACACAGGTATTTCCAGGTTATTAGGATCTTTCCTTCTCCTATTGTAGTTCTAATCACTTTTGTTTTGGCCACATAAGTTTTCAAACCTTTTGATGTTAGGCAGTCATTCCACGTCTCAAGCTTTTCTTGCAGTTCTTTTTCACTTTCTGCATCCAATGCGAGATCGTGCATAGAAAATTTCGAGAGGAAGTCCTTCTGAAAAAGTCGCGCTGGTGGCATTCATTATAATTGCAAATAGCAGTGGGCTTAAAACATAGCCTTGGTGCAAACCAACCTTTACTTTGAAAAATTTGCTGTTTTCTCTTCCAAAGCGCACGTTCTGGCGTCTTCATAATTGAACAAGCCATTACTCAGCTCCAGATTTTCGGAGTTACCATTTGACCAGTCACTGAGAACACGGTCGAACACCTTTTCAAGGTCGATTAACGCAAAATACAGCACCTTCTTCTTGACCAGATATCTCTGATGCAAATGGCGCACAATGAAAATTGCATCTGTTGTGTCCTTTCAAAACATGAAGCCAGATTGCATCTCGCCGATCTTTACTTGCGCTCTAATCCGCCTCTCGAGTACTCTTTCATAAACTTTCTTCATATTATTCTATTGATAATTATAGAATCTTTGAGGCTATCTAATTACCATATCCTCTTATCGAGATTTGGATGTCATTGAGATCCTTGCCTGAAAATGTATCAATCTGTCCATTATTTCATCAATTATCGACGCTTCAAGCATTCGTTCATTTTCTAGACAACAATCCTTTTTCTACTCAATATATTAGAGGTGTCAAATTTCCGGATGTCAGGAAGTAATTTCTTTTTATTTTGTGAGCGCTTCTAATCAGCTTCATCGATCATTTTCGAGTTCAATCAACAAGCTGAAATTGTTCAATAAAGCTGATTGAAAGCGCTCGCAATGAAAAAAGAAATTATTTCCGAACACCCGGAATTGTGACACCTCTAATATTCTGATTACTTACGAGATGTCAATTGTTTAAAGAAATCATCGTCTGACTTCTCACTAAAACGTATGTTTATCTACGAGCTTCTTTTAGTATGATATCCAATATCCATCCTATCTTTAATATTGCAGTTGATGTCCCTGAAATAATCGTTTCACCAATTTATGTTGTTTCCTTAACTAACCCACATGCGCAATGACGAGTATATGATGGTTATTTGCATGATTTGAGCTACTTCCCCCATGCATGTTTAATTTATCAATTGTTCTTGAGGAACACCAAATCAACCGAGCATCTAGTGGTTATGCATAACGGAGGTCATGCGCTACACAGTTAGTAAGAAACTAAAAACATATGAAGTAATAGATACTATTGCAAGTATGATAAAATATCCTTTTACACTGTACAATGTAATAAGTACAGGTAGTTGTTTTTAGCCTGTTTGTCAAATTATAAAAATCGCTTTACATGTAAGCCAACTGTGTGGCACCGGTTGCGCATTTACAAGAAGTTTGGTAGTAATTGCGTGCAGCATTAGTCAAGCCTGCGGATGCGTTGGACTGTTTCACCGCGCTCGTGAAATTATAGCGCGTCAGCGCCTGACCCTAATCAACTGCGACTACTAGCGACGGCTATCATCAACTGCTCATAGAATCGAGCTTTTAGCGTAATTACGAGTATCAACACATTTTGTTTGCTTTTTGCATCAATTTAGATAGATACATGTCGGAAAAAATGTTACAGTTAAAAGAAAGGATGTCAATAAAATAGTTAATAAATTCATCATAAATTCATTTTATTATAATTCAAAATAAAATCAGTTAACTATCTCTACTTACTAAAATGCATGCAGTTTTACTGCATTATGCATGGTGCACAATTATTAGTGCATGTTTGTTGATCGTGCGTGATAAGGAAATGAAATCTGAAAGAAGTCTTATAACTAGATTTCTTGCGTTATTATATGCCATTTTCAAGCACATAAAATGTCATATAGCAGATAAGAAGATAGAAGTAGATAGAAGTTCTATTC
This sequence comes from Prostheceraeus crozeri, assembly GCA_907163375.1. Classification (NCBI taxonomy): domain Eukaryota; kingdom Metazoa; phylum Platyhelminthes; order Polycladida; family Euryleptidae; genus Prostheceraeus; species Prostheceraeus crozeri. The sequence continues at coordinate 387,841 of CAJQUW010005362.1, forward strand.
AAGCAATTTCCTCCAAAATTGACACAAAACTAGCCATTTCAAAAAAATATCTTTCGATGCATCTCGATAATATTCTGATAGGATTTCATTAAATTTCTATTGGATCATTAACTTTAAGGAGTGCAATGAAGTATTTTGAGCATAAATCAAGGATTTAAGATATGGCTTATGTTCAGATAGGAGGATGAAATTAATGACTCCTTGTTAGTGCTTGCTCAAGATATCACAGTATGTGTCACCAGATAGACATATTTTGCTCCGAGATATCCAGCCCAATATAGACCACTCTATCCGATAGTCACCCAACAAACTGTGATGTTATATTTGTTATTTCTAAAAAGAATTCTCAGCTGACTAAAGATGATTATTGTGCCTAGGCTTCTTGTCAGATAGAATAGGAGTCAAAACATCAAGGAAGACCGATTTCCTCGATCCTGCGTAGTCCAGAAAATTGTTAGTCATTATCGGAGAAAATCGGAACCATCTGCTTTCATCACTACCGCATAAAATCTAACAGCAATCTGCTTTATACAGCTTCGTCCCAGGTTTTCTTCAAGTGACAAAACAAATTATGTGATGCACGCAGCCAATTTTGCACCTCAGTCGTAGTTATCTTTAATAAGAATAGCTATCAAATAACTCATACACAGCTCCTTAAAAAACCAAACATACATATGATTTCAATTTGGTTTTGTGATGCTGAGATTCATAACATAGCCGTAAACAATTTATACTAAGACATTTGCAACTCCCGATATAGTGTTAATTACTATCACTATTTGCTTGTACATGACGTTAAGTTTGCCAGTACTTATTGACATAAAGATGTATTTCATAAATTCACCTAAATCAATGAACATGATAATTTAGTTAACTATTTTTCGAACAGACGTAAAACGTAATGCGGCTTCTACTGCAGAGATGTCATGCATTCATGATGTCAAATTCATGAATGATCAAAGGAAATAAAAATTGTGTGTGAGATGGTTTGACGTCACTACTCCCCCCATACTGGGCGCTTGGACGGTGGTGATTTGTTAATCTGGAGCGTGGTGATCATTTACTTCGGATGCCCTTCCTGTCGACTTCCAATGACACTTTCGGGCTCTACCTCTTGACCGAAAAATCGCTAGGCCAAGCACTTAACCGCCCTGCCGCGGAAACAAAAAGAAAATTAAAAATTGTATCAACCCGAAATAAATAATTCACTAATAATGCGAAATGATGAAATTCGAAACAATGAACAAAATAGCGACGAGAACTCCAGTTAGCATGCGGCAATGTGGACCAGCCTCTCCCCCAAAAGAAATAAACGATGTTTTTCTTGCCATCAAGCTGCATGTTAGAACTTCTCCAACCACGCTTCCAGCTTAACAAACCCATTATCCTTCGTTTTGATGTACGAAAAGCCAATCACGAACGACTGTGCACTTTATAAATGTATGGATCATTTTAAAGATTTTCATATTATTTGATGTATTGGAAAAACTTTCTTTGTGTAAACTGTATGTGCTAATACTGTTGAATCTAAATACTTTCTGGGGAAATTATCATTATCCAGAAGCCTAGGCATTGGATATTGTTTGACCCGAATCGGACATTGATGTTTATTTACACAATTATTCTACGTATTAGCAATCGTCAAATATGTTTGTTGATAGCCAGCGATGTTGGTAAGAAAAGGGCTTCAGCGGATGAAAATATTTGTATTATATCATGTGAATTTGATTACAAAAATTGTGATTTTTAGTCATTGATCCCTTCAAATGCATATGCTATATGGATGCTTGACAAAATCATGAATTTTTAAACAGTTTCTCATTCCTCGGTTTACTTTCATTCTGTACTGCAATACTTCAAGTGAAAAATTGTCATGATTTTAAATTTTGATTGTTACATAGCGTTTACATCTCCTGTCAAACTGATGTTAGAAATGCACTTTAACATTTTGCTATTATTAGAAAAAGGAGCTAATTTTCTATTCCTCTCATCTTTTCATCATTCTCTATTTGTTTATGACTTTATGCTTTCAGCTTGCTGGAGCGAGTTACATGGATGTACACAAGGCTGGAGGAGGAATCAATTTCACTGTGCAACACACTAGGAACGCATCAGAGGAGCAGCTATACAGTGATCTGAAGGATCGCCTTGAGGTATGATACCAAATTTCTATTATTAAAACTTCAGCTTAACTGCTTTCTATTATTTTCAAGTTCAGAGATTCGCATCAGATTTAAACAGTAACCAATAATAGGTAAATCTATGGAATCGAACGATACAAATTCGTTAAGACTTGAAAACAATCAACCATTTTTAAAGCTTGCGTTTTCTCTTTAGCGAAACTATTGTTATCCTAAAAAACATAATTCAAGCGATCAGATCTTGAGGATGCCTCTTGCCCACCGAAAACCCTCCGCACTCTAGGCTCACAAAGATGTCAAATGCAAACAACTCATAGTGAAGCTCAATACGCCATGGTTCCGGTTTACGCAGTTGACACATAGTCGCTTTAAAAAGTAGAGTGCGCGACCTTCATTTGGGCATCAAACTTTGAATGATAGACAAAGAAGAGACATTTTTTGAAGCGTCATACTCATAACTCATCTAACTTCGTTGGCAATTTCCTTTTTATCATGTAACTTTATTTTGCATGCTGAAAGAGTATGGTGTATGTAGTCAGCTAATTAGATGAATACTTGTAATACATTATAATCATGGGGGCATTATGATTGACGTCCAGATTTATATGTTTATTAGATCGATTGTGTTTTTGCTGAGCACATCAATGCATTATCTGGTTTTTTCAATTTTAGGAATTAAGAGTTCTGGAATCACCTAATGCAATTTTATATTTAGGACACGAGAGTGCTTTGTGGTACACTCACAAACACCAAAACATGTTATTCCATTCATAACTAGATGCTAGAAGGCTGAGTTAAGTTACATAAGATTGATTTTATTAGCGATCAAGAATAGTGTGTTTTGTACCTGATTGATAATTTTCTCAAGTTATTTCTACGAAATTTCTTACTTTGAAGCGTTAATTTTGTTCTAAATTGACGTAGGCCGAAATTTAGGGACAGCGTCTGCAGGACATCTGAATTGGATTACAGCGAATTTATTACTCGAAACAATTGAATTAACAATTCAATCAAATAACCTGGAAACTTTACCTTGAAGCGATGAAGCCATGTCGATATACACCGATATGAAAAAACAGTCACTACATTTAACTGTATTGCAATTATTTATATTTTTTCGTTAATTATTCAAAATGAATGAATACAATAACCTGTAATAACTTTTCATCTCATATAATAGTCCGGATGTACATATGTAATGCAGATACAAGAATGTTTGATATAGCCCTTTCGCACCAACGAATTCGGCTAAACGCCGACCTCGACTGCACACTACACTCGAATAATCTGTTTCGAATAGATACCGCGGCGTGTGATCGAAGAAACACGATACGATTTTTCTTGTCAATGATGCTACTTGAATTGGTGAAATATGCTCACCGGTACGTGGTTTAATCTAAGTTGCGTGCACTTACTCTATTTTGTTATCTCAATACAAGCCAGAGATATCCTGCCAGAGAACGTATTTCCTGAGCATGTAGTGGTCGTCTGTGACAACGCACCGTGTCGCTTGGCGAAGTGCATTGAAACGAATCCTAAATTCACCATTTCGAGATTGGGACGATATTCGCCATGCTTACGATGCTCAATCCCATTGAGCAAATTGGGTCGAAATTGAAGTCACATGTAAAACGAAATATATCTGTGCCTAACTCAACTGGCGACATCTTGGAGAACAACGACTGCAATATGTGGAAACAAGAATAGAAAATGCAATCCACAGCATCACTGCTCAGGACTGCTACCAACACAGTCAGACTTTCTTTGCTGCTGCACAAATCATGGAAACATTGAAGTTGGCCAGTAAAACATGAAAAGTGTCTTTTTGTTGAAATGCATGCGTTGACAAATGCGGCTGAAGCAATGTAAGCGTTAACCAAGCGGCTGAAGCGATCCATTTGTGTCTATTTACTAAAAATAGAGTCATTTGATACAAAAAATCTTCTGAAACAGATTTTAAAATTTCTGAATTTGTTTTTGATATTTCTGAATTTCACTTTAAAACTTCTGAACTTGAGATTATAAAGGTGTAGCTGTGTTACGTAATAAGAACCTTTATTCATTTTAACTTGATGACATTACTTATACTTTCCAGAGAATGATGGCGAAGGGCACTACGTTGATTGAATGTAAGACGGGTTATGGACTGGACTGGCCTTCGGAACTCAAAATGCTGCGCGTTTTGACAAGAGCGAAACAGGAACTACCTGTTGATATTTCAATAACCTATCTCGCTGCTCATGCCATTCCTAGGTAATATTTTTGTAACATTTAATCGAATGATAAATAACTGAAATTTCCTTTACTACCTCCCAAACTTTCTTTATGCATTAGTCCAAGTTTTTAATCGCAGAACCCAACTTAACCCTACTCTCATGGTATTGTTATGTATATTGATGTAGCCGCCTTAAATCGAATTCTGAACTGCAATTATTTGAAATCCCTTTTTGAACTGGGCATTTCTGACCTTTAATAAAGCCGGTTGACCTCATATTGCAAGTATTGACTGATGTGTTCATACTCCACTCATGAACACATCACAGTAAAATTGACTGAGATTTTTTTGCTGAGTTGCATTGTGAGATTCCATGGGAGCCATCAATTCCCCAAGTTAAGTGACTTCGGGTCCTTGCAAGATGTTACTTGATAGCCAGAGAGCTGGAATTCTGCAACTCTGTTCTAACATACACGTAATTAGGCTATGTTTGGGCGATTGCAGGGTCAAATTTGAAAGCCGCTTTGGAATGTTCTTTTTTTAGTGTTCAATTTTTCTTAGATTGCATCCCACGAGTATATGAACTTTATGTCGTTGCAAATAATTAATAACCGCTTTAGCGCAACATTTAGCGGACCGCTTTGAAGGTGTACTCTGAATGTTTTTTCAGCATGACCTCAAGCGCAAGTGCGATGGATGAGATGCAATCCGACATGACTCTCGGCAGTGAAAGTTGTTTCGCTAAGTCGCTAGAGCTGAATGAAAATATGTGATGACGTCATTGGTATACGTAAGAACAATAACACGGGAACAGAATGGAAGCGTGCAAGCAAGCGTCAGATTAGACTTTATATTTTCAAATTTTGAGCTCATGTTGTTGAATAGTTAATATTTCTTTTGTGCCCTGATGATAACTACGCTTAGTCGTTGAAATATATTGCCATGAAAAAAAATTGACTTCAGAAACAACAAGCTACTTCAATTTCCTGTATACTTAAAGTTAAGAAGTTAATTCATTTTCATTGGGAAGATCACCAATGACGTCATCAGGAACTTTTGCATCGCTTCCACGTGACGATGCGGTTTGGACGATTTTTGTTGTACTGATTCATGCAGTTAGAGTCAGACCCTCTATTATATACAATAAAATGGAAACCGAAATGCACCTTTAAAGCGAAATCTGAGTCAACCAGGATGTGCTAATCACATATTTCAAATGAAAACTTTTAAAACACATCAAATTATGAAGTAGTGCTCGACTTAATAGCACAAAATAATGTTAAATGCATGATTATCCCCAGAGATATACCTAAACCGAGCTGCTGACGGCATAATCTGCCCACGGCTCGGTTCGGCTTCATTTCTTTGAACCAATTTGATGCGCGGCTCCTCGCATTGACTTCCTTGGCCTAGAATATTGTCATTAGAAGTCGATGGAAAGGGCATCAGGACTGAAATTTTCACAACGCTCAATCTAAAGTCCAAGCCGTGGGCCTATATGTCAATCGTCAAAATATTCTTTGAGGCAGTAGTGATTTTAAAGCTTCACTTTTCACTCACATTTCCCATTTTTTCACACATGTAAATTGCATCTAACCCATCTTCCTTTCCACAAACTCAATAATATAAGCTTTGATATTCATGCTAATTGTGATAGAATGTTTTATAATAGTGTCTTAGGCTCTTCATTAGCTTATCAAGGAATGTCATCCTTGCGCCTGGCCTGCACTGCGATAAACGTCTTTCTCGAAGTTTCATTACTTAATAGATGCTTGTAACTGTCGGAGAAAACAGTAAGTAAAATGTAGCTTAAGAAATTTAGTGTCATAATAGGCTCAGCATGAAATGTTGTAACTTAGCTGGAAAGCACAGCTATGTAGAAGAATTGGACAATTCAGAGGATGGTATTGCTTCCGTTGCTAGCTTCACTCAAGACTATCGGCAACTATAAGTGAATGTTTCATCAACATTAAATTGATGATACACAGATTTTTATATGCAGTAAATGTTCTATAGTCTATCACCTACGAACATACCATGTGTAGGCCAGCCTTTTGTGGACCCATCAGGTTATATTTTAGCCATGTTTTACCCAACATGATTACGGCTCGGCTACAACAGCGCACGGCTGAGCTCGGTTCGACTTCAGAAGTCAGAAGTGTACGAAAATACGTACAAGAAGTTAAAAAGTGATGAAAGATGATAACATTTCATGAATTTAAGCGAGTGATTCATGACAAAGTAATTACAAAGATGGCATGAAATGAATGATCATGAAAGCATGTTATGGTTCTCTGGAGGGTACCGTAACCGTAGACTTGAATATTTCAAAACTACATTGGCTCGTCTGGAATAACCATGTGTGTCTTATTTAGTCAAATATAATTTACATTTTACTCGAAAAGGGAAAAACGTTATTTATAACATTGTTTGTTTCATCTGGTCTTGCAATATGCGACATGTTTAGTTTGCCATTTAATTTGAATAGCATAAGTCGAGTGTAATTAATTGGACACAGAAGTCTCAAGGAAGATTGAGTCATTGGAACATCAAAATCAGGGGGGGGAGACATCTATATTCCCCCTCTCGGTTTCTCGACACTTGCTTACTCTTACTCCTCGTTTATTGTCGGTTGGGCCCCAGGTTTGAGGGTGCGACATTTGGGCTGCGTCGATTCTTGTTCTCATGAATGCGCCTCCTCCACACCGTTCGGTCTTGCGCAAGTCGAGGGTTGAGATGTAGGAGCTCTATGTCCTTCCTGACATTGTGCATCCACTTTTTCCTTAGATCGCCTTTGATGTTCACACCCGGCATCTCAAGATAGATTTCTGTCCTCGGCTACTTGCAGCTGGACATTTTGCTGATCTTTATAACATAACTCCTGCGTCTGAGAGAAATCCCACTATTCGTCAGGACATGACTTGGGAGATCATGGAAATTCTCCCAAGCACTTCTTATGCGGACAGCTACCACCCACCACAGCCTCTAAATCTCCCAAGCACATCACTCAAATAACAAAAGTCTTCAACAACGTCATATAAGTCGTTACCAATTGCCATCTGAGCGATCTGCGGCTGTAATGTGGGGAGTACTCCCTTGCAGCGCCGCCACTTAAAATAAGGATCAACGCTTAGAATTGACGTATCAGTACACCTGCGGTGCACCCATTTTTGGCAAGTTGAGCAGCGGATCGAGTTCCTTCCCACGGCCTTCATGCAAACATCACATGGATACTTTCCTTCATCTCTCACTAATTCCGGACCACTCCGGCTGATATGAACCTTATTCATTTCGATGCTGACTGCCATACTTTTTGCCTCCAGGTTTGCTTTCCAACAAAGGAAGCGAGTCTTTAAATCATCGACCGAGTTCGCGTAGAGGATCTCTTGAGGGCATCCACGACGGTGATCATGCGAAATAGCCTCCATGACGATGGCGAAGAGAAGATGGGAATGTCTGCATTCGACACGCAGAAGTGCTCAGTCTTAATAGGGGTAGTGAAAGAAAGGGCGGGACAATGTCTTTTTGACAGTTCAGGAGAATTCTCTTAATTATTCGTTCAGTATGTAACAATAATATCTAGCACATCGTTCGACTTGTGGATTTTTTCAAATTACATACCACTTTAGTTTCATCTCATTCCAAAAAGTGATTCAAGTTAGGCAGTTGTAAATTAGTTATAGCAGTTAAATTAGCTTGTATCGTATAAATCGGTAGAAACATTTAACACGTGAAAATTCCTGATTTAATTATGACAGATCTACTATTGCAACAATTCAAAATTCGATTTATCCCTACATGTGAATTCCCCATGCCATGTGTTTCTTGTTCAGTGCTCATTCATACTGGAGCACAAGGAGTATATACTCTTCTTTTTATGTACGAAGCAATTATAGTCGTATTTTAAACAGTATGTAAAATTATGTAGGTGGTGAAAGAGGGGTAGAATTTATGAATTTATAGTTGTAAGTGACGGCGACTAGTAATTGACTTTTTCTACTACTGTACATTTACCATCGGGGCAGCTTTTCTACTGTAATTGCAGCTATGTTTTCTGAATAAGTAATTGGTTAAAGGAATTGTCTTACGAGTATTTTGCTCATCCCTACCCTACCCAAGCAAGGCACGAATCCATACTAGCAAGCCAGGTTTGAGGTGACCTTCACACACTCGTAACTCCCACCACCTGCAGTAACAGCGGTTTTTTACAGAATTTCCACCCTCAGCACAGCTACGAGCCATGAATGAAGCTAGGAATTACTCAATGAAAAAGTGATAAATTGTATTATTTCAAATAAGCAAAAGTAAAATGACAGATCTTCTAATCTGATTAAGCTGTCCCCATCGGAAACCTGTTTGCACGCCTCTTAAAAGTATCAACATTGCAATTGGTCAGGGAAAGTGGTCTGGGGAAACTGATTCCAAAGCTGTGACGTGCGAGCAAAAAAGCCTTTCGGGCGACTCACAGTACGTGCGCTTTCTAAGCTCACATGATGGCATGTGACTGCATTAGCTCTACGTGTGCTTCTGCAGAAGATCTTAGTTTTGGGTATGCACCAATTTGCTACTTCAGGTAGTCATCAGAACCTCAGTTGGCTCCCCCTGAGGCTGGCAGACTTGACCCCTGGCTGGACTTTAACAAACTTCCGTGCCGAGTCGCGGCCCTTGACATCTGAGCAATCCTATCACGTCTTTTAGTATTATCGCGGCATGAATACCAAACAACATGCGGATATTCATTGTAGTTGCTGAGTTTCCTGTATCGAAAACCCTTTGAATATCAAGCTCATTTTTAAGATATACACTATTATAGGTTTTGATACATCTTCCAACTTTTTGCAGGGGCAGTACTTCTGAAATGGCCACGAAAGATATCGTAGAGCGTCAATTACCTGCACTATCAAAAGAGCAGACAGCGGGGAAAATTCATGTGGATAACATCGATGTATTTTGCGAGAAAGGTGTATTTGATGTCGATCAAACAAGAAAAATTATACGTGCTGGACTTGATGCTGGTTTGAAAATCAATGTCCATGCTGATGAACTTCATCCGATTGGTGGAGCTGAAGTGAGTTTATAGCAAAACATATTCATCATTCATATGGATAGTCTAATGCATGGTAGTGCATGCGCACCGATTGAATTAATATTCTACCTACAAAACAACTAATCATGTGGCACAATCGAATAACAATAATACTCGTTTATTCATCATAATGAAGATCACACATGACAAGGTTAAGTTGTACATATGCATATGAGAATGATCAAATTGCTCGCTTTAAAAAACCTCGTGACGTAAGGCACATAAATTAATAATATCAGCAAGAAGATAGGTTCCATTAATTGAATCAACATCCGATTATAGAGTGTAGTACAAGTAGGCACACATGATTTATACCGTCTCTGACCCACATAGCGGTATAACGTAGTGATGCGAATGGTGTAACAAAGAGGGCGTTAATGAATGAATAATGCGCGGTGGGGGTTGTAGAAGACGATAAAAAGATGAAAGAATGAATATGCAATTGCCTTCTTTTCAATGGATAAAATCATATTTTATATTATACTTGCCTTTTCCTTATCATCAATCGCACCACAAAAATAGTGCATCATCTCCTTCGTGCTGTTAAACAATTCGGCTGCAATAAGCCACGATGACACGTTGGTTATTCTATATATATTATATATTGGTCTGAACGCATATATACGTACTGATTAATGTTCAATGAACACATGTGTGCTGGTTTTAAGCTGAAAATCTATACTGTTCTGAATTTTCCCTAGTAGAATTACTGCATAACGGATAACATGCGAGGTGATTATAAAGCATTGATAATTCGACCATGGTAACGGAGTGAAAGAGAATTAGATCGACTGAATTGTGAACATGTGGATGTTAAAGCACAAATGCAATGTACTGTTTGAATTTGAAATATGCCTTGATTGATGGAATTATTCATTATGGTTGGAAAAATCAGGTGTCTGATGGTCTTATTTTTATTATATGATAGCGATTAATTCCTGCTGGATGCTATGAGGTCACAAAGACATCATATTTTTTTGAAAGTTGTAAATTTTATATATATATATATTTCTTTTTACTTAGGAATGGCTATGGAGTATAGCCGAAATTAATTCTTATCATCTAATAAAAATAGGTCCATCAAATACATGATTTTTCCAACCATAATGAACAATGTACCGTTGTTGTACCGGCGCTGTGGCCTTGTGGTAGAGTGTTCGCTCTGCGTCCGGGAGACCTTGGTTCAAATCTTAGTCTAGTCAAACCTAAGACTTTTAAAATAGGTACACTCTGCATTCTTGCTAAACACTCAGCACGAAAGAGAATGAGAGTGGTAAATGACAACTCGGCCACATGGAAGAAAGGCTCCGTGCCTAATGTGCTTCCGAGTATAAACAACGTTCATTTATTTATTTTTATTTTATTTCTATAGTTCATGAAATCAATGATTTGTTTATCAAACTGTTCTTGCATGGTAAGAATACTGTAATCGTGTTGGATTCACGGACGATGAAGGCGAGACTCACTCCGACACAGTGAGATCAGCAATGTGGAGTACTTGATCCGTGACATTTTTACATTCATGTTGTGTAAAATGTATGTTCAGATGTACCACTTTTTGCCGTCTTAAATCTCGGTCCTAATGCGAAGAGATATTCCACAATTGACTCGATCCTAGGACTTTGCTTGGTCTGTTATTGATTCAGTGGATTTTGCCCAATAACGGGGACACTGGTACAGTTGCAGTTGGAACTTGCACAGACGATGTAATAGTAGCTTCGTCTTTTTATGCCAGCACAAATTGTATGCAATTTCCAAATACAGATTCCTTTCCATTGATCCTCATACAGTACGCGAAGCAATTGTGAATGATTGATGTCCAAAACGTATGAGGCTACTGGTAAATGAAAGGCAGGTTAAGGTAATGAAAGAAACTAAAATCGCACATAACGTAAAATGTACACAGACTACAAAATTCACAATTTGTCGTGTAGTCGCAGCATCGTCATAGCCTACATATGCATATCGCTAAACAGCCTGATTAACAAACAGCTTGATTTAAGACAAAATCAATGCATATATACATGTATATCAATTTTGATCGACCCTCAGTGTCTCTACAGACAGAAACTGATCGTGGAAAGGGTGTTCTGACGCAAAGTTGATAGAGACCATGTGGTGAGGGCATGTCGTACCGGTAATGGTCAATTATGCTTTCAATTTTTACCATCATGGAATGAAGCAGCACAATCTACGAGTGGTCAACTTATTTTTGGCGATTATAAGCTGAATAAATTCATTATACATGTACATCTAATAACTTATTAAGTATAATGTTATTATCTATAAGACTTAAAATTTCCACTGAATTAGAACAGCAAATTAGATCAAGACTTAGAACCTATGTCAGAAACACACTTTTTCATCTCATGTGACAACAATGAGTGAATATGGGAATTATTCACGCTGGTGATTTATAATTTCCTGATAGGTATTGGCTCATAGCTATATAATGAAACGAGTATAGTTTTGTTGGATGCGTAGTGACTCGTTGCGTCCCGGTTCGGCCTACGTATATATCATTTTGTATTATTGATTTATAATTTTGTGTCCATTTTTAAGTGCAGTTCTAATTACATCAACTGTTAACTCTTTGTTATGGACAACCTGCGTGGACGCAGGTGACAATCCTCTTGTGAAAGCTCATAGTGAAATGTAAAAATTATTTCTGACATATTAATGCCTAAAAGCAAAACGTGCTTAAGTTGCTCCTATTTCTTCTTCGTCTTTTATTTTCAGCTGTGTCGTGAAATGCCTGTTCACGCGATGTCTCACTTGGAAGAGATATCAGAGATGGGTATTTCTGCTATGGCGGAATCAGGAGCGGTGGCAGTGCTGCTCCCAACTACTGCTTATATTCTTCATCTCAAAGCTCCACCTGCTAGGCGAATGTTGGACGCTGGCGTAGCAGTGGCTTTGGGATCTGACTTCAATCCGAACGCTTTCTGTATGTCTATGGTGAGTGTGATTACGTACTGCTTGTCAACACAGCCGATGTAGATGTTCTATCTCACTGTTATCGGTTCCTCATTAAACAGTCACAATTTGATTTATATCTTCCTTCCTTTTCCCTTGTGCCCCTTTTATCTTCCCTTGCTGCATCTATCAAATCCGCCATAATGCACTCATAATTTCTGGATCTGCAAGTGCAACATTTCAATTTGACATTCATCTCAATTTTGCAAAAGTCGTCCTTTGCAATATCCATTAATATCCATTAATGACATTTTTCAAAACGCTTCTCGAATCGTTGCAACACCGACATTTTATAAACGTAGAAAATAATTTGCTCCTCAGGAATTCGTGTACTACATGTATCGTTTTCAAAACATCGCCAATCAGATGAACGTCAATTGATCGAGACTTAATCGATCGTTAAAGGCTTTCATGCCAACGTCTCGATGCTGACGCTGCATATAGGTAAAAAATGATTCGCTCTACTGGAGTTCGTACAAAATGTCACCAAAAATAGTATGTGCCATGGAGACAAAGACTGCAAACATATTAGGGGTGTATCGATTAATCGGCTGTTTATTGACAAGTAAGAGTGGTAATCGCTATCGGTCGATTTGTGGACTTTTGGATATTTTCGTTGATTTTCAATGAAAAGTGACCGATCGAAAGACAAGATTTCAATTTTGTCATGAATGGTCGCGTATCATTAATTGCATCGTGGCGAAATTACGAATTCTCTGAATTTCTTTGTGCTTGATATGAATGCGTCAAATATAAGCGCCACATGCTCAATTTTGCAATTTGCGTTTTACATCTGTCTTTCTTAAATTTTCTGTCAACGTGACGGACTTGCGCATTTAGACATGACTTTCTTTCTAATGCCACCTTTTGGACATTTCTGCTCCATTTGCCAAGTAGGCGTCAACTACGAGTGTGCGCGTGTCAGCAGTGAATTAGACAAAATTTTGGTGTTTGTGGAGTGTTGACTGGAGCATCAGATTGGCAAGTTAGCATGGTGACGTGGTGTGAATAGAGACCAGACATGACACTTGCAGAGGTGAGCATCTGCGCTCCGACCTTGAAATTAACATCCCATGAAGACACTACATTCGATCATGAAAAGATAATTTTGGCCATGAGTGTGGAGCTTTGGAAGAACAGTCAAGAAATTTGAATTTTTACTATTTGACTTTCAAATTCACAGGTGCAAGTCTACGTTCAACAGCTAACTATGTACAATGCATATTAAATAATATAGCAATACTCGTATACCAATAATATCGGTCACTATAAGCCCATAGTGGAGGAGATACTGTCTAGCTCATCCGGCGCAGTACCTTCTAGCCAAGCAGAGACATGACGAAATAATCCCTGCTTAGCGATATGATTCAATGTGGGAGGGCAGGGCCAGGGCTCCCACTCCTGCGCAAATTTTCAAATTCTGCGCAAATGCGCAAATTTTTAGGAAATTCCAATTTTCTGCGCAAATTTGAGAATTTTGTTGTAAAAATGTTAAATTAATAATTAATATCGACATGGTATCCATGAAGTTGCTACCGTTGAAAATAAATTTCCCTTTTCATGCTAATTATATGGATGTAAATGGGACGAATTCATCGAATATATTTTTTTAAGCATGCTTTTCTTTTACTTTTTCTGGATTATTATTGGCTCTTTCCCGAGATTTAAACAGAAGTAAACTTTTGTAAACATCCCGTATAATGATCATTCAGATAGGAAGACGAGAAAATCTAACTTAATTATTTCGCTTTAGCTGCAGACACATTATACCAATGACAAATCAGATACAAATTTAGAAAAATTACGTCTTAAGATATGTATATTAGTAAGGGCATCCCTTGGAAACATTTAATTCAGCTGTTTAATTCAAGTTGTATTCAATCACTGTTATACTATAGCCTACTGTCAAATCTATTTTCCTTAATTTGAAATTTATAACTTTTCGTAGAATCAATCAAATTCAATATTGTTACTGATATACCGTACGAGTTTATATGGGTCATTCCACGCCACTTCAACCAAACCGTGTGGCTGACTTTCTCGAAATCCGATGAAACTCACATATTATCTTATACTGGGTATAACTACATGATTCCTGAAATATTTCCGCTCAATTATACCTTAAAGTACATTTAAATGACCTTTTAAGTTGAGATAAATCGCCAATTTTGACAAATTTAAGAAAAACCAAGTAAATTTCCGAAGTCCGTTGTTCTGGTCTCATTGCGAAACAGATGTTCAAATTTTGACTGATGATCATTCAAGATCTATATTATATGTATGATCTATCGAGTTTTCAAAATAGTATAGAGAAATTTTTTACATGACCTTGAATATTCAAAATATTTTGAACAAAAATCAAAAAAATGCATTTCTTTGAAAAATTCTACAAAATTATAGAACATTCTATAATTTAATCGGCTGCACATATCAACTATCCTGTCCTTAGACATGCGTAGAAAAATTGTTTGAAAAATCCATGTAGCATAGATATGCCACTTTTACCTTGTTAAAGTTGGCTTAGTTTTGAAATTTGCACATCTTTGACCAATTCCTGCCAATTTCTCTACAACCAAAATTTGATTTTTTATGATTGATCAGTAGCAACTGGGAATCAATAATAAGTATGTAAAAAATCATAACCCGTTTTTGATTAGAAGATGAGTAATTTTGAATTTAAAATGTACTCAAAATATTTTGCTACTTAATAAGGGTAATAAGTAGTGTTGAACTACTATATTAGCATTACAAGGATTTTTTTTACAGATTTTAGGTGAAATTATTTAAACTAGTATTGACTAGTGCAATGAGCACCTAGGCAGCAAAGGAAAATACATCAGGAGTTACAGTAAATCATGATAAGCTGTCTCCTAAATTTTTTCACAGTATTACTATTAACAATGTTATCGGGGAGGCGGTTCCAGTCATCGTGAGTCGTCGTTGTACACGTTTGATAGCTAGAATGTCTTAACTCCAGACTTGGATAGCATATTCGAGTTGGGGGCGAATCAATGTATTGGAAAGATGGACAAGCAATTCGGCGTCGCGAGAGACAATGACCTGAGGATGGTAGACACAATTGGGTTAGCTCTCTGAACACAAGTCAGAATGTGCCGAGAGAATTTCAGGTCTTTCGGCATGAGAACTCCGAGGTCCTTCACAAAGCGGGAGTGATTCATATTTTTTCTACACATCGCCATAGAAATATATTTTCGTGTATAGTCTCTTTTCTATAAGGGCGATTGATCATAATGTGGTCATACGTACGTGGAACCACATTAATTTGCATAGTAGCCTACGGTTATAAAGTTTTAATAGAAATTTGAATCATGCCAAGTTTTGTTCAGCTTATGCATATACATGGTGTTACCAATATAGCTCAAACTTTGGTCTACATTGATGTTTTAGAAATGCAATAAGATAATAACTTGAAGCAATTAAATAAATCACAAACACAAAGATGGCGACACAGGGGGTCTAGTCACAAGAATTTCGAATTTTATCCCTGAAATCAAAAGCTGCGCAAATTTTAGCAGCCTGTGCAAATTTTCGCAAATTATGGAGTGGGAGCCCTGGGCAGGGCAACCGTTAGATATTCGGTAAAGTGAAAAGGCACTCTAGTTATAGACCGATGCATTTCGCCGGTGTCCTACCGGCATGTTCACGGAATGAAATTGACATGACAAGAAAATGTACATGACACTGTGAGTATTTATCAAGTCAAACATGACAAACAGATGTGGAAAACACCAAAGATGCTATCTCAGAGAGTAAAAAGGGGTCATTATATGTTACTTAATCATTGTAGAAGTAATGTGAAGGAAAGAAACATCTAAAAGAGTAGTGTAAAAACGAGTCATAGAATGTTCGTCCAAGCAGATCCAATATTGACCTCAATCTTGTTGAGAAGCTCGATAACCAGGTGGTTTTTCACACATTTAGAAAACCAACTCACACAAACCTATATTTAAACAGGAAGTCATGCCATCATCCCAGTGTGTTCCGGGGTCTCATCAAAACAATGGTACACAGAACTCATTCTATCTGCTCACCCGAATACTTGAACCAAGAGTTAGCGATGTTAGATCGTATATTTCGCACTAATGGCTTCTCCCATCGTGAAACTAGACAAATCTTCGTCCACCCTGAAGAACAACTCAGTGATAAAAATGATGAATCATCACGTTCTCCTGATTGTGTGATACCGTATATCTCTAGATTATCGGAGTCCATATCAACTATTCTCAGAAAGTTAGACATAAAAACATGCTTCAAGCCAAAAACTACACTTAAAAGGTTGTTGGTGAAAAAACGGCCTCTCAAATCAAAGGATATTGGAGTTGTCTATCGTCTCAAATGTGGTGATGCAGCGTGCTCATGGAATTATGTTGGCGAGAGCTCCCGGACAATAGACGACAGACTCAAAGAACATAAGCGTAATGTAAAAATAATCTCTCCTAATTCAGAGGTAGCTCATCATGTTCTACAAAGTGATTATGTATTCTTGGGGATAGAGGTCAGCCTTGATATCGGCTTGAATTATAGACACTATAATTCTATAATTCAAGCCGATATCAGGGCTGACCTCTATCCCCAAAAATACATAATGAATCCTGGAGGTTTTTTCAACAATCTACAAAGTGACCATGAGATTGATTGGTCAGGGTGTGAGGTGATAGACAGGGAGCGACACTTAAAGAAAAGAAGGATCAAGGAAGCCCTGTGGTCCAAGAAGCACTCCAGCGTCAACGAGATTGAGGTCAATATTGGATCTGCTTGGACGAACATTCTATGACTTGTTTTTGCACTACTCTTTTAGATGTTTTTTCCTTCACATTACTTCTACAATGATTAAGTAACATATAATGACCCCTTTTTACTCTCTAAGATTGCATCTGTAGTGTTTTCCACATCTGTTAGTCATGTTTGACTTGATAAATACTCACAGTGTCATGTACATTTTCTTGTCATGTCAATTTCATTCCGTGAACATGCCGGTAGGACACCGGCGAAATGCATCGGTCTATAACTAGAGTGCCTTTTCACTTTACCGAATATCTAACGGTTGCCCTGCCCAGGGCTCCCACATTGAATCAGGCAAAGACATGCATGTGCAGTACTTGATTGGTCGAAAATTGATGACACCTGATGTACTTCTGATGATCCACGATTTATGATCTACTGTATGAGGCTGGTGCTTTAACTTGTCATGAAATGTAAAATACTATGAATAAACATATTAAGACAAAATTGTTCATGCATTTTTCATTGCGGAAATTCCAACATTTTAAGTTCACCCTATGTTATTCCGTCACGTTCTGATTTCTTGCGTCTTACATTTGAAACATGATTTTCTATAGCCTCAACTGGCGAATTATAGCTTTTTTAAAAACTGTAGTTTCATGTAGTATCGAAGAATTTAGAAATACACCATGGTTGGATTTTTACCTCCTTGTCTCATTTATCGTGGAATTCATGATGTAGATATGTATGTGTAAAAATTGCTAACAGTTTATCAAACGTGGCCGTACATCTTTTGATTTCCTTAGCTAATAAAAGTGCGTGAAAAGATGCCTTGGCACGACATATAATGAAGTAGATATTTGGGATTGTCAAGCGCTATGTTATAATAATTTTTTTTATTTGGACGATCTATTCAAGTTTTATGACAGGGGTTTCCTTCAGGTTATGACAACAAATTACTTTAAATCACAACAGATATGTGGAAATACCGATGACTCCAGAGCAGTGTCCCGGTCAGCACAAAAATTTCACATTTTGCGCGTAAATGCGTAAATTGAGGGCTGTGGGCGTAAATTTATCATTCAATGGGGGCGTAAATCAATTGTTTACGATCTATGATTTCTGAAGTATTCATTCTAAGGAAATGAATGTCAAACATGTGAATCATCATTAATATGGATTAATTTCGCAAATAAACATTTTAGCAAAGTATAATTATGGCTTCTTCTACAAAGTGGGCACCATCAATAGGAAAATTGAAGCATTTCTATGCGGTTTTTATGTGTTTCGTTCAAGAAAGATAGTTTTAGAAGAGGAGTGCATCTGGAAGATCAGTGTTTATTTGCTGTGACATGATTTCAAGTCATTGTCGACGCACTTTTATGATGTGCACTGATGTCTTGCTAAACTTACTTGTTTTTAAACTGCGCTCATATCGGGGATCGCAATTTTCCGGGTTTTCTAAAGAAATTAGTCTAACACTACGAATGCTTCAAATTTATGCATTCAATTCTCGATTACGGGTTTTCAGTTGAGATCTAATGGGGCTCCCTGGCTGACATAGTTGGTCAAAAATTATGCCAAATCTTGTCAATTCGTTGAGATTCGAAATGCCATGATAAACTGAGACTAGTTATTAACAGATAAGCCATAGAGTAAGTATATAGTAGGTAGAGCATCGACTCAAAAAATGAAAATTTATATATGAAAAGATTCAGTTTTTTGCGGAGATTACGTTCGTGCGGTCCAAAAAATTATTTGAGCAGTTTTAAAAGGCTATTTTTTCAAATTATTCGACAACTTCAAATACGTCGACATCTTATTGTACTTTCTTGGCTGAAATTTCAAGTTTCTAATTCCATTTTTATCGGTATGATTTTATGATTCACTCAAATCTGAATAGTAATATGGATCCATTTGCATCTTTTAAAGTTAATTGTGATCATTATCTTCGATTATTTTATTTTGCTCTACCAGTGGCAGGTAGCTTGTGATTTGATCACGCTCAAGAAAATGCTCTTAATGATAAGGCTAAGCATTTAAGTGATAGTAACCCATCGAATTGCTAATTTGACACACTATGTTACCTCTCCAAGGTTGACATGACACGGAGGATTTGTAAAATGCTATTGTATTCCTTCTGTTTTGCTATCACTGTCAATCAAATCCATGCAAATTTCTCAAAAGTGTAAAAATTTGCATATCTCACAATATGTGGTACTGGGTCTCATTCGAACTCCTTTAAGAAAATCGAAACTTTAAACACAAAGGGGATTTGATTGATGCTGAGTTCTTAATCTACCTAATGTACTTACTCTATGGGATAAGTTAATAATTTTCAATGTAGTGCAGGTATTCAAAGGTCAATGCTGAGAAATCTCTCTTCAGAATGCTGCTTGCAAGCAATATGCGAGTCTTCAGCAATTATGATTTTTCATGGAATGTTCATTCGGGACATTGGCCGAGGCAGGGCCACCAAATTGTTTTCGGTAATTTAAACAATGCTGGAGTGCCCAACGCTAAAATAAGAAAGTTTGTTTTTTTACCTCCTTTCACAAACATACTGTACGTGATTCATATCTCATTATTTGTACTTTCCATATTTAATTATTTATTACATGTATTTGTCATCATATGTATTTCCATATTTGAATATTTAGCACACCGATAGTTCGTTTTTTATTTTGACAATATAATTATTTCCAGTAATGAATTATTTGTCATTATAGTCCTTGAGCTAGCACGAAGTTATGCTAGGAAAGAAGTCGTACATGAAACCTTCTTACAGCATTGTACGCTTCTTGACTACTGTAAAACTACAAATCTGCCGTATTAGATCGCCTATCTGTCCGGAACAGCTTCGACCCATGATGTATATCCTATGAAGAAAATGCGACATATTGGAATCAAAGACATTTTCTTGATTTGTTGAATCTCGACGGACAACAATTAGGCACTGTCTTAAAAGTGCATAGTCACTGTATTCAGCAATTTCCAGCCCTCAAACAGTATTTTGAAAATCTAACGGATTCAAAATCATTCAGTTCAGATACAATTAAACGCATAACCCGATTCCTTGAATTCAATTGGGTTATTTTTTTTACAAAATCTTCACCCAAGCAAAGCTACGAGCGATGAACGAAGCTACGGGTTACTCTGTGAAAAATAATGAAAGTATAATGAATTGTTTTAATGAATAAAAGCAAGATAACAGATATTCTTTTCTAATTGATAAAATTGTCATCAACAGAAACCTGTTCACACTCCTCTTGAAAGTGTCGAGATGCATTGGTCAGGGAAGGTGGTGTGGTGAAGCTGATTCCAAAGCTGTGCAGTGCGAAGAAAATAGCTTTTCAAGCGACGCAGTACGTGTTCGATTTAAGCACACCGTTGCATGTGAGTGCATTAGCTCCAGCGTGTGCTTCTGAAGAAGATCTTAGTTTTGGGTACGCACTCATTTACTGCAGAGCTTCTTATATCGAAATTGTATATGAAGAAGAGACTGAGTGAAGCAACATCCCGTCTGATGGAGAGCGGCTGCAACTCGTTCGAATAGGGGTGTCGCTTACACCCATAACATAATTATTTTTTATAGAATACGTCAGATGAGGGTCGTAGTCAAATCATACCACTGCTCTACTTTTGAATTCACACTCGCGATATATGAATTGATATCTTCCTCCAAGAATATGTAAAAAGTTCCTTTAAGAGCTTCGTGAGGGTGCCTCGGACTTCATGAGGGCGCCTTAAAGCTCCAGGAAGATGCCTTAATCTTCATGAGAGAAAGGAATGGCTCCCCCTTAGGCTAATTTTCTACCATTTGGAAATGATTTTCAGGAAAAGTGGGAAACTGAAAAAATGGGAGCATCGAAGGAATTGCTTCAAGAGAACGAAAAATCACATCCCTATTTCAATTAAAATGTTAAGAAGTCATTAAACATGCGAATGTCTTTACTAGTCAAGAAAGAGATTCTGAATAAACACGACCACTCAAAGGAAGGAGCATGACCTGTAGATGCTTGACTTACTTTGGCGTCCCGTCTCAAATTTCATTCGTCGACCATTGAACGGCAATCACATCCATGTAATCTCAACAAATATGCACCCTTTTCGGTTCAGATAAGATGTCTGCATCGAATTCAAGCGACCACTTCGGTTCACGACCTGCTTTCTACTACGCGAGTCATATTCAAGAAACATCCCTTCCGGATCGATTTAAAAAAAAGTCGAGTGTATATATCGCTATTTCTTCATTAGAAGTATATTTCGGACATCATTTTATCTTATGCTATCAGTGCCCATGTTTTATTCGATCATCAAAAAATCCTTTACGACGATTCAAAAAAAGTTTTTAAAGACAACGAATTTTAACATGCGGCTTTTAAAGCTGGAGTTCAATTCCCTTGTATAGCCGATGCAAAATCGAATCGAACAGTTCAGTGATGAGTGTCAAGCACATAGCGAAAACCAGCGTTGCTCGCTGTAACAAAACGTGTCGGCTCAAATCAGTCACCTCATCTATCGATATTGATTGTCAAGTCGGAAATGTTTCATAACGGCAAGTAGTCAGTAAGAGATCCATGACTAAGGAAACTGTTTTGATGAATAATTGCTGATATTGAGTTTCGATTACGAATGAACCCCAAACCAAAAAGCATTCCTCTATGAGAACATGCTATAACTGTAATAAAATCGCTATAGAGAGGGAAACTTCTTCATGCAAGGACTTATTAAAGATGCTAAAAAATTTGATGATGTGTTTAATCAATTGATGACCACTGTATCAAGTATATCGAGATTCTTGATCGTTATCATCAACTTTTCTCATCTCATTTTTGTTGTCGTATGCGGGAGGTTCATTATTCAATTTTCCACGATGTAAGCAAAAATATAGCTCTCCCTCAATTTAGACGATTGTTCATTTTTTGAAAAATAAAGTTCCCCGACGCGTTTCGTCACGGTGGACAGTATCAAGGGAAATCGTGGAAAAAAAATCTCATTTTTTTGAATCTATTGTATTTTTAAGAAACATACTTCATAATGAAGAATATAGTGGCTTTACCGTCAAACTTCTACTTATTCGTATGGGCGTAAATTTGATGAAAATCCCTGGCCGAGACAATGGGTGAGCGAATAATAGGCGAAGTGCAATGGCATGTAGACATTTTGTCCGGAACGGAATTGGCGGAATTTTGTTGAAATTTGTGCAGGGATGTGATTGCTGTTCAAAGGGTGTCGAAAGGAAAGTTGAAAGAAGCGGCAAAGTATTCCAGATTCCTATAAAAGGGGCGCCAATTTCATCGTGATGTGCAGATCATGAATTTACTGTGATTTCAAGTTCGGAAGTGGCCTTTTCTTTTGTATCTTTTAAGGGATTTGGTAATTATTATTTCATATATGTAGAGTAAGTCAACGAATGTCGCAGTCAAATTATGCCACTGCTCTATTTTTGAATACACAGTGTAGATGTAGATCGCTTCATTCAAGAACAATTAAAATCTTTCACTAATAGAGCTTCTTGAGGGCGCCTTGCCGCCTTCAAGCCCCAGGAGGACACCTTTAAACTTCATGGCATTTTTGAGAAAACGGAGGAACTCCCCCATAAACAAAGTTTTTGTATTTGAAGATGATTTTCAGGTTTAGTGGAAACTTGAAAGAAAGGGAGCGCCGGAGGAACTCATATCGGGAAAGAATCACATCCCTGTTTCTATGAAGATGCTGAGAAGTCCATTGGAATCGTATCGAATCTTTTAACAAGACGTCAGCGTCGCTCGTTGTAACAAGCGTATCGGCTCACATCAGCCATCTTCTCATCTATCCATGTTCATTATCAAATTGAAGATGTTTCATTTCGATATGTAGTCAGCAAGCAAAGAAATAGGAAAAAAGTATGTGCGAATGATTGTTGATATTACGTTTCAATTACGTTTGAACTTAAAACCGAAAATGCCAATAGTATAGCATGTTGTATTAAAATTGTCTGCGAAAGGAAAGATTCTTAGTATGAGGATTTATTGAATAGTGTTGAAATATATAATAAAGTGTCCAATCAATTAATTATCCCTGTTTCAGGTGTATCAAGATTCTTGATCGCCATCGACAACTTATCTTATCGCATTTTGGTTTTGAATCTACTGCATTTTTGCAATTCTCAATTATGTTTTTAACTTTTTTAAATCATTTTTTCATCGTTATCACACGACATGATTAACTGTCGACATAAGTGACTGTCACTAGAGAAACATCATTCACAATTAAGAACATAGTGAATTTACTGTCAAAATTCAACTATTCATAATGGGCGTAAATTTTAGGGTGGGGCGAAAATGTGATGAAAATCCCTAGCCGGTACACTGCTCCACAGTCCAAGACTTTCATATTGGCCGGCATATATATGTTCTTCTCTCGCATTTAAAAGCGCTTATTGAAATGCTGTCTCCGTTGGCAATCTGTTGATTTTTTACTGTAAAACCTTGATGAGTATTAATGAATTCAGTGGCGTGCGGTGCTACTTATCGATAGACATGCGATGCGCAGAATCAGAATTTGATATTTTTTGAATGCCCATGTGTTCAAAATTAGACATTGTCCTTGCACATTATGACATCTATCACATGCGATATCAAAAAGAGCGTTAACACATCGTGAATATTCATGAAATTATCTAAAATTGAAGTCCATCCTCCCTGACTTATTAACGAAGTCATCAAATGACATTAGAAAGAGCCTTCTTGCATCATTCGAAGGTTACATGTAAAGTTTTCTCAATGGACATTCAGACTTGGGTTTCAAAACCACCATGGAAAAATCGTCGTATCGACGGATATGCACCTTTTCGTCTTTCATCGCTTCGGTCTTCGTTTGAAGATCGGTTAACAAATTGATGACATGAAATTCTGAGACAGTTGTATAGTGTACATCAGACACTGCTTTGTTCTTTTCTCCCATAACATGGTGATCGATGACCAATATTACACTTCGGATCGGCTCATACAATGCATACACATGCACACACGTCAGTCTGAGGTCATAGCCCTAGGACTGTGGATAATCCTAGGTCTGTGGATCTGGTCTATCTGTATCATTTTCCCTAAAGTGAGCGATGCGACAATTTCGCCGAATACAGTCACCATTTCATTTCGCAGCCTTTTTTTACAGGAGCTGTGCGAGAAGACAGCGTGCACATACTGTGAGTTGGTCAATGCGAATAGATAGCACTAGTGAATGCGGCGATGCCTCACCGTTGTTACAGCTCTTTAGACGCAATTTCTCTAAATGAAATGGCTTTCCATTGAATTTTATGCGATATTCAGAGCCCAAATTATCATCAAACTTGGGAAGGATAAAAGCGGTTAATTTGCAGAATTTAAACGAGGCACTCGCCACATGCACTGCATCTATTGACCGCACGCCACTGAATGATTTTTTTCATTTGTGATAGCATATCGTTGCGTTCCTTTGTGAATATGAAAATTGTCATAAACAGTAGATGAACTGCACGTGCACTTTTATCTTCATTCTTCTTTTGAGATGTTCAGTTTTCTCTATGTACTTTTCTAGCCCTTAACTATGAATATGGCAAGTGTTCTCTTCGGTTTAACAATGGATGAATCTCTTGTTGGAGCAACTTTAAATGCGTCAGCTTCGCTTGGACTTTCCGCATCTCATGGCTCACTTGAAGAAGGCAAATTCGGAGACATGGTAATCATCAGCGTATCGAGGTGAATTTTATTCGATGTTTTTAATGTATTGATTTAGCAACTATTTGTGTCGTTATATTTCAGATGGGAGCATATCATCTATCAGCTTGGAGAGACCGATAATCTTATCAGTCATGTGATCAAGAAAGGAAGGTTGATTCATTGTGCTGAATTCTGATACTTTATGTAGAAATTTATTCAAGTGCCTTATTAAAGCTTCTTGCAATTATTAATCTAATAAAGTAAATTGTCGCAATGTATTTTGTTTTATATTTTGTTTTGAATCTAGGTAGCCTAGTGGTGATGTGAAATCGATTTGGGAAATTAATACAACTGCTGATGAAATTATTACCAGTTACTATCAACAACACGCGTCATTGGAAATTATCTAAAATTATTGCTTTAAATTTTTGATTATTATTACCCTTACACTGTTAAACAGGCGATTCAAAATAAACAGGCTTCCAATGCTGCATTTCCACTCGTCAATGTTGCAGCAAACTTTTGGACACATGCAGGCTAAGTGTCAAAGATTGTAGGTTGCTCTTTTGCGAAATGAAATGCTGCCTGAACAATATGTTATTGAACCACTGCTATAACTGTACTTACTGATTACTGAAACCATTACAAATTTTTAGGTCAGATCAGACAGTTTCAGTAGCGCAACGAAGCACTTTCAGTTACCATACATCAGCGAATCCGTATTCCAACATACGCTGGGTCCACGAGCGACATAGCAGAGAGACTTAATCAAAATGATCACTTGTCTCCGTGCTTAGCCATCCGAATATAGTGCGCACCTATAATCCATCCCTCCCCCCTGCACGCATTCGTCGACCCACTCCTCAATGCGTACGAATGACCTTGAGATACCCCACCTCCCTACAACTTAGGTGCACTGCAATTATAATAGCTAACCAATTGAAAGATACGAACGTTGGACCATCGGTCGTTCATGACAGACCACCGTGTGTTATAAATAGTGTTTGAAGTGTGGTAAATTACCGGTAAGATTGAAATAAATTACCGGTAAATTACCGATACACAATTGATCATTTTTCGGGGTTTCCTCATTATATTTTGCTATGAAAAAATTTCCAATACACTCACAATTCTCAGGTAGCCTAAAGAATTTAGAGTTTCTTGAAATTACTAAATCAGAGCTTATGCATCTAACCTATGAATGTATTCAACCCATTCAACCAGGTTTGTATGAATGATTCGATGTTATTGGTTATACCCACAGAATTAGACCGATCGTCTCTTCTTCTAGAAAGGAAACATAGGAACATGTAGCGTTAATAAAATGACACAATCTGCTGACATATTACCATACCAATCGAACAATAAACAGCCAGTTCGATATTAAATACGCCAAATTGTGCGAAGCTTCAGTGACTAACCGGATCAGACAACAAAGAGACACAGTCGATGTCAAGTTCTACAGAGAAGTTGAGCGTTTTTTCGTGCGCCTGCTAACATTTTAAATAATGCTCGGATGGCTCAACATTATCGAGAAAACTTTTGCGCAATGATCTGAATTCTTCGAAGCTGAAGGAATCGTGACGATCGGAGCATTTTGAAGGAATTCACAGAAATCCGCAAGCGGCGCATGACTATTTTTCCTATATCTGCAAAGTATTAAAAATTTCTTTTTGCTCACTTAGTAAGTTCCTCCATGTGCCATCTGTTTGTATCAGTTTGCACTTCTAGCAAAGTGATGCGCTTAAACAATCTAATTATGTACGTGATTATACCATTCACTTTGCAATCACCAACCCCTAGCAGTACTAAAGAATGCCTGAATTTATCAAATTCCACGCTAGTTGCTACCTCTTCAACACGCATTTAAAATATTCTAATTCTGGTCTCTCATTGGTTGAGACGATCGCTACTGCTCTCTTATCAATGCCTTTATGCACCTTTATGATGATTTTAGCCTGCGCGAGTATTGTCAAATTTTACCAGGTGACCACAAGGGACGATATCTGCATATTCTTTCCATTGATGATCTGTCTCTTTCTCATATTGTAGTAATATTTATTACTACTTATAGTTATCAAAATACATTTCTTGAAACAATATTGTCTCCATGTATCTAAATTTACTACGCATAGATTTCACACTCCTTCTAACATTGACAACTACAGGGTGTTCAGTAAAAAAAACGGGAAATTTCAAATGTATGATTTGTGTATTACAAAAACAATAATGAAGACTCGGATCAATAATGTTCAAAATGAGAACCACTGACTTTCACACAGCGCTCCAAACGTTGTATCCATGCAGAAGTGGCTGAGTGAATGGTTCTGTCGGGTATTCTATTCCACGCTTCTGTCAAAACATTTTTAAGCATTTCAATGTCAGCATTCTCCACACTGTCGCTGAAGATGAGACAATAAAATACTCCACATACGGAAGTCCATGACGTTTAAATCTGGGCTTTTTGAAGGCCAATCACTTGGTTCAATAAAATCAGGTGTGTTTTCTCTAAGCCAATTAATTGTTGCGACTGCTGTGTGGAGCTTTGCGCCATCTTGTTGTCACGTCCATGTTTCATTTTGCATTATGCGATTGATATCTTCGAAAACCCGAGGGCGCATTTCTTCTCGATGAACGTCCTGATTTACTGTCTTCTTCTTTTTTTAACTTGGGATGTTGTCTTGGCCAGCTTCAATAAAGTAAAGATTTGACTTTCCAAACCTTTTGCTGAGTGTCGATTTCTGCCAAAATATCGCTATCATCGATGTCAGTCTTTACTTCACTACTCTGTAGATACGCTCATTCTGCGACTTTAGTGGGGCTTTGAGCATGTAACTTGCTTCGTCAAAGAACCAAACCGACTTCCACGAATCTCCTGGTTGAAATTTATCTATCATAAGCATTGATTTTTCAAGTCTTCTTTCTTTCTTTATGAACAACATTTAGGTTGTTACACTTGATTCTTCGATTATCATTTTAGCGATGACATTTTGAGAATGTCATTCACAGTCCAATGACATATTCAGTTGGTGTGATATTTCCCTTTGACGACGATGCCGTCTTCGTGCTGAACCAACTGGCGCAACATCCAAATCCAAAACAGCAGTCCGTGCATTGCTGCCAAATTTTGTGGCGGTAGCTGCTCCACACTTACGATGGGCTGTATTGCCTTCTTCTTTTATTCGCTTAGCCACAAGGGTGAACTGATTTTTTGTAATTGTGCTGAAGAAGTTCGGTTGAATTTCGCCGCATTTACCAAGGCCCCAAGTGGGATGCTCAGTTTTAAATAACATGATCACTTGACGCTGGAAATCAGTTAACTGAGGCATTTGCACAATATAATGAAATTGATGGTACTGGAATGTTCTTCTTATTTCATACTACGTAACAATACAAATCAACCAATCATATAACAGCTACAACAGCCAATTACAATTCTTAGGATTTCCAGTCGCAATTCTCAGAAATCGCAATTACAATTCTTGGAATTCCCAGATATTACAAACTATGCAAACATAAATTTGGAATTTCTTGCTTTCATACTGAGCACCCTGTATTTTGGATTGTATTTATAGAAAGCTAATGATCTGCAGTGCATAATTTACGAGCCTGTGGCTTTTCCCTAGGCCGAATTATTTGCCGTCAAACTTTTGATTATTATGGTCTATTTGGGTGACATACCAACAAATTTCTTTAAAATGTCAATTTTTCATTTCTCAATTGCAATATCTATGACAAAGAATCAGACGTTGAGCAAAATTCAAGCCTTCATCAGAATCAGATTAAGCCAAGTGTGTATTTAGTTAAAATCAAAGCATATTGGTGCGCTCAATTTGAAGTTATACGGACTTGAATATAAATTACCGGTAATTTACCGATAAATTACCAGTAAATTACCGGTAAAGTAACTTAAAATAAATTACCGGTAATTTTTAAACACTAGTTACAAACGATAGTCTGTATAGCATTTAAAGGACCAAACGTATATGGAAGGAATTTGTGCTACTTGGGTAGGCGCGCATTGCAGAAAAATCTATTGACATATATCAAAAACAGCACAATTGTACATAGAGCAAGTACGAAGACTTACTCCATGCAATTGTATATTCAACATGCTTGTGTTTATTATGCGCACATTGGAGTTTTATATCTAAATGTTATCCTAGAGAAAAACTCAAACTGGCATCTGAATGTAGACAATAAAGCACTAATATCAAAGTTTGCATGTAATAAAAATCGCTTTCTTGGAGTTATTTGTTATATACAGTGGCGTCTTCTCCGTACCTGCGAGGCCTTCGGCGCATCCTCAAAAATAATTTTCCAACAATCGTAAAAATGAAAAGTGTCATCATTCATTTAAATTCGATAGCTTCTCGTGATAGCTGTGCACAGCTTTCCGTCTCAAAGTCAGACGCTTAATCTCAGAGCTAAGTTTTGCAGCACGTGCTCGAATCACAGCTGTTTTCTTCGAACAATTAGACACACAAGCTAGTCGTGTGTCCAGACGGAGCACTGATGCTCAGACAGCGAAAGAGAGTTGTGTGTGTGTGAGGCAGTAAGCGCACGCGCCCGCGACAATATTGGCTTTCCCGATAGACATGATGCTTTGCCTTCTCCAATTTTTGCAATGAAATTCTACGCAATTCTTAATCAAGGCGCGGTACCTAAATATAGTAAGGGAAGTGCAACCCAATTGTTCCCGGATTCGCTTAATGTCAGAGAAGCACTACGTCGACAGTAGCAGATGACTGACGTTCAGACAAGACTGTGATCAGATGATGAGCGTTCTCCAATGAATGCAGAGTAATGCATCTGACTCGAAAACCCAGATGCGGTAGAATTCCATAATTTGTTTTTACGTGATTGATGTGACGCTATGTTGAGTACGTACTGCAGATGAGATCATAACCACGCCTTTCGTCCGAAGGGAATATACTGAAAAGATGACAGTCGTCAAGCAAGGCAGGCCAACACCTGATATAAAATGAAGGTAGTCACTGAGAAAGAAATAAGAAGCATTACACTAGACATTTTAATGCATCAAAATTTCAAACATGTGAGTGGCTGACCGGCCGTCAGAAACACAGGAAACTGCATGTTGGCCTTGCCTCCTTTTTTCTCGAGATAATGTGGTCTCAGCTCCTTGAGTAAGGCGGTTAAGCGACATGAGCAATCACTTCTCATGTGCACATTCACTTGGTCTTAAATAATGTTCGGAATGTTGTTATTAAAAATTCATTTAAATTCATGAAAATTAATATTGCAACACAAAAGTGCTTGGTATAGAAATAGTATTCCAATGCCGAGTGCCTATGGTGTGGGAGCACGCGACGCCACTGATATATAGGGCTGCATTCAAGAATTTGAAGTTTTAATTGACTATCACAGGACAATCTGGAACGCGAAACAATTCTCCTATGACACTTTATTAAGTTTTGGGGCTTTTAAAATGTTCGGTGCACCGGTGGGGACAGGTTCGGATAACGCACAACCCCAATTTTTCTTTCATCCCTTATTCAAGTACTTTTTCAAAGTACCCACGTACTTTTTCAAACCTGCCACTTCAAGAACTACTCGTTGACATGACCTTAAAGCATAGAATACAGGTATATTATTCCCCCCATCTCTACTCTATGAGTCAATTCCGTGATATTACGTGTCATTTCCTATGTATCCCTACTCAATGCCTTAAAGTCTTCAAAAATCCTTTAAGGGTTCAAGCTCGGGAATACATTTTCTCAACGCGTAATGGACGCTTGGAATTCGCTCCCGCCATTGTTGAATTGACTTCTCTTCGGGATTTCAAGAAGAGCCTGTACAATTTTCTGCCCTGAGAAGCGGGCTTTGTGAGGCTTTCTTTACCAGTGCGAATGTATGTGATCGCTTTCGTGTATGTGCTGACTCTGCTCTACTCACTGACGTGATGTAGAGGCCTACTCTGTAAATTTTATTTACCTATAAGTGCTATGCTCTTATAGGAGTAATAATTTCTCATTTAGTACATTCTTTGATAGCGTTCAAACAGCACATGCTACCTTGATTATGCTATAGCCTTTACTCTGGATGTCGACAGCTTGTGGAGTATCGCAAGCTTTTCCACTGACATTTCGAAATGGTATTTTATGCTTTGAACTTATCCAACCATCCGCCACTGCATTGCGTTTCTGTCCGAGCTGTCGGTTAATATTCTCTTTGAGAAGCGATCCAGTTGCACATATGTTTAAGCCACTCTTATTATCCGCGCCTAAGTATCTTCACTGATTCCTTTTTGTAGTTTTGTCTTGAAGTTTATACATGCATGGGTTCGTTTTCCAGGTTGAGACCATCGTATTTGTCGCTCGCATTATATAGGGCAAAACTTCCGCTTGAGCATGGAACATTCTTTCTGAATGCTCGCACGTTTAATCATGAAGCTCGAATATGAGGGACTGACGCTTATCTGACATGGTGAAGACGCACAGAATTGTTTTATCTTAGGATTATGTTAAGAGTACTTCAACACCTCATCAGAATATTATTGAAAAAATACACACTACTGCTAATGTATTTAGTAGAAGGTATCTGGCCTTTTAAAAGACACGAAAGACAAAAAGTGATACACACTAAGATACTTAGGCATGCCTGGTGTAAGGCTGCGTTTACAAGTGCAATTTAATTGCTGACACTTTTCGATCCATGATGAGTAAGAAAAGAATGGACTAACCATTGAAGTAAAGGGATGACTTCGATAATCGTGCTTCGTGCGTCACCAGACAATAGCAATTTCGTGAATAGTGACAAAGAGAAATGATGATTCATCAGCACATTATCCTCTGAGTGTCAGTAAAAAGTGGCGAACATAGCGCTACTTTTAGCTGACACAGAGGATTATGAGCTGATGAGATCAATGCACTTCTCTGTATAATCATTCACGAAATTGCTATTGTCTGGTGACGCACGAAGCACGGTTATTGAAGATATGCTTTTGCTTACATTGTTTGTAATTCTTTTCTGACTCATTATGGATCGAAAAGTATCAGCAATCAAGCTGCACGTGGAAACGCAGTCTATGAGGATGCTGTCGATACTTGCGTGATGATCGATTTAGAGCATCGCAAACCGCGATGAGTGAAGCAAAATGTTTTTCTTGCTTCATTTTTGTATGTTGTCAAACCAGTCGCCCGTTTATCTTCATTTTTCAAATATGACCACAGAATTAAATATTTTGTTTATCTGCTTCGGTTTGCTAGAAGTGTGATTAATACGAAATGGATGGCACATTGTGGAACCTATTAGGTGGGCAAGAAGGAATTCCTAATAACTTACAGAGATAGGAAAAAAAGTCGTGCGTCGCTTGCGGATTAATGTGAGTTCCAGCAAAGTGCTTCGATTGCCAAAATTCCTTCAGATTCGAAGAATTCAGATCATTGCCCACAAGTTTTCTCCATAATGTTGACCCTTCCGATCATTATTAAAGAAAGTAGCAGGCGTACGAAAATTAGTTCACTTGATGATTTCACATCCTCTCCTCGGCATTGCTCACTGTATAGTGCATACATTGAATCGAAGCCACACATCGATGTGTGTTTTGGTGTGTGCGAAGTGATAGCACAGCACGCACGCATCTCTCACTGGCTCTGGTGTCCTTTGCTGACAGCTTATTGTTTGCCATTTCCAATAGCAAGTGATACACAAATTATCCATTCGAGAAGGAGCAAGTTGTGTGATGTGATGTGCCATTTCGATATTAAGGTTA
This sequence comes from Prostheceraeus crozeri, assembly GCA_907163375.1. Taxonomy (NCBI): domain Eukaryota; kingdom Metazoa; phylum Platyhelminthes; order Polycladida; family Euryleptidae; genus Prostheceraeus; species Prostheceraeus crozeri. Next base: position 420,419 of record CAJQUW010005362.1, read on the forward strand.
CATACAATTCTTCCTTTCTAGGAAACCGAAGCGCGCGCAGATGAATCTAATTCTGTGAATATGACAGATTCAGGTCATGAGGATGAATTGATAACTTCATGTGCTCGATCAAACATATCAAAAATTAAAAAAACCGTGAAAAAAGAATTCAAGTACAGATTCCTCAAATCTTGCAGTCGATTTTATTTTCTCACGCATGTGAACTATTTTCCTTTTCACCGGTTTTTCATGTTTAACAAGCATTACATACACCAAATGGCGATCAGAAAAAGGGCCAGCGATGATACTGTTCGGCATATGATTAGGTAGATTAGATCATTCATTAGGAGTTAGATGTGTGATATTATAATCAAATACACACCATTAATAATCAGTTTTTTTTGTATTCATCTAAATTTCAGCGACTACAGAGAAAAGTTTAAGCGTCATTTGAGCATTTAAAAATATTTTGATAGAGCACTGATACAAAACGTGACAGTGAACCTGTACTGAAAAATGCGTAATTGTAATGAAGGGAAGTATATTTACATTCACGAGCAATGTCACCAAATTCATCAATATCTGTTACATGTAGATACATCTTGTGCACAACAAATAGTCAGTGATGCTAGATGAGAACAGCATGGAATGACTTCAAAGATTATGTCGTTATACCCATAGCAGTAAGTAGGCCCAAAAGGATTTGATGTATTCGGCGCACTACTCCTTTTCAAGATGACGGGGCTTTCCAAAATATTTGAACCTCTATTCAGAAACTCTTGAATTGCGTCCCATTTTGTTGAAGGAGTAATATTCAGTTTCACCGTGTCAACTGAAGCTGATGAGTTATCGGCCCACGCATTTGAACCGACTTGGCATGATGGAACCAAACAATTGCTGCTCCCTTTGTTCCTAAGAAGTGGTAGTGTAAAATTGCATCGATAATAAGTGTTGAAGTTATAGTGACCTGGGAAATTAGTATGAAGAACCACTTTCTTTAGTCGATGACTGTGAGCATCGAATAAAAGATCCATACCCAGAGTAAAGTAATTGAAGAAGTAATCAGCCTTCCGACAATGTATCCTCCGATGACCATCTGGAGAATGAATTTTCATTTTGTCCTCCGATTTGAAGAAAACCCGAACTGGTGATCCAATTGCACTTAAAACATCTTCCACAGTGTCACCAAACTGAATAGATGTACGAAGATTTTCCCTCTCTGGTTCACCAGTTTTCGTTTGAAACAGTGCCTCAGAGAGTAAGTCAAAAACAAACTCTTTTACTTCACCATTTTCTCTTTTGATATCCAGTTTTTCTAGATATATTCCGCCATGATAGCATTGTAATGGAATAGGTAGATAAACTTTCGTATCATTGAGACAGTTCCCTAAAAATATATTTATCTTGGACACCAACGGCGAAAATCCATTCGGAACATTATTGCTACGAAAATTTGCATGACTTTCTTTACCAGTAAGAGCAGGAAAGCTGAAGGATATGCCACGATAATGAAGCACATAAAAGTCCCCATTTGTGTCACCTGGAGTTGTACAAGTGAAATTTTGATATATTTGATCGATTGTAGGAAGAATAGATGGCGGATTGTTGAAATGACACCCATAATACTTCAACTTTACTTTGGTTAAATCAAAGATCTCAATTTGTTGCAGTCTTTGCAACTCCGGATCAAATATAAGCTTTATGCCATCATTTGCCATATTAATTTCCAGATTCATATGGAGAGGTATTTTGTCGCTGTATAAGACTTGAACGTTTCTAATAACGCTGTCCTCCCTTCTTATAATATCCACTGCTTGTTGAAAAGGCATACCAATCAGGAATTTCCATACTTCATTTCCGATTGAAGTCTCAGGCGTTACTTCTAGGTCCAACATTTCTCAGCTGTAAACAATAATTGATCAGCTGACTAGATTTAAAACCAATAATACAAACACAATTACAAATAAGTACATTTGAAATATTATTTCTAAGAAGCCACGACAAGCACCAAAATGATGACACATTCTGAAGAATAATCATCGTATGACCACGCGGGTGTTCGGATACAATTTGTCCTGACACAGCAACTGGATTTCATCAAGTTCCCTCTTTCTGCCATCATTTCCATTTTGTTGATCCTGAAGCATCACTCATATTTGACCAACAGGTGATAGGCGAGGACAGAAGTCTTCTGGGTTAAATTTCGTTGTTCTACTTCTTCGGAAGAATGGGTTGGGTTATTGTTTAAAAAAATGATCGATTTCCTCTGTTATAACTAAGGTTGTATCGAAGAATGACAAGATTTCAATGGATTTCAATGACTAACTTTTAAACCTTTTTTCTAATACGCTGTAAGCTTCTCACTGATAAATAATCAAAAATTGCTCACCCTAAATCAAGTCTTCTTTTCAAGATCTTCGGTTTATTTTGAATGGTGAATGATGAAAAATCAATGCATGTTCAACAATTGGTGAAGAATTTCACAAATCTTCTGAAAGTCTGAATATGTTAATTGTCAGCTGATTTATATGTTTGTTTAAATATTATACATTTTCTATCGAACCGGGTTTCAAGGTTAAACGAATCTGCTCTTGTGAGACTAAACTACCAACTTCTTAGTCAAGTGGATGACGCTAAATGAAATAACATTTAGACCATATTATGGAGTTTCATGTAAATCATCATGATTATTTGATGGAAGCTTGTGAAGTCGTAGGAAGTAACTCCTTAAAATTAATTAAAGCCAACTATGTAGTAGACTGTATTCGAACTAGGCAATATCTTCCGCATCCTCAGTTCCTCGTTCATTTGGTGTTTATTTCCTTTTGCTCAGTTCGCCGTTCATTCTCAATTTGCGCGATACCATTCAGTTTGCCAATGAAGTCATTTTTTTCACCTTGTCAGGTGTCAAGGCGGAGCGGCTTATTTCTCGAAAGCGGATCAACAGTCCGAGTAGAGGTATGGAAGTAGAAGCAGGCTTTTTTCCTTGTTGACGGAGCTGGCTGTCGGAAAAAGCAGGATGCCAATGGTACTTGGATTCGCGTGGGACGAGAACTTGGTTCGGTGATAAAGCTTGTGTAAAATTGCAGGCAGATGTCACCCGGTAATGTTTTCATAAAAACTGTCCTTTGGTCAATGAAAAGTGAAACACTAGAAATCTTCATAATTTTCTATACTCCCAAAAAGTTTTGAATTTTCGGAGTACACCAAAAGTTAGTGATAATATCCTTGATTTATCAATTGATTCACCTTTCTTACTTTTTTGTAATTGCAAGATAGATAGCGCGGTTCTTGAAATTTCGTGACCAAACTATGAATATATCAGTTCAACAATAACAAAATTCATTGAGGTGATACGAATATCCGGAGAGAATTCAAAAATGTCTTAAATTGCACAGCTACTTCTCTTTTACTACTCGTTTATTATCGTTCGGTTCCCCAAGTTTGAGAGTGCGACATTTAGGCTACGTCGGTTCTTGTTCGTATGATTGTGCCTCCTCCACACTGTCCGGTATTGCGCAAGTCGATAGTTGATATGTAGGAGCTTTATATCCTTCCTAACATTGTGCATCCACTTTTTACTTTAACCGCCCTTGATGTTCGGACCCAGTATCTCAAGATCGATCACTCCCTTCGGTCACTTGCAGTCACATTCCTTGGAGGTTACCGCACCACCTTAAGTAATTTTGCCGCAACTCGGCATCCAAATCGTTCAGGACAAGCATCCTTCGAAAGTTGCACGTCGAACGCCGCTCATTCAGTTTTACCGCACACATTCATCGTATCATAGAGTTCTCGTTCTTGGTGATGTGTGCTGGATCTGCTTTGATGGACCATCTTTCCGAAACATACAACAGCACGCTCCGTGTCACGAATCAGGACTGGCAACAGATCATGGAAATTATTACAAGCACTTATTTTACGCCCAGTTACCACCCAAGCACATCACCAAAACGAACACGTCTTCTACAACCGCAGATAAGTCGTTGCCAATTGCATCTGAGTGACCTGTGTCTGTGATGTGGGGGGTTCTCCTTAGCAACGTGTAACTGACGGATCAGTGCATCTACGGTGCACTCATTTTTCGGCAAGTTGAGCAGCGGATCGAGTTCCTTTCCACACCCTTCTTGTAGACAACACAGGGGAACTTTCCTTCCTCTCACTAATTGCTGACCACTCCGGCTGATAAGAACCTCATTCATATCGATGATGACTGCCATTCCTTTCGCCTCCAGGTTTGCCTTCCTGCAAAAGAAACGAGCCTTTAAATCTCCGGCTGAGTCCGATGTTATAACTAAGTCATCCGCGTGGAGAATCTCTTGAGGGCATCCACGACGGTCCTGTGAAATACCCTCCATGACGATGGTGAAGAGTAGAAGGCTTAGTACTGGGCCTTGATGAAGACCAACATTGACATTGAAATTTTCACCCGTTACGTTGTAGGACACTGAATGTTCCTACATGCATTGAACAGTTGAGACAATCCATTCATCGATTCCGAGCTTCCTCATGGACCACCACAATACGCTCCTGGCACACAGTCAAATACCTTTTCAATATCCACATACAGAAGCGTACAAATCCATCTTCTTGCTGATGTACTTCTTCTGTAGAGGCCTGAGGATGAATATGACATCAATAGTACCTTCACCCTTCATAAAGCCATTGCATTTCATCAATGTGGACAGATTCACGGATGGCATCTGCTAAGACGTGTTCAATGATCTTCACAACATAGTGAAGCATATTCAGGCCCCCGGTAACTGTTGCTGTCAAGTGCGTCTCTTTTGCCTTGATACGTGTTCACGATGACGGAGAGATTCCAATCGTTGGGGATTTTTCTGATTTATGACTACAACTATCATTTCTATGCCCACTTCGGAAAGCCCGGGTCTCTGCTGATACCACCTCTACTCCAACCTGAGACACTGTTAGAGACCCTATTATTGTCTCTTTGATCCCAGTCCGAAGGCTCACAACATCGTCAATTATCTGGCTCGTCTACAAGAACGTAACTTCAGTTACCTTATTCTGCAATTCAGTACAACGGACTGCTACCTAGATTTCCACAGTTTGCGCTTAGCTGGGAACTGACTTGGTAAACTGGATAACTTTGAGATAGTGAAAACACATAATCAATTTATGTTGTGATCAGGTATCCCGCGGCCCTTGAAAACCCTTTGATTTCGAAAAGACAAATACAAGGCCTTGAATACCCTTGAATTTTGAAATCACCCATGAAAAGTCTTGAATTTTGATGAAATCATCAATTCAAATATTTTACATGTTAAAATATTGAAAGGGTCTACATATTATGTAATACAAGGTACTTAATTTTGAAAATGAATATAAATACAGTGTTGTGTAGCAATAATTCACATGTACGAACACTTGCATGGGTTAAAACACGTTTCTCATTTGAGTGTAGGGATTATACATGTGCCCCGTATATATCATACAATTCCGTAGGTATTTTGTGTTCTAAGCTTGCAAGTAACGCGATAACACAGTTTGCTTCATTAACCTATAATTGTCCCGTATGCTACCTGCACTTCCTTCGCTTGCACTGACGCTACCTTGGCTTCTAATGGTGCCCCTTCGCTTTCATCGGGGCTCCCTTGTCTTCTGATGTCGCTCTCTTAGCTTTCAACGAATGGTCTCATGGGTCGAACGAATGGTACCGTATTATCGCGCTTTTAAGCACATGTGCTTATAAGCGGGAAAAATGCATCAGTGGGAAATTGCTGTGTTTTTTACTAATTGCAACATTCATCGCGATGACTCGAGTACATACTCGAACAGCCACGAGGGTAATGTATGACCTAAAAGTAGCGCTATTGATTCATGTTTATCTTAGCGTTTCATTTCCTTTAATGTAATAATTTACAAGAAATAGTCCATAAGTTGCATAATAATTTATAAGCCAATTTTGAACGTGTTCTTTTATCAAATAGCCCAAAATTGTTGCTTATGGTATGTCATAGCAATAATTGTAACATAAAGCGAAATATAAGAGGGTGAAGCAGTTGTCTATTGTGTCACACAAACAAGATGGCAATCTGATCTAACGGAACGTTTCGAAAATGCTGATGAAAACAGAACTTTACTTAGCAAACCTATTTGTCAATGATTTCACAGTCAATACTGTGAATACTACTATCATTGTCACTACTTTCTTCACCACTCTTTTCATTGTCGCTGTCGGATTCACCTGTATAGTTCTCCAAGTCAGATGCTTCACTGTCCTCCACGTCATCGTCCACTTCACTGGGGTCTGTTCCAGCAAGAAGAGATTGCAACTTTGAGTGAAGAACTTCATCGCCATCACAATCCTGGATACCTGTTTAAATGAATGAGCGCTTTAAGATGTCGCGGAACATTTCACGCCATGCCTCTGAAACCCATTGTGCTACCATCTCGTAACTCGCACCTTTGCGCTTGCCGGTTCGTGTATATTCTCGGTCACCGTTCAAGAGCCATTCTTTCCACCTTCGCATGGCATCCTTGAATGGTTTATTCAAATGACCATCCAATGGTTGCAACAAAGGCGTCATTCCTCCTGGAATATAAGCCAAACGCGTTTTCTCCTTTTCGAATGCTGCTTTCACATCTTCGTGCGTATGACATCGCGCTGTGTCCAGTGTAAGCACACATGATGGCTTGAAGATCGATCCTGGGCGTGCTTTCCACACTTTGTGAAGATACTCACTCTTCATGAACTCGTTTGTCATGCTGCCACCTTTTGATGCTGAGACAACAACATCACCAAAATTGCCACGTGGAGGCTTTTTCAGTCCTCGGAATATAATCATCGGTGGCAATTTGTGTCCAGTAGATAGCACAGTCAACACAACCGTGTACCGCAGCTTTTCTTTGCCGGTGGTGCGACTTCGAATTGTCTTGACTCCTTTGAAATCGATGGAAGTGTTGCTTGGTAAATCAAACCACATCGGGGTTTCATCCATGTTACCCACAATAGGACACTTCTCACGAATTTCTTTTATGTCCTTCAACCAATTGCGTGCTAATTCTTGGGCATTTTCGGGGATCTTTTGTCCGACAAATGTAACACGTCGCTCTACAAGATTGTTTCGTCTCATAAACCGCTTCAACCAGCCATATATGCCCGAAATTTGGACGGTTCCTTTGTCGGATAGGTCACTGGGAATCGTCTCTTCGCTTCAGAACGGATTGCATTGCCATGAACAGCCATCCCTTGGTTTCGAAGATGTTTGATGTATTCAACCATTTCTGATTCAAACTCAGGGTAAACAGCTTTCAATTTGTAGGGCAGCCGCATTCGTTTACGACTGATAAAATCATGATGACTTTGACTGCTGCATGCCTTGAGTTCACTTGCCTTGTCCCTCCAATCTTGTACTTGTCTTCGGTTGACATTATGTACTTTTGCTGTGGCTGAGACATTCCCACCATTGTTCTCCAAAGTGGCCAGTACTTCGTTTTTAAATGAAATCGTGTATGACCTGCGTCTACTCATCTCGCACCAAGCTTTCAGACTGAAATGTGATCGCAAGCAACTTTATTGATGGGAAAATTGCCATTGGCACAGAGTCACTACCACTCCGACTAGTTGCTAGCAAGACGCTGCTTTTAATTAGCGAAGAAGAAAGTTATTGGTATCTAAGGAGCGGAGCCCATCCTTTGTAGCAGTAGCGCCTTGAGTTGTGTAAATTATGTTGTCAAAGGAGGTCGGAACTCGGAAGAGGTCGATTGAGCGGAGCCCATCCCTTGTAGCAGTAGCGCCTTGACTTGTGAAAGTTATGCTGTCAAAGGAGGTCAGCTTATGCAACTCAATAAGAACAGCTGTGCATTAGCATTGACGGAGATTTTCAACCTCATTTGTAAGCTGATGGAGCAGGAATCAGAGTTCAACATGTGAAGTGAAAATACATGTTTCGCGCATAATAATTAGCTAATGTTCATTATATTGATGCACCTGAAGTTCTCTTAAATCATGTGGGCTACGAAGAGAGACGAAAAATCACATTGACTAGGGTGTGCCTATATCAGGATATTAGCACATGTGCTTATAAGCGAACAAAATACACATCTGCATCACAGTGAAAACAAGCTTTTTTGGCTTATAAGCACATGTACCTAAAAGCGCGATAATACGGTATTCATGGTGTGAAATCATCATTTTACTCATTCTTTTGATCATAAGCTTGTTCCTAAGTTTCCCAAAACCATTCGTTTGACTTAAACCAATAATTGTAAGAAAACTGATTGTGGTATTTATAGAATCCCGTGTTTAAATTGTAGCAAATTTTGATGTAGGGGAATCCTGGAGATCTTTTGATACTCGATTTATGGAACATAGAGAAGCTATTGCTAATTTTGATATGAATAATGCCCTTGCCTACCATTTTCACAGCACAAGACATTTTATTGATTTTGATCGTTGTAAAGTTTTATCGCGTTGTAACAACCTGTCAGACGAGATTTAGAATGTTTTATTAAGTCCAATCAACCTAATGTACTGAATCTTCACGATGGTCTTTATCAACATGATGTGCCTACCGCAAACAGACTTGTTAATAGCGTTCATGTCCGATAACTGCTGGAGCTTTGCACTGTCAACGTTCTGTCCATTCCAGTAGAGTGTTTTCACTTGATAATGTTCGTAGCATCACCCGAAACGACGTGACTTCATATTTTTTAAATTTTTTCCAACACATCTTATTATTCAGCATGGTATTTTCATTAAATTGATTATTGGAATATCAATTATGAACGCATCCATCATCATTTGGAGGAATTGGAAGCATTGGATAAACATTAGTTCATTTCATTCTTCAACTCACGAACTTCAAATTCTTTGTTCAGGTCAGCTCAGTGGTAATAGCTGGAAGATCCCGTTCTCAGTTTCCACGTTCACCACTGAACTGCCGAAAACCGCTCACTCACTCACTGAAAAGTTCGAATGCACTGGTAGATTATCCCTAATGCGGTCGATGTTCAGAGCAACTCAACATCGACCGCAGTAGGCGCAGGACGCCGAAGACCCTGTCACGCCTGTTTTCATTTAATTTGTCATTTATGGAGCAATAATTGATTTCGAGTAAGCAACGTTCTTTTTTGAGCAGATAAACGGGGTTGTGGTGTCAGTATTTGATAATGTCGCAACCAAGTCAGAAATGTGAATTGAAATGCGAATGATCCTTGATTTTGAAGCAATGTAAACGTGTTAACTATTGATGTCCAGACATGCTTCCACCTTCTTGGGCACGTTGTGTTATGTCGCTAGCAAAGTGAAATAAAGAGATTTGGACATTAGCCTACTCATTGAGCGGATAACCCTCCGAAAATTGAGAACAGATTTCTAAAAAAATCGTCAATTCCATGATATATGGATTTAAATTCGATGCACGGTGGGGTTGAAAGCCAAGGACGTACGGAAGATACTTGGCATGTACCCTGACGTCCGATCTGCCGAGCTCCATGGCAGATGATTTTGTGAATTGAAGCTGATATCATCTTTTCTGTTGTCCAGAGTCATTGTTAATTGTTAATACTACAAATAGTTCTGGTAATTTCATTTTCTCTTATCGCTGTCATGCAGTTCGAAATCCGGTGTCGTTGTCAGTTGAAAAACATCACGACACCGCAGCCCTACCGATGACTGTGGGGTCATCGACTGCTCATAGGGCATTTCCTATACCCAACCATCCCTTATCTTTGATGTTGACGCTCAAGAGTGGGTGGATACTAATTTATCTGGATTTTTCGTTTGATTGGGTAAGAAATATGCCTATGCGCAAATTGTGTTTCTGCTAAAACACACAAATTGAAAGCTATCATAAACAATGGGCGAACGAAAATTACGATTGTTAAACACAAAGCTCGCCACCAGTGAGTCATATTAAAGGTTCGTCAGCAGGAAAATCATCCAGCTTTGCATTCCGGGTCCTTTTATTTCCTGTATGCCCTGGTTGGCGGACCCAGTGCAACCTGTGAGTCTGAGAATCAGGGCATCTTATCACTTATGCAATCGTTGACTCTCGCACTTTCTCTTCCACATCTGTCCAGACCAGTTGTCATCCTCAATCTTACTCGCCGTTGTAGTCAGTCCACAGCCGAACCCACAGCCGTGTAGGTTGCTTTGCTTTCATACATACATCTTCTACGTTTTCAAAGTTAAGGGCGTCTGGATGACATCGACATTGTCGCACCTATGGTATGTTAGTACAGCCACGTAATTATTTGGATGGCTATCTGAAGGTGCAAAATTGTCAATCAGCAAGTTGTTTCATGTCAGTGTTTTTGTAGCATATTTGTAGCAAATGTTGCAAATTGTTAAAATGTAGTGATGTCAGAAATTGAGGCAGATAACCAACTAGAACGAACATGATTGGGTTTTAATCAGTTTACTGACTTCGTTTGGAGTTAATAAATCTATCAGTGTTAATATACAGCTCTCATGTTGATTGATCTCAATCATAGCTTTGATTCTCATGCATTCGCATACAAGAAGGCCTAATTATTCGTCAAAATTTAAGTTATGCCGGTTAACCACCTATCTTAACCGCTTGACCGGTCAGTCAAATAAGTTAATCGTTCTTATTTGTAAGGGACAAGTTACATTTGACTGTTGTGGAACATAATTAAATTTATGTCGCGCTTTTACGAGTGGTTCATAACATCCCAAACTTTTCAAAATGGCAAATTCGCCTCTAATCAGGAAATTTCCTCTACAACAAAGTGAAACGGCTATTGTGGGATAATAACATACGGAACCTTGCGTCTTTGTCCATAGCTAGTGATAAGGTCAAAAAAGTTGATAATGGAGCGTTTTTAGTGGTCTCTGTAACCCTTTAAACTGAGGTGGCCCATAACACCCCGCTCTCCCCAACTCGTACGTTCAAATTTTCGGTTCAATGTGGATGCAGGAATTCCAATTTCTCTCCTGGAAGGTAAGTGTAGTCAAGAAAGAAAATAATATGCGCAAAATGCATTACGAGTTAATCGCCAGGCGTTTCGGGTCCAGACCTTTTGTCAATGGTAGATATTTCGATAATGACATCAAACTTCTGATTTAATGCCTTAATGAATATAATGGACCTTGATCCATTTCAAGAAAAATCAATCTGGGAGATCAAGATCTCAACCTGAAAACATTTTCTGTCCTGAAGATGACTAGAATGCAGCTGAATTTTTTTTTGAGTTTTAGAACACAATATGTTATCATACTTACCTACTTGATCTTTAAACTATTTTATTTTACCTTGCTGTCTTAAAGTAGCAATTCATTTAAGAGTACTACCTGACTTTTAAGGTTATTCTGCTATCTATACGAAAAGTAGGCTTGTTGCTTAATTGTCAAAATGTATCGGCTGAAGAAACCACCGACAATAAGTATGCAGCAACAAGTATCAAAGGAAATTCAATTATTGAAAAGAATATAAAAGTAAATATCACAGACTTTGTCTTTACAAGGATGAAAGAATGAAACCTGAACAGTGTTATTTCAAACAAAGTCCATTATGTATCGATGAAAGAAGATATAATTTGCTGCACATAGCATTAAAAGCATATATTTTTCAGGTGCAATTATGATGCCTCGACAAGCTGGGTTGCCACCCATGGCAGGGGATATAGGAGTTTCTCACCCCGGAGCACCACCGCAGTCAGGCACTGATGGTACACCACACCAATTGTCGACATCCGACGTTCAGAATATCCATAAATGGATTCGTGAATTAAATAATTGCAACACCAGAGAAAATGCCCTATTGGAACTTTGGTAAGTCAACATTTCGATGCACTTTGACTGAATCAACTTTGCCTTTTCAGAATCACTTGAAAAGTTATGAAATTTGTCATACTCATTGAAGTTTGAGGCATGATTTCGTCCGGTTTATTTTAATGCAACAATTTTTACATTATCAAATGTTAGATGTATATGTATTATTATTATTAGATGTATATGTATTATATGTATAATACCATTTTTATAAGTACTAGTTTACGGATGCATTCACCTGTAATAATATTGTAATCTGACTGATGTAAAAATGTGTTCTTATCGTTACAGTAAGAAACGTGAAAGTGTACCTGATATTGCTCCTTTGTTATGGAACTCCTTTGGAACAATCGCGGCTCTTCTGCATGAAATCGTCAGTATTTATCCGTATATCAATCAACCGCAGCTCAGTGTGAGTAATCACGTTATGAAGTGGTTTAGACAATCGTGTGTCTACCCAATCCATGACAATTTCTGAAGAGAATTTTTGTATTACCGGAATTAGGTATAAAACTTGTAGAAATTCTAATTCTGACAACATGGATCTTGCAAATTGAACTTAAAGTGCACTTTACATCGACGGATGGAAGGCGCTGGACGCCGGAAGCCCTGTCTTTTTTAACTGCGACTTATTTTGTGACATGCCAATGAACGTTTAACGGGAGAGTCCAGATGCTTTGTTCTACCTTGAATACATTGAAAACATGGCTATCCTCTCTCGCCGCCTACTTAACTGCGTCAATATGTATTTTTAATTCGGAATATATTCAGGTTAGGATTCTTTACAAAATTATGAAGGCTTTGACACTTAGCTAGTCTGTTGGCCACTCTTGAAAAACATGAATGTCACCTATTTTGATGAACTTTAATTTATAATAACTAGGGTTTTTCATCGGGAAAAATATTCGAATTTTATTTTATTCGACGAGTAATTTTCCTTCATTTATCCAGCAAAAGAGATCGATTATGAACAATAAAATACGACTTTCAAGTTGAAAGTTTTGTATCATTTTAAAGTACAACATATGCATAAAAAATGTCACAATAAGATGGAGCCTAACTTCGACTGGAAAAATATTTTCAAATATCATTTCTTTTCATCCCAAATCATCTACGTGAGATTCATATTAGATCACTTAATTTTGACCAGATGACCACTCCTAGACCTGAGAACAAGCCTCATTCATCAAACCGAAAATATTTTTGATTTATCAAAGCGGCAGCTGCAACATTCAGCGTCGGTATCGAAAACAACGTCGGACTCCTACAACCATGTCAGCCGTCTGAATTGTTGGACTTCGCATTGACTATAATTGGGTAAAATCCATTTTCTATTCGCTTCAAAATCATTTACTTTAAGGGGAAGGATTTGAATATCAGTTTATTGCTGACTGGTTCACTAAACCTGAAGCAAGTGTTATGTGACGCTCGAGCTCAGATTCGTTTCCAATGAGAACTTCCAGACACGTTTTCAGCTGCTGATGTATTGTTACGGATACAAATGCTGTATTTTAAGTTGCTGCTTGTTATTATGTGCACAGTTATGCGTAAACTATCGCATGATATGTATAGCGGTTGGTATTCGATCATTGCGTGTCTTTGTAATTTCCCTACTGGTGAATAGAACCTATCGTTTTCTTAATTACTGTTTTTGACGGCTTACATATGAGTGACATAAGTAGATAGAAAATCTACTTAGTCTGATATTTAGTTTAATAATATTCGATCATAAAAGAATGAAGATAGAAGATGAAGTTTTGGCGTCACTATTTTGGACGGCGGTGACATAGTCAGACTTTTCTGAAGCGTTGTAGTGCTTTTTGTCTGAATGCCCTTCCTACCGACTTCCAATGACACTTACGGGCCTCGACCTCTGTACCGAAAGACCAAGCACTTAACCACTGTACCACGGAGACCACATAGATAATTTTATTCATTATTTCGAATAAAAAATCCTTATTTTTGGAAACTCCAATAGTGACATTTATTTTGGTTTAGCATGATGTAATTTAAAGCAGCATTTATTGATATTGAATTAATGGGTTTAAGCCAAGCAGTTAAAAGAAATAGTTGTAAATTGATGTTTTTTGCAGATTTTCACCGTAAAGACGGCCTTATCAATCAGATATACAACGATACAAGGGATACACCAAATTCAGAACCAGTGATTGATGTTCTATGCATTCCTCCATGTTGTTTATTATAAGACAACACAGATTCTCGTAGGCTCAAGTTGATGACACTGATATAGACGAAACATTAAAATCATTTTGGTATTTAGTTTAGTGTAAATTAGTTCCATGTAGTCTCTTTATATTACCATCTACCAACACAAGTTTTCTGATCATGCAATCATATAAAAACAAGTTTTCAGAAGTTTACTTTTCAAGGCAACCGGAAGCCTGAGGGTAAAAGTTTCATGTCACAAGCTCAACGGGCTTTTATTTGACGTGTATGATCACTTTGATCAGTAATATTCTGACGACTGCGTCCTAACTCTGCTGCACAAAATACTGAATAGTCGACCGTGATGGACACTCGCCTCTATATGCAATGCAGCCATCGTTGCATCCAAAGATAGCAAAGGCAGTAGTAGTCTTTATTTAATATCTTGAAATATTGCATAGCCTTTGATTGTATTCAGTTTTTTCGAATTCGGACATTTAATGCGTTAATAGAGATGAATTGCATTTCTGTATTCAATACTCGTTTGACGACATTGCTGTGCAGCTATGATTGAAATCGCATCAAACGTTTATCAAGTAATAATCGGTTGTATTATGAAGAGTTAGCTGAACAAACTGGATGTTCCGTTGTCAATGGACACCTGATTTTTCGTCCACCTAACACCAGATGCCTTCTCATCTACATAATCGTGCGAAGCTCCAAATTCATCATAATAAATATTTTTTCGAATATTCTCTTCTTGTTCCAAGAGACGATTAATATCAAAACCTTCATTTATCCCGTAGAATCCTAACCTATAGGCCTATATATGGCAAATTTAACTATCCATCTTGTCAGAATTCAAATATCAGCAATTTTTATACTTCGTCCGGAAACTTATTGGACGTGCCATGTATTTTAGTTTTTTTAAAAATAATGTGTATTCTTACATTTTTAATTAATATCAGAGTGTAATCCCATTTTTATGTCAGTTTGATTGAATGCAAGCATAATGACGATCTAGTTTCGAATCTATAGTAAGTATCTTTAAGAATCGAGAAACAAAATCGTCAGATATTTCAATATTCCAGTTTTGCTTGATGATAGTAATGGTTAACTTATTACATCATGCAATATGTACAGGGTGAGCATAAAGTCTTTCCCTGATTCCAACAATTAATATTGTGATGTTTTATTCAAAATATAAATTCTTTGACGATGCCATTCGTAAGCTTTGGTTTGTCGTAAGCAAAGTTTTGGTTTAATCACTTTTGAAGTACCGTATCAATCAATTCATACATAAAATTTCAACTCAATCAATTCTTATCAATTGATAATAATTTCTGATTCCGATAAAGACATCTTTGAAATCTCTTAGTATGATAATGAATAATTGTTGATACAAACGATAACTCTTGAGTGCCATATTAGAATCAATCAAGTCATATAGTTGACATACTGATCTCGTTTTGTTGATCTTCGATTGAACACATACTACATAAAATGAACATGATCTCATTTCATAGTTGACTTGTCGTCTCCCTAGTCATTCAATTTTTTTCCATCTTGTTGAACATTCATTTGTCCATGATAATCTGTCTAACATGGCATCAATGGTGGAGAACCTCAATGCGTTTTATGGTTTCATGAAACTAGGTCTCCGATAACTGTACAAAGGAATTTCCGATCACATTACGGCCGATCTCCTCCGGATGGGAAAAGCATAAACAACTGGTACGAAAAGTTCAAAGAGACTGGGAGCGTTGGCGATCTCAATAGAAGAGGGAGACCACCAACAAGTGGAGAAGTGGTAGAGTCACTACGGAGTTTTTTGAGAGGAGTCCAGCGAAATCAACTCGAAGAGCTTCACAAGAATTTGGTATTCCACAAACCGCTGGACTTCTTCCTATGGGGTTACGTAAAAGACAGTGTTTATCGCTCACCTGTTCGTGATCTCGAAACACTCAAATTGCGGTTTCGGGAAGCGATAGCGACCGTAAGTCTTGAGATGCTGGAAACACTTGGAGAGAAATTGATTATCGTTTGGATGTGCTCCGAGCTACGAAAGGAGCTCATGTTGAGGTGCATTGACAGTAGTTGAAATCAAATTAAATAAAAGATATTGGATGAAAAAAATTGTTTTGGTCTTATAAAAGCTAAAATTGATAAGAATTGATTAAATTGAAATTTCATGTATGAATTGATTGATACGGTACTTCAAAAGTGATTAAACCAAAACTTTGCTTACGACAAACCAAAGCTTACGAATGGCATCGTCAAAGAATTTATATTTTGAATAAAACATCACAATATTAATTGTTGGAATCAGGGAAAGACTTTATGCTCACCCTGTATTTACATACGTGGTGTGATCCAAAATGTCCCGGACTAACCTACTTGCAGATAACCTGTGATAACGAATACTACTTCAGATGTAAATTTAGGTCTTTAAGGCATGAGAAATATGGTCGCCGAAATTTTTCCGGTCAGTTTTCTATTTTTAAAAAATATTTTTACATTTTAACATGAATTTCTGTATTTTCTGAATTGATCGAGATCCGATTTGTCTTATTGTTATAGTTAGATTGATTTTGATTTGTACCTTATTTGACGGATATCTTTGCCATGAATATTGCACGTCTTTTGTTAATTGCTTCATGTGTTACGATATCAATCAGTGAAGTTCATTCAGCACGCATTCATTAAGAAATCCGTGTCAACGATGGTTCTTTGTTCTATCAGTTTTCATGATGGATGTGACAAGCGTGTCTTCAGTCGAATATCGCAGTGTGATACGATACCTCCTGATCCGCGGCTTCGCTAATGGTGACATTCTAAAGGAATTAAGCCTGGCATATGGAAGCAAAGCTCCATCGAGAACTACTGCTTATTTCTGGATAAGCGAATTTAAACGCGGAAGACAATCTGTGGAGCAAGATTTTTCAACTGTTGGTCGGCCGCAGGAGATTCCGGAAGAGAAATCGAGTCAGTGCGATGAAGTGATTACAGCACACAGAAGAATAACCATCCGTGAGTTGTCAAGAGAGTTGCGAATCAGTTATCACTCCTGTCATGACATCATCGAAAGACTTGGATATCGCAAACTGGCATCACGTTTCGTACCGAAGTTTCTGTCACCTGAAATGAAGGAGAACAGACTTCTGGCGGCACAGTCAAATTTGGATCTCCTCGAAATGCACGGAGATCAGTTTCTGAACTGCATCCTTACAGAGGATGAAACACCTTTAAGTTTGTATCTGCCTCAAAGTAAGTGAGAATCTGCAGAGTGGCGAAAATCAGGCGAGTCTGCCCCTTTGAAAATGCGATCCGGAACATCACATCGCCGGTCGTTGATGCTGACGGTCTTTTGGAACGCTTCGGGAATCCAACTGGTTGACTTTGCGGATAAAGGAGTAAGAATCAATAGCGAATATTATTCCAATCTGTTATCTGAAGCGAGGAAGAAAATAAGAAAGCCACGAAACATTCCCCTCTACTTGCTTCATGACAATGCTCCGATTCACACCTCGCAGGAGACAACCAATGCCTTAACGAGAAACGGATTTCAACTATTGAGCCATCCTCCTTATTCACCTGACTTGGCCCCAAGTGACTTCTATCTGTTTAGATTCCTCAAAAAGCATCTTCGTGGACACCATTTTGAATCGCCAGTTGAACTGCGGGATGCAGTTACTGAGTTTTTTGATTCTTTGACACCGGAATTTTTTCATAAAGCTTTTTGTGAATTGAGACTTCGTTGGCAAAAAGTGACGAATGCTAACGGCTCATACATTGAAAAGTAAACTGTTTTCTGGAACAAAACATTTGTTTTTCCGTTAATTATTAGTCAGGTTATTAGTGATAGCTTAACTGTCAAGTTAATCTAAATATATTAATTCTAAATCGCTAGAATTTATAGGAAAATCTTGAAATTCAGACAAAAATGTTTGAAAATTTTGAAAAAATAGAAAACTGACCGGAAAAATTTCGGCGACCATATTTCTCATGCCTTAAAGACCTAAATTTACATCTGAAGTAGTATTCGTTATCGCAGGTTATCTGCAAGTAGGTTAGTCCGGGACATTTTGGATCACACCACGTATATGTGCTGTGATGATATAACTTTTTGCGTATCAACATATTGTTCATGTAAGTATTTTCAAATTGTCGATTAAAAAAATTATTTATAAGCAAATTACTAAGTATTTCTACTAATTAACTATTTTTACTAAGTATTTACGAAGAATTTCGCAAACTCATGAAAATCAGTGACATTGATGAGAAAATAACATTAATATAGATCAATTAGAATTTTGAGTAGAGATATCCGCGAATCGAAAGCCGGTTTTTTAGCCGACTCAGTTAACCAGCATGCTGAAATTTCTATCATATAATGTTCACTTAGACATTGGTACGTGCTGCTACATAGTTTTGTAACGTGGGCCTGCTGTTATAGCGGTTACTCTATTATACGAAATTTATCTAAAATTACAAAATCAAATGCAGGCTCTGATTGAATTGTACGAGAGAAATATCCATAATCTGAGATACTGTAAGTTAAAACAGTGTACTTGCAAAGGAAGTTTGATCAACTTCGTAAACTAATTTGATTAACATAAGGCCTATATGTAGCATTCATACAATCAAAGACAACAAATAACATGGCTAACAAAAGAGTGGCGGAATTGTGCTTATCAATGTTTCAAATTGGGATGTATAGTGATTTGCTCATCATATATGTATCCTTTTTGTAATTGGAGTCACATCTTCTCAATTTTTGCGCCTAGAAGATGATGCTTGCTGTTTTCGAGTTCCACTTGGTGTAGGCCTATTCCAGCCTTTTTTGAAACAACCTATTTCAGATGGCATTGGTGAAAACCTATTTTAAGTAAAGTATAAATTCAATTCATATTTTTGCAGACAATTTCAACCAACAGCTCTGCAACCGTCTTGATGAATCACTCTCATTTCCATTATGAGAGAGTAGCCAAGAATGAAAGCATTACAGAAAAATTCTACAGGATTGCAGCGAGCATTACGCATACACTTGAAGTCCTAGTTTTTTGCTGTTAATCAGATCTGTCAGTCTTTTAAGTGTATTATATTCAAGGATCATAACTGGTCGGATCGAAAGGGTGCTTCAAGATTTTGCTTAGATGAGAAGGCATGAGAATGAAGTCTTTTTTTTATTTCAATACGCATGATACCATTATTATTCTTCGTGCTTGTTGGTCTATATATCTTTATTGTCACTTGCCTCTCGCTATTGGATAATTTAAAACTTGTGCGAGACATCTTGTCTCTAGCAGGAAAAGTTCCTGGTGCAATCAGACCTTAGTGTAGTAGATTGGTGGACAGAGAATGATAAGTGAAATATCCATCCATGCACATTTGTAAGCTCCGATTGGATACGTGATGACTGATATGGGGTAATAAACTAAAGAATAGTATAAGGGGAATGGCATTTGCTTTGGCACGCATTCGTCATTTCACTAGTTGCAAGGAAAATCGAAGCACCACATCAGTGCATAACAAATAAAATGTAGAAGCTATGTCAAATGGCCAACCGGGAAAATTCATGAAGAAGGCAATTGATTCGAAACATAGCACAATAATTCCATCGAATATTATTCAGATACATGGAAATTGATTCATGGAGGTATAAAAGATCATGCCAATTTTCTGCTCAATATACAACAGCTTATGTGATAAACTACATATGTAGTCTGGTGGGCGCAATCTTATGAAACTGCATTCAAATTTAGTTAAATTAGCAAAATCAGTTGGAAACCCTCATGGTGAATGCTAATAACCTGAGTCAATTGCACATGAAATTATGTTGAAATTGGAGCTGAACTTCCAGATTTATATTGGAATGAAAATAGCAAAACTGCACATGTAGTCTGAAATAGCGGATACGGCGTGTTGAGGCAGACGCATAAATTAGCCACGAATTTTTAAATGAAAACCAATCTGCAAAATTAGTAGTTTAATCGCGACATATCGCAGACCTGCTGCTTCCTCAGGCGAGTTAAGTAAATTGCACATGTAGTCTGGTGGGCTGATGAGGTTCAAATCTTCAATAGTGGTAAAAAGTTGACTTCTATAGATTTGATCAGCGGGCTGGTCCTCACTTCAATTTTGTCGTTATATTTTTTATTTCTGGTGAAGCTCATGCTTATTGTAATTTGCGTTAACGAATGTGTTAGACTTTTCTATATATGAGAAGAAGTTTATTTTTTGTGTATTAATTGACTACAAGTAACCGAAATGCGACTGTTCGACCTTTTTAGTTGCAGGCGCTTTTCGATAAAAGTAATGCACATGTAAATTGGCGCTCATAAGTTAATTTTTAAATGCCCAATAAATAAGAAAAGCAACATGTGAATGACGCATGTAATGTATTACAGCGTCATAAATTACAACTGAAAATGATTTTAAATATCGCCCATTGACCAGTTTGTTGTAATTAATGCCTTGTTTGTTGATCAGAAATCTTGCATTTCACTTCAGTGTAATTGCATGCTCTACTAATAAAAGCATGCAAAAGTGCAAGTATGTGGGTATTTTCCCGATCTCAGTACTATTTCAATTTCAGGCGCATCATTCAAACAGAGTTTGCAATGCTCTTGCATTATTGCAATGTGTGGCATCTCATCAAGAAACAAGATCTCAATTTCTGAGTGCGAATATTCCCTTATATTTGTATTCTTTTCTGCACACTCAAAGCAAAACACGACCTTTCGAATATCTAAGACTGACCAGTCTTGGAGTCATTGGAGCCCTTGTAAAGGTAATAATAATCCGATAATAATCCGTAATTTGATAATTATGCGGCTTTTTTGTAATCAAGCGTATCGATTATTTTTTCTGACTTGTATTGGTGTATTATTTGCATGTGAAATATGAGATAGGAATGATGTTGGTTGAGTAGGGATAGATCAGATATTTCAAAGTCTTTTCGCTTCGGTTATATAACTTCCGAGGGTTTTACTTATAAACGTTTTCAATATAATCGGCAATTTGATGCTTTTTCAATATGCTTGTTTTCAGTAATAGAACCGTAGCTTGGCCGATAGAAGCCAAAAACCAAAGTTTATTTCAAAGTTCTGTCATTTTTCGACCGCCACCGCCGCCATCCTCAGATTCTTTGTTATACTATAAGATAATTACATATGCTTGCAAGCCGTTTCAAAAACAATTGCACAAAAAAGTTAACCATTTTCGTGTTGAAGTCTTAGTTTCAATTTTAATAAATGATGCTTTATATGAAATCTTGTGCTTCATAGATTATTTTGACATAATTTTTTTTTGCTTTCTGAAAGTGGTCAGTTGTGGTCAGCAGGCCCTCAGAAAGAAAATTGAGTTTTTCTTGCAGGATTTTAATAAGACGACAGAATTTTTTAACGAAAATTTGCAGATAGTGTGAGATATCATTCAGCTTCATCGTGATATAGAGATTTTAAGATTCGTTGAATGTACTAAGAGATACAATACTAATAACTTTTACAGAAAAAATGCTGCCGAAAAAGTCTTACACAATTTTCTTCATTGATGAAGAATGAAGATGCTCCATTTTAATAAACTTTTAATAAAAACTTTTAATAAAAGGACATATTTAGTAATTTGAATTGGCAGTGTGTCTTCTCAGTTGTTGTCAGCAGACTTAAAAGTATGTATGTTTGATCAATTCATTCACCGATGCCTACACACGAAACTACGGAGTACAGAAAATTAAGATTATGACCACTGAATCGGACTCGTGTTAATCTTTCAGATAATGTATTTTTTTCGAATTCGGGCAACAATTTGTGCAATCTCATTTAATTTACACTTTTACCTAATTTTACGATACTTCTACGTTAAAAATGTCTTTAACAGTCAACTACACACAAATAACAACGTTTGCTGTATTAAACCTGGCGTTTTCGAGTTTGGGTTTAAAGAAATGCTGGTGTTATCAGCTCCAAGAATATGGAAGTTTTATAGAGATCGGTCCATCTGTTCACTGGCAAGCTTCAAATTTGTCACAACGCCAGAGAATTAGATCTTCACGTCCTGAGTATAGTCGTCCTTGCCATTACATGTAAGTAATGCAGTATAGGCAAGTGTGGAGTGGTGTACGTGTGGTTACTTCTCATGAAGTCATAAGTAAGTTATCACTAGGGCGGTCAATAAAGTCAAAAAGTCAATAGAATAAAAATACGGTCAAAATAAGCAAATGAAGTCAAAGTCAATAGAGTAAAAATAAGGTCAAATGTAGTCAAATAAGGTCAAAAAGTTGAAATAAGACAGCAAATTTTTCAGGAATCTGGTCTTCCCAGGCGCTATTTTTAGACACCTGGCCTTCCTAAGTGCTATTTTTAGATCTAGGTTTCCCGAACTCTTTTCAATCAAAACAAAAAGCTAAGCTATTGGGACACCAAATATTCCCGCAAGGATTTCAACGCACATAACTGCATCTTTATGTTAACTGACAATGACTATCTTTGATTGTTCGAAATGTCCAAGGCAGCTGAAAGTGATGCATCCAAGTGCAAAATAATTAGTTGCCAATATCCTCAAGAATTCAAAGTAACACCAAGGAATAAACTTTTCTGTGTGCTTTGTGAATGCCCGGTGAAATACTTGAAACAGTTTATGATTGACAGTCATCGTAAAAGTGTCAAACATGCGACGAAGTTACAAAGAATTACCTCTTCATCATCAGTACCCACCTCATCAAAGCATGAAAGTCAGACCTTGAACTTCAAACCTGATCTGGCTAAGCATGTAACAACAGCGTTTTTAGCCGCTGACATTCCTTTACATAAATTGGAGCATCAAGCGATACGAGATTTATTTGATTTTATGGGTCATCATTGCCCATCTGAGTCATCATGTCGGCAACATGTGCCAACACTCTTTCAGTTAGAACAACAGAAATTGTTTCGATATGTGAATGGAGAAAAAAATATTTATAATGGTGGACGAAACGGAAATTTCTGGTCGGAAGTTTACGAACATTCTAGTCGGAATTCTAGAAAAAGACTGAGGTTACTTATCTATATGACTGTAGACAGCTAGAAGGAGACATCAGTCATCTGACAGTGTACCATGCTATTGATGATGTTGTTAAAGATTTAAATGTTCATCGCAATAATTTCCTTTTACTGCTATCTGATGCAGCTCGTTATATGACTCCTGCGGGCCAAACTTTGAAGTCTATGTATCCATCATTATTTCATGTAACGTGTATGGCGCACCTGTTGCACAACAGGCATTGCTTGTGAAGTCGAAGCATGAGGCTGTCGACAGTCTGATTTCCTCAATCAAGGCTGCCACTGTTAAAAATGGTGATCGCCGTCTTCTTTTTGCATCAATTGGAAGTCCACTAAAGCCGGTCGTAACCAGATGGTGAACATGGTTAAACGCGGCTTTTTGGTATACAGACCACTTTTCCGACGTCAAACAAATTGTGTTGGGTTTCGAGGATGATGGATTACTTGTAAGTCGTGCAAAATCTGCAGTTTCCAGCACAGTAATTGTTGACCAACTCGTGGATGTGGCAACGTATAGACCTCTGCATCATCTTAATGGAGCGATGCGAAGGAATCAACTACAACATTCGTCAGGTAATACAAGACGTAAACAGTCTGGATTTCGGAATTGATTCCTGTGAAATCAAATCATATATAAACTTGCTATCTAAGATACATATAAACTTTATCTAAGAATGATATCATGGAGATTGTTAACTTGGCACGTGACGATATTTCACCAACTGAAGACAATCTTCTGTTGTGTGCACAATCAACCACAGCTGCGATCGAACGAAGCTTTTCCCAGTTGAAAAATCTCCTGCGCTTTAACCGAAACTTTTCTCCCCAAAACATTAAATACTATGCAATAATGAATTACAACGCCTGTAACAATTAACTCGTTGTTTAAGAGGCATTCCTTCTTTTCGTGAAGAACTTTGTATTTGTGGGCTCAATAATAAAATGTGTTTCTTTAATTAAAACAAGTAACGTTTTCTAGTGAGTCTGAAATGATGTTTTCTTTGGTTAAACAAAACTGAATTAGGTAAAAAGATAGAGTAAAAATTTTACATTTAAGTCAAAATTTTAGGTAAAAATTTACTTGAAAATAAAGTCAAAATTCGTAATTTTTTAGGTCAATAAAAAACCGCCCTAGTTATCACATTTAATTTCTCTTAAGGACACACTGTTAAGTGCTATCGACAAAGCGTATCGAGCAACCTAGAGCATTCCACAATTTCGCATGCTCGAAAATGAGTGAATTCGTACTTTGGGAAATTCAAAAATTTGGTTCGGACCCTGAGTAAGGTAAGCTCCCAAATTCTTTGAACCCTATGTTCTACTTGATCTGAGTCGATCAGCGACCGTGCAAGACCAACATGCACTCCAGAAGCTTCTCCGCGATGGTAATTGCTTCTACTTCTCAACCGCATCTTAATCTAACATTTCTGCATATATTGTACGTTTTTGAGTAGGCTAATCAGTGCATTAATTTCCCTATCATTCCAGACCGATGAACAGGATGTTATTCATTTCCTCCTCAATACTGAAATAATTCCACTCGCACTTCGGATAATGGAAAGTGGGAGTGAGCTGTCAAAAACAGTGGCAACTTTTATCCTTCAAAAGATTTTACTCGATGAATTGGGTTTGGAATACATTTGTCAGACATACGAACGTTTCGCTCATGTGGCAACTATTTTGGGGAAGATGGTGATGCATCTGGCAAAAGAACCTTCACAGCGGTTGCTCAAGCACGTTGTTCGCTGTTATCTCCGACTAGCTGATAATCCCAGGTATTTGCCCAAACGTTGAAGATATTGAATCAAGATTTTGCGCTAACAGGTGTTGAACTTTGTTCATTTCATAGACAAGTTCGCTAAACATACATTTGGTTTGAAGTGTTACTAATGTTTCTCTCAGATGGGCACTGTTACATTTCAAATAATGTGTTTATGAGAATAGCAGAATTTCACAAATTTAAGATTTGCAGACCTTCGTGCAGCATTTGTTAGGAGACTAGAGGATGGAGATACCCTTCAGAGTACCGGTTTGAAGACTAGTTCAAATATTAGAAGTACTCGTATCAATTGATGGCTATTCATCGTTGCGTTACCATTGTAGATAACAATGCTTTACGATTGTTTTGTTTCGTAACATATATCGAGATAAAATCATTTCATGTCTGTATTCTATTACTCATTTTAACCGTTTAGCATCCTTTTCTCCAGTGGGTTGCTTATGATTTGCCGAATGCTTCCATACATTTTGAAGACCGGCTTCCTCTGAGATCTAGTATCCGATTCCCCAAATAACCCCACAGACAACAAAAATTCACCATCTTCACCACTGGGAACCACACATCACCACCATTCACACAACCACCCAATTCAAGTGCAAAATAGCTCCAACACACCACGTCGGCACATGCATAGCGAACAGACACTCAACAGACACAGACGCTGAATACTCGCACAAATCTGCACCAATAAATCACCATTCTTGAAAGAATATCTACACAACATATGCCCAATGCCCATTCTTTTGCATATTACAAGACATGTCTCCTCTTGCACGCACATACTGTACATGTACAGCTCTCACATCCTGTGATCTTAGGGATTCCCCCCTCCAGTGTGCGGAGCTCATCCACCGCCACACCTGACGCCCCACTGGAGCACCCTACTAATCGCAAGAAGGGGGTGGGTTGACACCACTACCTCCGGTAGCCGACAGTCAAAAGATGCAGTCTCTTCCCAAGCGTTCCTCAATTGGCTTCTTTGGATTGGTCCTTTAACTTCTCAACTATGCTTTTTTTCCATAGGCTCGTTTAAGAAATTTTCACTAGGTGGCAAAATTGATGACCCACTTCTTTTTCATAGTCAAATATAGAGCAGTTCTGAAGGTTCCAACACATAAAGGCTCTAGAATTTATATATATGCTCGCAGTGCAAACGGGCCCATTATCATTATTGTCACTCCTATCATTATTACCGTAGTTATGTATAGCCAATTTGCGAATACGCGAAAATAGAAGTTAGATCGAAGTTACACGTGTTTCCATAAATTGACATTTAATAACTATTAGTCAGAATTCAGAAATTAAAACGGCACTAAAACTCTTTTTTTTACTAAGTTAAACTTGAACAGTTAGTTAGATAAACTTATATCAAGACATCACATATTCAGATTGAATTTTCCGTTTCGAAAAAATGTTTTTTTAAAATTTCTATGCATGAATCGGCCGGTTTCTGGCAATTTGTATCTCCTGTTCTTTGCGGTCAGAAATTTGGCCACAGCTGGACGAGGATCAAAATTGGCGGTACCGGAGCTGTTTTAAAGCGATTATCATCCGACAGTTGACAGTATCACGAGACATCGAGTTGCGGAGATCAGTTTTCAATTGTGTGTGACATTTTATGGCCCGTTCAGTCTGCATCGAATGCGGGGCAGTGGCAGTGCACGCTTGAACAAGCTTATTCAAGACACTCTCCCTTTCCTCCGATTTTTTAAGGATATCGTACAATTTTGCAGTCACAGAATCTTGTGGATTCCAGTTGCGGCAACCGTGTTGTACAAAAAATTCGATGCAGTCATCGGCTAGTTTTTTCAACAGCGTCAATACCGAAACTAGATATCACAAGATCACGACAGTTGCAATCATCTCTTTGGCATTTTGTCCATTAGCGAGAGCAACCATGGCAGTTACCTGCTCGTTCTGCTCCTCATTCAGACGTTCCTACGAGAAAGTTTCGAGCACACAGAACAACTTCCTTCCGAGCACTCTCGAAAGATCTTGAAAATGAGACGAATGAATTGAATTTCGTCCGCTTGCATGGAGGATCGGTTTCATCGCTTACTTGGTGGGGATCCTCGGTTTGGTACTTCTCTTCTCGGCCTCCTGGATAGACATCTTCCAGCATTAAATCAAGTGATTTCAGTACTTGATCCCGTTTACTCAGGTCAACACATCGTGACAAATGATCTTTGCGCCTCTTTTTGCAACTTTTGAAACTGATTCAGGAGATCTCCAACCAGACAAGTCATTCTCCAATTCAGTGAATCAGAGCGCCATGACTTAAGAAAGCCGTCGCACTTTTCTCTTTCAGATTTATTTCCGTTTTCTCCACGATCGCCAATGCATCAACATGAAGTCCCTATTAGCAATAGCGGCATCAACCAAGTTCAGTAAATGCTCGGCGAAACGAATTTCGTGATGCTTCGGAAAACGTTTGACTTCTTGTTCGCGATCAATACTACGTGCGTGAAACCGAATTTCTTCTTCCCGTGCAGGTGAAGACCGATAAAAAGTTGTCAAACTTCGAAGATCAGCAAGCCAGTGACGGAATTCCGATACTTGAGATTCTATGGATTCAAATGCAAGAGCCCACAGACCGCCCTTTTTGCCAGTGTTTGCGTTCTCACCATCTGTTGTGAGGCCAACCAGCTTCGCTTTGAACAGATTGTCGATACCGATGCTTTCTAATCTGTCTGTTAAAGCAGAAAGCATTCCTTGAGCTCCACGCATGTGACTGTGGCACTCGCCCAAGAATCCTACTCCCATGCTGTAGTCATTGTCGAGGTAACGAATTGTAGCAAACATAATGTCCACATTGTACTTGTCGACGGACTTGTCAAGTTGGATGCTGAAACAGTCGACTTGTCTGATCTTTTCTATTAACTTCTCGATTTCCCATTTCTGAAATAATTTTCATCATCTCAGAATACACATCAGGGCTGATGTAATGAAGGTCATCTGGACTTGTTGAGAATGGAGCAAAGGTTACGTCTAACCCATGGTCGACATATTGAGCTACTTGATTGTCAGCATGTTGTTGAGCAAGATAACGACTGGGCCAGGACCACGCTGACAATGTCTTAGTCATACTATCGTTGTGGATATCGACGGCCAATCGAATTAGTATTTTGATAACATTGCTCTCGTGCGTCTTCAACACTTTGACCCAAGGATGCGATTCACTTTGGGCCTTCCAAGCGTCTTAGTCCCGTTGGGCTCGTTCAGCTGTTGCGTGAACTTCACTTTTCAAGTGATCAATGAGTCGCTCAATTGCTTGCTTGCTGTCGCATCGCGCACCATCAGCCAGAGGAACCACTCCTCTTCTCGACGCCTTCTTGGCCTCAACGATGTTGTCCACAGCAAAGCGTACATTTGACGCCTTTTCGCTTTCCGATCTTTAGCAAAACAAGACAAGGAAATGCTGATTTTAACCAGGTTAAGTCGACTTTGCAGCCCTTGTACCAGCAATGACTTTCTTGAGTTTGTGATGTTGGCTCCGCATCTGTATTCGCTTGAATCGAGGTCTTACAAGAAACAGATTCTACTTTATTGGAAACTTCGGAAATTTGCTGAGAGTGGTCAGGTTTCAGAAGAAAACGTCGAATATCCATTCTGTAAAAAGAAAATGAAAATGTTTAACAGTGAATCAATCATCTGTAGCCTATAATTTCTTGTAATCAAAATTACTAGTAATTAATAAAGACCCAGCGTTACTTCATTTTTTTCAGGCTGTGTTGGTTTAGTTTACAGGATAATCATAACAAGCTGACAGGGTGAGCACGCTTCATTAGCAGCATCACGGAATCAAAATTCGGAATGAAATCTGCGTAGGAATTTTCAGTTGAATATTCAACTCTGTTGCAAATTCAACGAATCTATCCCATACTTTCATCTACTTCGAAAAGTAGTATCAGCACGTTATAATATCAATTTCCTAAATCCTACGAAGTAAAGTTAGTGTGGCGTAGGGGTACGATACTCCCTCATGCAGTTGAAAACTGAGGGTACTAATCCCAGTGGCGAGTTACTACTCATTTTGAACATGAACATTGGTAGTCATTGTACAATTATTATAAAGGTCAATAGAAATTTTGTGATACAATTACACGACTGAATAAATTCAACATTTGTCTCCAAAGTAAGAATAAATACCTAGCTAGGAGAGTGCCATCTACTTCCATACGAGGTAAATTTATGAAAATTCTCTAGCGTCCTGCATACAGTTCCTTGTTCTCTGGCAGGGAAAATATGTTAAAGATACAATCCTGTATAGGTCTATATGTAATTATATGTACGTTATGCGTAATATTCCATATTATGAATTTCATGTATATAATTCTTGATGTAATGTGTCATTAACTCATTACTATGATAAGAAAACCAAATATCTTACCTTTCATATAGTCTTGTTAACACTTCAAATTATCTGAAATGAAACTCAAATATGAAAGCGTGTTCAAATTCATTTGGAAATTAATTGCTGCAATCAAACGAAAGGTTTTACGACATGATTTGTTTATCGCATCGACTAAATCTGGAATATTTATAAAACGCATTAAACGAACTTGACCTCAAATAATGCTGACACCTAGTGAGACGCATTTCAAGTCACTAGGTGTCAAGAATTAATCACTAGGTGGTAAAAGTGACACCTAGTTACTATGTTAAACGAGGCTATGCTTTTTTCGATACATTTCATAGTTATCGATGAGCATTACTTTTACTCGTGTTGGTAAGTGAAAAAGGGATTCATTCTTAGCGACAGCATATCTGGTTCAAATGAGCCAGAAATCCTATTGTTTACGCCTGGTTTACCAGAGAAGCGGATGCAGGAGTTTAGAATACAGCCAGGAAAGTCATGAAGTTGATGCTGACAAATATAAACAGGCCTATACAATATATAAACTTGCGACATATCAAACTTATGAAAGTGTATTATCGCCATGGCTGGTGCTACATTTCACTCAAGACTCATCATTTGAGATATTCGATTCATTAAATAGGCTGATTAATTAAAAGTGACCATGAAAATGTTCGCAATCAAAAATTTAAATCATTTATTTAAAGAAGCTACACAAGAAAACACATGTTTTTCTTACCCTACACATGAAATGAATAACTTAGTGTGCCTATTGTTGATACACGATCTAAGTGGTTCATTAGTCAATTATTGAAAATGATTTTTTGTCATTTCGAATCAGCCGCAAATAATGACCTTATGTCTTATGCGGCAGTAATTCAAGTATCTAATTAATTGTTGATTATTTTCAGGGCCTGTGAGGCGTTGCGATCCTGCTTGCCAGATGAATTACGAGACTCAACATTTGCCCACATAATTCGTGACGATATCAGCACGAAGAGATGGCTGACTCAACTCTTGAAAACCTTGGAACCTCTCCCTTCGTCTTCTGGAGCCATGCTTCGAATGCAAATGAATCACTAATGAATTGCTTCATTGCAGCTGTCAGAAAACTGTAAATCTGGTTTGGGAACAAAGTAAGCGCCTTGCAGTAAAAGTCATGAATAGTGCAGTTACAATTTCATTAAGTTAGTAGAACTCTGAAAATTGCCTTTATTTCAACTGCGAGTGGCACTGGAAGCCAATTGGTCATTCCTTTTTAGAAAATTCCTAGTTGATCTGTAACTCTTGATCTAGAAATATGGATTCTTGAATTATTTGTCACCTTTAAGATCGAATAATTCATAGGTAGTCTGTGAGTTTTGACTTTAGAAAGAACGAATTTGTTAGTACTGATATTAGTTTTCTTGATTTTAAAAATTTCCGAATGCATTGTGTGATCGGTATCATGCATGATGCATGGTGCCAATCAAAAGATGGATCTCGCTAAGTTGCAATCCAGTAATACCAGATATAAAAGTGTGATTTCGGCTATTTATTATTACTTTCCTTCTTGGAAACACTGTGTGAACTATATTTCCTTCATTTTACTAATAGAATGAAATGACCCAAAATATCTAATAATGTTTCATCATCTGCATGTTAGGTTTATTCTTGACTCCTCTGGGCCATCAGTTTTTCGGTGCAAGATTTTTCCCTGTTGAAGAAAGCGAAATATCGAACTTCAACAAAATTCATTATTCCTTTAAAAGTATTCCTGATCTAGATATAAAATGGTAAACATTTTGAAACTTTCCGCATATGTGCCCTGAAGATTTGTTTGCGAAATGGACGGGTTTTCAGTGGTAGGATAGCTCTGTTGGCTAATGGCCTCACTTCAGTGCGGAAGTGCTGACGGACCATGGTTCGAGGCTGTGTGTGTAGATGTGCCACCACTTTCACCAAAGGTTATAAAGGTTAATGACCCTAATCTGGTGAGAGTTGCCAGTGTATGAAGGCTGACCCACCTCTTTGATGATAGCCTTGTTAGAGGCAGCTAAAAGTTTAAAATGAAAAGTCATATATTAAGATATAAAAGTTTATGTTTTTCGAGATGCCGCTCATCTGTGTTGACCAAAGATAAAGTTGGTCAGATCTATTCGCACACATAATGTTGGCCAATTGCGCCCACCTCCGCAATTTTGTCATTCTCAGAATCTGATTATTTCAAAATCATGCATGCCGCCAGGGGTGTGCAAGTTGAACAATTCTCCAATAAATCACAAAATCTCCGAAAATCACTGGGCAGAATTGAACATTATGTCCGAGAGGCTGTTTGGAAAACTCAGTAAGCATTTTAGTTTTCTGTTGTTCAAGGCTGTTCTTCAGTAGACAATCATCATCTGGATGCGGTGTGACTTGAATTTTGATTATTTGCTCCTGATCCTATGTTGTTTTGTATTATTTTTATGTCGTGTTGTTTTTTTCGCCTGTGGTGATGGTTCTCGGGCTGTTGATAGTTCAAGATGTCAGAAAACCTGAAGAGAGATGCATACAGTTGGTCATGTTGCTTAGGAGCTCCATGTTTCTCACTAAATATTTTTTACCAAGCCTCATTAGCTATTTCATTGAACTCTAACTAGAGGTTACTAACCCTAACCCAGTGAGCTACCCGTTTCCGGAAGGTGCCCTAACTTCTGAAAGTTATTTTCTATTTGTTTAAATAATTGTGTTCTTCCTCACAGTAGACATACTTATTTTTACTTCGCACATGATTGGACGTGAGTTACTGCATAATGGAGCATCCTATCAAGCTTAGAGAAATAATGTATGCTTGCTTTGTGATTGATTTCAACCATCCATGGTCAGTTCTTTCTGTGCTCTATCTACAAAGGAGGATACTGTAACTTTTCTATCTGATGGATAATTTCCATAAATACATGAAAATGCGTGTAAAGTATCACAGAAACGTGTATCATCATAGTAGCAAAAAGCAGGGATGCGGAAGCAATCAAATTTTTATCTCTGCCGCATCCGATTATAGGTAAATTGCTTCCAATTCCAGTAAGGAATTGCTTTGCTAGTAAGGTTACCAATTAGCGACATGAAGCAAGTCATGCATTAATTTGACTTGCTGAGCTCATGCAGATTTTGAACTTGAAGTGCGCTAGGCTTGTATAACTTTTCTGTTAACACAGGAGAAAGAAAAGCAGACGGCATATTTTCTGATGCGCCAGCGTCAAAGATGTTACAGGCAGGAGTGGTCGGTAATAGTGCGCAGGGAAACTATCGCAAGGAGCACTGAAAGCTCATTTACTAATTCACTTGAAAATGTCATCTGAACATCGTTTGTCCTCAAAATACTATTAACTATTCTATGAGACATATGACATGGCAGAGGGCGGGAAGACCGTAATTCAATAGGAATGCAAAACAGACTCAATTCTCTCTCGGTATGTTAGCCCTCAAATGAATGAAATATTTTACTGACGTTTTCGCATGAGACCCAATGTGTTATTTTGAGTTGTTAAAGCCAATATAAATCTGTTGAATGTACGAAACCATTTGATACTGTTAGAATATTATTAACATGAACGTATCATATCATGAAACATAATTTATCATTACAATTTAGCCTTCTTCCAATGAAAATTAGACACATTTCTATTCATTCATTTCTATTCATTCACATTTCAGACTAATTTCTATTTTTCTTAGGATTTTTCTTGTGAATCTACTAAATCTATTATATTCTATGATTCTTTTTGTAGATATATTTTGCCATCTTAAATCCACACTCGCTTATAGTATGAGATTTATACTATAATGTATAACCAAATGAATTACAATACAATCTTCACAAAAGCGCAATCTGTAGGCTAGGCCTACATCCAACATAGCGTTCAGAAAAACTAGCATCTCGGTTCGCATTGAAACATTTCGATTTTTGAAGAATGTTCAGCGCACAGTTTTGTCACAACTTGTACATACACGGGAACATTTTCGGTCAACAATACAGCGATGGCATATCTTTCTCTTTGATCTCGAAACGACTGAATTTACTCCATCAGATTCAGCACTTCCCGATGGTAAGTCAATGCCACATGTTGAAAGTGCATTCAGTATCGGACGCCTCACGCCGACAAAGGAGGAATCGGCTCTTCATCTCAACAGAGGCTGGACTAATTCTAATCCCAATTGGTCAATGAATAGCCTCCTTTTGAAGCACTTACCACGATTGCATTCCGGAAAACAGTGAGAATAAATTACGAAGGAATTTATAGCACCCAAATTCAGGATATTCATGAAATAGGCTAAAGGCCATCTCCTTGTCTTCCTCTGTACGCTGTAAGCATGTCAAAGCTGGTCAACTGTATCAACTGCTCCTTTGGTCTGATTATAGTACGATATTATATCTGGCTTACCACTTTGCGTATCCACCTTTTGGTCATGGTGCATCGTTGACAAAAGTAATAATACTATTGTTTTTCTTCGGAACAAACGACACAAGCGTTGTATCTTTATCGAATCCGAATGAAGATGAGCCAACTTCTCGTGATTTTTGGCCTGGAATTCCAAGGGAATATCAGCTTTATTTTTTCTCAAAGTTCAAACATCACGTATGTCTTTTGGACAACAGATCTGACGCCTAAGTAAAATCGGAAAAGTAATTGTCAGCAGTTACATTCCTGCCAGAGTGATACAAAGTCTCACAAAGATTTGTAACAACTTTCGCGGCCAGACCTGTATTTTGTTCTTTCCTAATCTTTCCAACATAAGTTAGACCATCATAAATGTATCTTGAATTGCAATCAACGAGAAAAATAGTTTCATTCCATATTTATCCGGCTTGGAGGGTAGATAGTGACGAAAAACAAAAATCATGAAAACATGCGGAACTTATGGAGCGATGGCCCGCTTGGAAGGGCTGTTTCAAAGCTACCATGCCTGTCAATAGGTTTGAAGCAATTCGGTGTCATTTGAGATTTGATAATTCTAGCAATCGTACTGAGAGGGCTTCAACAGACAAATTTGCTCCATTTAGAGATGTGTGGACTAACTTCATTACGAGATGCACGGAGGAATACACGTCATCAGCTGAGGTATGTATCGACGAAAAACTTATACCTTTTCGATTGTTTTCGTGATTTCCTTTAGACACACCAAGAAGATAAAGTAATCCAATAAACGCTTTCAATTCAACCATATCCATATGTTTCCACGTAGAATAATTGGATCCGTGTCTATTGGTAAACCGAAGAATCTCTGATAAAAGTTCAGAGGGAAAGAACAAATCAAAATTCCCCTCTATATTGTTCACTCTAGATTTAGGACCACAACTCATATTAGATATTGGCACCTCTAGTTCTCGATCGTGGTGGCGGTTTGCGCGACCATTCCTTTCCAGATTTGCCAACGTAACAGTCTTGTGTAGAATTATCTGCGGACTGGTCAGCTGCTTCAATATGCTCCTCGTCTGGCTCATCTTCAGAATCCGTGGAAACATGGTCCTCAGTTTATGTAGCGATAACTTCAGAATTATCTAGCTCATCACCGTACGACGCAACAGAATTAGTATCACAATCATCGTCAGATTCTTGATCAAATAAGTTCTGTATTCTGATAGCAGCATCAGTCGCTGATAGTCTGCTTCGTTTCATCTCGCAGTCGATGAGTATTAACTCATGTAGTCGTGTGTCATAGAATAGACTATAACATATGGAAGATATTTCATCAGCTCGACTGTGATTGGTTAGCCCTCGCCAAAGGAAATCGATGAGAAGTTATTTCTGACTTGTTTAGTTGGATGTAAAGTAAACCGCCTACATAAGGTATTGCTCACTATTTTCATGTTTTAGTTGACCTCAGGAGACAACAGATGGCATTTGCATGAGATGGGTCCTCGAGGATCTAGTACTTTTCTGTAGTAAAATCACGATAATAGTGATAGTCAGGAAATTAAAGAATATTAGCACTTGAATTGTGTCTAATGATCAATTGTTGAGGAATACATGAAGTATCAGTCATATATAAATCATATAACCAATATAAAACTAAAGAAACAGACCGCTTGACTCCTCGAGGACCATTTGAGGGTTAAATGCCAAGAAAGTAAATTTGAATGAAAATAAAATATATCGCCAGACGTTTCGGGTCCAGACCCTTTGTCAATTGCAGAACATTTGATTATCAATTTTCTTAAAGCATCACAAATTACTCACTCCCGAATTTGCCCCCCACATGTCAATCCTCTCCGATCGTCCAAATCGCATTGCTTTATTTAATCTGAAAACATGTGTGCAAATTCGGGAGTGGCTCATTTGTGAATGCTGAGTTGCTCATTTGAGCGGGCAAATTCGTTTTGCTTACTGGCGAAGTTAACATCAAGTTTTTTTTTCTTTCAGATGACCTATTTACATTATCTTTTAGGCTTTGAGATAGCAATGAGCAAATTCCCCGTGTTAATAAATGGCTTCTGGTGAAATTCTAGATGTGGGCAAATTATTTTGAAAAAATTAATGCTAATGTTGATACTAGCTTTAACGACTTACCGAGGAGTGTCCTTTTTGTTAGAAAATTGCTGTCGGTGATATAAAACAGCATTTCATAAGCAAATTATACTTACTCAATCCAGCATGACCACAGTAACAAATCTCTGTGATGCACACTTCATGAACTTTCTATTTCATTCGGATAGAGACGTTTGACAAGATGGACACAAGATTGACAAGATGGAGAACCTATGTAGGTATGCATAGTGTTTATGTAGGCAGGTGTTTATGAAGTGCAGTGGCCCAAATACTAGTATTGCGAACCCACCACACGCACATTGAAATTTATAAGTGCTCAGAATGACAGTTTACTGCCGGAACTGAAACAAAACTTATACTGTGCAGTCCACAGAATTAAATATTTTGTTTATCTGCCTCGGTTTGCTAGAAGTGTGATTAATACGAAATTGGCGGCACATCGAGGAACCTATTAAATGGACAAAAAGGAATTCCTAATACCTTACAGAGATAAGAAAAAAAGTCGTGCGTCGCTTGCGGATTAATGTGAGTTCCAGCAAAGTGCTTCGATTGCCAAAATTCCTTCAGATTCGAAGAATTCAGATCATTGCCCACAAGTTTTCTCCATAATGTTGGCCCTTCCGATCATTAGTAAAAAAAGTAGCAAGCTTACGAAAATTAGTTTACTTGATGATTTCACATCCTCTCTTCGGCATTTCTCACTGTATAGTGCATACACTGAATCGAATGTTAGCTGAACGATGTGTGTTTTGGTGTGTGCGAAGTGATATCACAGCACGCACGCATCTCTCACTGGCTCTGGCGTCCTCCGCTGACAGCTTATTGTTAGCCATTTCCAATAGCAAGCGATACACGAATTATCCATTCGAGAAGGAGCAAGTTTTCTAATTCGGTGATGTGCCATTTCGATATTAAGGCTACATATAACTCTTCCTTTCCAGGAAACCGAAGCGCGCAGATGAATCTAATTCTGTGGTGCAGTCTATATCAATTTCTCGTTTTCATGGCGCAGGTGGCGTAAAGCTCGTGAAGGAGCAAAACTGAATAAGAAATTTACGGTTTACATGAACTTTGATGACACATAGGT
The DNA here is from genome assembly GCA_907163375.1 of Prostheceraeus crozeri. Taxonomy (NCBI): domain Eukaryota; kingdom Metazoa; phylum Platyhelminthes; order Polycladida; family Euryleptidae; genus Prostheceraeus; species Prostheceraeus crozeri. The sequence continues at coordinate 457,102 of CAJQUW010005362.1, forward strand.
TTTCACTCATGTCATATATTGAACGTATATATGTAGAAGCGGAGTTGATACCACAGTTTGCTTCCGCTTTTATTGATAATCGATCGTTTCCGCCTCCTCATCACTGTCAATATATTTTAGATTTGATCTTTCGTATCATGTTAGTTAGATGACAATTCATTTGCCTTTCAGGTCATAATTATCGGAGGAGAGTAACTGATATCAAAGTGAAACTTGAAAGAAGACGTATTTGAAGACTTGGCCGATCTGCATTCTTTTTTGAAAAGTATCAACTTGTTTCATACTCATTTTCAACAACCCCATAAAGCTTGTATGACTTTGTAATTAGAGATTTTTGATGTAATTCAGTAACTCCCGGTTTCATATTGTGCTTTGATTGATTCCATTTGTAATTGCCTCCTATTAAATGTGTCTGCTGTCGATAAAAATAAACTGATGAAAACGGACTTTTGCATGATTTCGAAGCACACAGTTCTTGTAACATGTGCAAGAGAGCTCTTATTCAGATGTGCAACTGAAAAAAGCGAATGATAACTGTAAACTGCAACCACATTTGCAATTATACAGTGGGTTTGCTATCAGGAATGACATTTTACCGGTTTTCTACAAAATAAGTAAATACAATTGCAAAAAAGTTATGCTTTCGAACCTCATGAGTTTTCTGGTGAGATATTTTATAGGGCTCCGCAATTGCTGTGCTCGAGCATTCTACGAAAGCAACATAGAAATCCGACCTTTAGCTTTGTATTCGTGCGACCATAAGAGACAGCGGATGATGGTAGTTTGAGCAGCTCGTGGGATCGTATAAGAATTTCTGACACTTTCCATAATTGAAAATTCTTGCTTTGAGGCTATGCATTGAAAGCTTCGGAATTCATCAAAACAATTCTGCATATAAAGGCAGGCATCTTGAGTCTTCCTGATGAAAGCAGGCACTTGTTTTTGAGCTAAAGAGAATGAAGTTTATACTTTCCAAATGAGAATCAACAATAACATAAAGCAATCATGATTGGGAATTGCTAGTGCTATGGATGCGGAATCCTATCATTTTGATAGGACTGCTACTCCGGGGGTTGCCTGAACTTATCTTTAGTGATCATTGCTGCATCAATCATTTTCAATGAAAGTTTATCAAGTCGCTTCAAGTTGGATGCACATAGTGACTGCTGGGCTCCTCCCGTTGATGTGTGCTTCACACGGTTTTTCTCCAGTCTCTACCAGGCAGGAAAATCCCTCATCCTTCTTCAAAAAATATGAGTAGCCTACACTTTCGATTTTGATATGCGCTATGGGAGGAGCCTTCATACAAGATAAACGTGAGGGTAATTAGAGGTAATGTTCTCAAACAAACTATTCCATTTTTGTCTCTGATGTGACCTTTGGTGCGTTGGTGTGATCGAGGCTAGGAAAAGGCTTGTATTCTCTATTGAATCACCGAGTGAAAAGACCAAAGAGGTTATATAAACAAGTAGTGTTAAATATCTTTGGAAAAGACAATCCTTTTTCACTATTACGTTTCGATCCCTGAACTATTACAAGCTTTGCATGCACTGCTGTCTCTGTACTTTTGTTTGACGGAGAAAGCTGACATCAAGACAGTGACAGCTATATACACGAGAATAAATAATTCCTTTGTATAATACTTCGGGTCAAGGAGGTTATATATATAAACAAGTAGTGTTAAATATCTTTGCTGCGGGTATAGTTGGCCGGAGTCCTCATTTAATAGGACTCCGACTCCAGCAAAAATGATAGGACTCCGACTCCGCATCCCTGGTTAGTGCACTACTCAAGAAAGCAAGTTATTTGAATTCAGTCACGTTTTACTATTTAAAAAATGCATTATTTTTTTTATTGCATTCTTCTCATAGAAATCTGGCACTCCACGTCAACAACAAAGAGCTAGGTTTAATTAAAATATGGATAAAATAAAGAGGTAGTGTTACGAACAAATTGGTTAAATATCTTTCATAATGATAGAGTTATCTTTGGATAGAGTACTAGAACAGAGATGGACATTGTAATCAATAGAGCGTCCTGGTCATGTGTGGTCCTGATAACGATGCCTAGGCGATGTGTGGCCTCCAGTTGTTCTCAAAAGAAGATCCCGTCAGCTTATCAGTGAACTTTGTAAATATTCATGGCCATTGTCATTTCTCTATATAAAAAAGCATATTTATTCACTAACTTACAATGGATCGCCTTACGGCAAGAGTCTGCAGCAGCTGTTATTTGTTTCAGTAATTGTTTTTTTTGTTAATGTTTCTTTTATTTTTTTTTTTTTTTTTATTTTTTTTATTCTTATTTTTTTTTTTTTTTTTTTTTGTTTTTTTTTTTTTTTTTTTTTTTTATTTTCTTTATTTTTTTTTTTTTTTGTTTTTTTTTTTTTTGTATCTTTTTTTGTTTTTTTTATTTTTTTTTTTTTTTTTCTTTTTTTTATTTTTTTTTTTTTTTTTTTTTTTTTTTGTTATTTTTTTTTTGTTTATTTTTTTTTTGTTTTTTTTTTGTTTTTTGTTTTTTTTATTGTTTTTTTTTATTGGTTTTTTTTTTTTTTTTCTGTGTATTTTTTTCTGTTTTCTATTTTTTTTCGTTATTTTTCTTCTGTTTTTTTTTTTTGTCTCTTTTTTTTATTTTTTTTCTTTATTTGCTTTTTTTTTTTTTTTATTTTTTTTTTTTTTTTTTTTTGTTTTTTTGTTTTTTTTGTTTTTTTTTTTTTTTTTATTTTTTTTTTTTTTTTTTTTTTTTTTTTTTTTTTTTTTTTGTTTTTATTTATTTTTTTTTTATTTTGTTTTTTTTGTTGTCTTTTTTTCTTTTTTTATCTGTTAATTGTTTTTTTCAATTTATTGCATTTTTTTTTTTCTTCTTTTTTTTTGTTTTTTTTGTTTTTTTTTCCTGTTTTGTTTTTTTTTGTTTTTTGTTTGTTTTTTTTGTTTAATTTTCGCTTTCGTTTGTTTGTTTTTTTTTTAGTGGGTTTTTATTTTCTGTTTTTTTTTTTTTTTAGTTTTTTTTGTTTCATTTTTTTTCTTTTATTTCTTTTGTTTTTTTATTTTTTTTTTTTTTTTTTTATTTTTTTTTTTTTTATTATTTTGGTATTTTTTTTTTTTTTTTTTCCTGTTATTTTGTTTTTTTTTTTTTTTTTTTTTCTTCGTTATTTCACTTTCTTATTTTTTATTGTTGTCAGGCTATTTTTTTCGTTGTTTTTTTTATTGTTCTTTCTAGTTTTGATTTTCTCTTTATATATTGTGTTTTTATTTTTTTTGTTTTTTTATCCTGGTTTTTTTTTTTTTTTTTTTTTTTGTTTTTTTGTTTTTGTTATTATTTTTTATTTTTTTTGTTTTTTTTTTTATTTTTTTGTTTTTTTTGTTTTTTTTTTTCTATGTTTATTTTTTGTTCTTTCTTTTTGAGGGTTTTTTGGGTTGTGTGTTATTTTTTTTTTTTTTGTATTTTTTTTTTTTGGTGTTTTTTCTTTGCTTTTTTATTTTCTTGTATTATTTTTTGTATTTGTTATTTTTTTTTCTTTTTCTTTTCTGTCGGGCTATTGGACTTTTTTTTTTTCAGTCCCCTTTTTCTTTTGATTTTTTTTTTTTGTTTTTTTTTTGTTTATTCTTTTTTGTGTATAGTTTTTGTTCTTTTTTTTTTTTTTTTTTTTTTATTTCTTTTTGTTTTTTTTTTTGTTTTTTTTTATGTTTTTTGTGTTATTTTTTTTTTTTTTTTTTTTTTTTTGGGCGGATTGTTTTTTGTTTTCTTTGTTTTATTTTTTTTTTTTTTTTCTTATTTTTATTGTGTTTTTTCTTTTTTTTTTTTTTTTATTTTTTGTAGTTTTTTTTTTTTTGTTTTTTTTTTTTTTTTATTCTTTTTTTTTTTTTTTCTAGTGTTTTTTTTTTTTTTTTTTTTGTTTTTTTTTTCTTATTTTTTGTTTTTTTTTTTTTTTTTTTTTTTTTTTTTTTTTTCTATTTTTTTTTTTTTTTTTTTCTGTATTTTTTTTTTTCTTTTTGCTGTTGTATGTGTTTTTTTATTATCTTTTTTTTTTTGTTTGTTTTTTTTTTTTTTTATTTTTTTTCTTTTTTTTTTTATTTGTTTGTTTTTTTTTTTATTTTTGTTTTTGTTTTTTTTTTTTTGTGTTTTTTTTTTTGTTTCATTTTTTGTTTTTTTTTGTTTTTTTTTATTTATGGTTATTTTTTTGTGTCTTTTGTTTTGTTTTTTGTTTTTTCTTAATTTTTTTTTGTTTTTTTTTTTTTTTTTTGTTTTATTTGTTTTTTTTTTTTTTTTTTTATTTGTAGGTTTTTTTTTTCTTTTGTTTCTTTTTTTTTTTTTTTTTTGTTTGTTATTTATCTTTTTGTTTTTTTTTTATTGTTGTTTTTTTTTTTTGTTTTGTTTTTTTTTTTTTTTTTTTTTTTTTATCTATTCTTTTTTTTTTTTTGTTTTTTTGTTTTTTTTTTTTTTTTCTTTGTTTTTTTTTTTTTTTTTTCTGAGTTTTGTTTGTCTTTGTGTTTTTTTTGTTTTTCTTTTTTTGGTTTTTTTTTGATTTTTGTTTTTTTCTTTTTTTTCTTTTTTTTTTTTTTTTTTTTTTTGTTGTTTTTTTGTTTTTTTTTTGCTTTATGTTTTTGTTTAATTTGTTTTTTTTTTTTTTTTTTTTTTTTTTGTGTTTTTTATTTGTGCTTATTATTTTAGGGTTTTTTTTCTTTTGTTTTTTTTTTTAATTTTTTTTTTTTTTTTTTTATGTTTTTTTTCTATTTTTTTTTCTGTTCTTTGTTTTTTTTTTTCATTCTCGTTTTTTTTTTTTTTTTTTTTTTCTTTTTATTGTATTTTTTTTTATTTCTTGTTTTTTCGTTTCTTTCTTCTTTTTTTTTTTTCGGTTTTTTTTTTTTTAGATATTGTTTTTTTTTTTCTGGTTTTGTTTTTTGTGGTTTTTTTTTAGTGTTTCTTTTTGTGGGGGGTGTTTTATTTCGTTTGTATGTTTTGTTTTTTTGTATTTTTTATTTTTTACGTTTTGGTCTTGTTTTTTTGTTTTTTGTTTTTTTTTTTTTTTTTTTTTTTTCTGTTTTACTTTTTTTTGTTTTTTTCTTCTGTTTTTTGGTTTTCTTTTGGCTGCTGTTTTCTGCCGAAAATCGTATAAGCGATCAGCGAATTCTAGCAGATGAAATATGCCACTGATCAAACAAACAGCTACTTTAGTAATACAATTAAACAAAGCGAAATGTGTCGGATTTCTATTCTTCTTCTTGAGATATCCACATTTAGTTTCAATACCTCAAAAGTAAATCTTGTTCACTGTATAATTTTTAAATTTGACCATATGAGATGGAGGAAAAAGGATGTAATAATTCAAAATCTTGTATAATTTGTTCACAAATTTGTGAAAATATGAGGAAACTTGAAGAGATTTTGTACCAGATGTCTCAAGACTCGTATTGATGAATGAAAAACCCACAGAAATGGAAAAACCATTATTGCTGAACCAAAAAAATTAATTTGTTCGGCATGATCCTAAGCATTAAAGTTGATTCATCCGAATTGAGTTGTGATTTTACGTATTTCAAGCAAATGCCTTAACACGCACTAAGGCTCCTTTAAAAAAAGATATCTGTCAAAACAAAGTCATCAAGGTTGAATTTTGCATTAAAATAAAATTGCATGATTGCAGAAACAGTACTGGTCATTGACAAATACCACAGTATTTCAAATTTCAATATATTTTCCAATCTGCATGAAATTATAATGGCAATTCATGCTACTTTCAATGTCTACACTTATGCACATTTCTGATCGATTGAAGTATAGTTATGTAAAACGTGCACTGCTTATGTAACATATTTAAAATTGATGCTGATACAAACTAGTCAGAAATCAGTGTGTAGACATATCTCAGACACGTTCGAAATACGAGGGGCGTTCCAAAATTTTTGCATAAAACAATTTTATTCCAAATTCAAAACTTACATTAAGCCAACAAGTCGTCACTTATGTTGCAAATAGTATTTATACTATATTTATGTTATACTTATCGGAAGACAGCATACAGACATTTACTTTTTTCATAGTCACCATGCAAATCAGTGCACTTTTCCCAGCGTTTTTCCAACTTTTTCACTCCGTCTTCATACCATAGTTAAGGAAAGTTGTCTAATAATTTCTTGACAAAAGCCCGAATGTCTTTTTTGTTTTCAAACTTAATTATCTTTCATTGGTCCAAATAAATGAAAGTCACTTGGCATAAGGTCAGGAGAAAAGCAGGATGCCACAAAAAGTTCCCATTTCAGCTCATGGACTCTCTCCATTGAAATTTTGGCGTTATGCACTCTGGCATTGTCTTGATGGAACATTCGTCGCATTTTCAGCTTTCCTGGTCAAATTTTTGGGAGCTTTTTGTGCACAACAGCTAGGTCACTATATTATTCAGCGTTGATTGTTAGGCGAGGTGGTCAGAAGTGAACGTGTATGACACCATCGCAATACCAAAACACGGTGACCTGAAGCTTCCCTATGGATGGAGCAGATCGTGCTTGAACTGGATGATGTTCTTCAGGCATAAGCCACTCCATCGTTTGGCGTTTTGTTTCAGGCATGAAGTGTGGGAAAGGAGTTTCATCCGCTGTGATGATCCGTCGTCTAAAGCGATCTCCCTGCTGCTCCAACATTTGCAGAGATCCAGTTGACAGTCGGACTCTCGCAGCTTTGTGATCCAACGTCAGTAGCCTCGGCACCCATCGGACACTGACTTTTCTCATATTTAAATGGTCGTGAATAATGCGATGTATGGTTGCCCGTGTACAGCTAGTACAGGCTTCTAATTCAACGAAGGTCATTCGTCGAACTTGCTCCAATAGGCTAATTCCTGAACGGTGGAACCTGATCTTCAGATGTGCCAGGAGAAGGAGCTCCATTAAGCGACTCGTCTTTATAAGAGTTTCTGCCGCATTAAAATAGGGACATCCAACTGCTGACGGTGTACCTGTGAGGTGAAGATTCGCCATTGTGTTGCTTGAGGCGATTGGCCGTTTCCGTGGGATTTTTTTCTTTATATATACAGGAAGTGAATAACTGCCCTCCACTAATTTTTCGTGAATTGTGTCATGATCAATATGTTCACTGTGTTAGGCTGACGGCTATCTTATAAATCAGCGTAGAAGTAAACCGAGTGATTTCTCATCACTAGATGTGTGCTGTCCCATGAAGAGTCAAATTGATCTACAACAGATTTCTTCAGATTTTGACGAAATTCTCGTAAAGATGTACTGCTGTGTAGCTATCAATGTAAATCTCTAGATAGATAGATCGATATACAGTTACCTCTTTTGTCACCTATAGAAAGGTATCTTGGACTTGGTTAACTTTTATTATATATTTTATGTTAGCTCCTGTTCATTCAGTTCTCAACTGTAATGCGTTTTTATGATTTTTGTACACTCGTGAGTTACTTGTTATTACATGCCTCTCCTAGTGAGAAAATATAGCTTTGCTTAGATAGACGGATAGATAGATGACACCTCGACGGTATATAGTCGTCCCATCTGTATACTAAGCCCCCCTCCTCATTTTGGGGCGTTGTCCACCACTGTTTTTTGTGGGGTTGGCTGAACCACACGTGAGTTGATTTCTCGGTTGTTATCCAAGTCCTTTTCTTTATCGGCATTGCCTCTTTTGGTGCTTGTTGAATGGTATCTTGGACTTAGTTAACTTTGAGTGTTCTTTTATTTTTTGTTAACTGCTTTTGTTTACTCAGTTCGCAATTGTAATACGTTTTTATGATTTATGTACACCCTGAGTTATTTGTCATTACATACCTCTCCTAGTGAGAAAACATAGCTTCACCTAGATCATCTTCATCGATTCACAATATGCGGTGAAAGCATTACAAAATCGACAAAGGAGTACAGAATATAAAAATGCTGTGCCATCTTCCACAGCGTATAAAATATTTACTAAAACGTTCTGTGTAGGCTCGAGGAGTTCTAATGCATCGATAATCTCTCGGTGTTAGGCGTCTCGTCTCAAACATCACACGCAAAGGATGATCATCATCTGTCATGATTTCCCTGAACAATTCTTGCACAACCTGTCAATAGATGATTCCAATGGACAAAGCTCAATTCTAGAAAAATATCCCGCCGCAAATCGTTCAACTCTGCAAGCTTGCATAGCAAATGATGCGAAAGATTGCAGAAACAAGGTCTTGCATAAATCAAAGCCGATCTTTTGAAAGATTCATAGCATTGAAAAATTTGTAGTTGTGAACATTTCGCTCGCTGTAAATTTCTAAGAATGAAAATCTTCTGAAACGTTTGGTATCAGTCTTATCAATTTGGTAGTTCCAAGTAAGATCAGCTGAAAAGTGAACACCAATCAATTTCAGAGAATCTACTGTAGATAAAGTATCGAAGGTATTACAAGCAAAAGAATTCAAATGCAGTGATCTCCTAGTGACGGAATTTATGACACAATTTTTCTCATAATTTAGCGTAAGACCAACATCTGAGGACCAGTCCTGTAGATGTGTCAACTCACGTTGCAAGTTATCATCACTTTCGTTTCGCACAAAGTGCAAGAAGGTTACATCGTCCGCATATTTGACGATTATAGAATTGTGGCACACAGATTTGCGAGAATCAATCACCATTGCAAAAAGTGCTCGGCCAACTACACTTCCTTGAGGGACTCAGCTATTGACCGTTGACCATGTCGATGTCTCATGATTCAAGAAGACTCTTTGTTTGCGATCACAATTGAAATCTTATATGAAATGAAAAGCTCGGCAATGAATTTGGAATTCGAAAATTGCTGATAGAATCGAAAGTTAGTCTGCCGAACGCCTTGGAAAATTGCCGCCAATGCTCTCACATCACCTGATTTTTCATCCAGAAATTGAAGAGAATGGTAGATAGATAGAGATGTAGAGAGAGTAGATAGATAGAGATGGCAAATATACGTCAAGACTCCTTACCAACTTCCGGGATATAAGCAAACTGGGATGAGTCCATTTTATTCTTAATATGCGGGAGAATCCATTGATGTAGTACAATCATTTCCTTGACTTGGGATAACACACTTTTTAGAGAGATAGGGCGAAAATCTGACGTCAGTTTCGGATTTTTAGTCTTTGCAACATGGATGATACCAACACATTTGAACACATAGAGAAAGCAGCCATGAGAGAATGAGGCATTGAAGATGTATGCATTGGCACTCGCAAACTCACATGAATTGTCCTTAAAGACACAAAATGGAATCGCATCCGGATCACCATTTTCATTTCTTCAGGAATTTGGCTTTGATGAGATAGGGGGAAGGGGTGCACTTTCACCCATGGGGCACATTCGGCCACTCGCATTTATGAGAAAACGAATGATGGATATAGCTTCAGCTTTCATTATTCGCTTATTAGCATTGTCTTGCATAATTGGCTCTAATTTCTACCATAAATGTGATCTGGGGGCTGAGCAAAAGGCAAAAAACTGTTTTTTGCAGGTTTTTTGAAATTTTTAAAAAATTGCTGTTTTGGTGCTACTGCTTACAGGTTTAGCCGAAATTTTCTAATTTTTGGCATGCCTACACTGCTGCGTGTCCTGAAAACATACGCAATTGCGCGTTACAGCCGGGTTTGATTGTCTTCGAGTAAAATGACCTTTGATTATGAAAAGTGACGTAGGGCAGTTTCACCCAATAAGGCGTGGGGCACTTTCACCCATGGGGTGCATTAGGTAATTTATGTTTATAGGAAAACAGATGGAAAAACTAAGCCTATATTATAGCTAGCTATGTCAAGCCTGCATAAAATCGTTATCCTGTATCATCAACTCAACGATTCCATGCAGTTCGAGTATCTATATCGAGAAAACAAGAAACAATGGACCTATTTCGCAGTTCTTGATTTTTGGACAACTACCGCTTCTTGACTAGACAATTCCCAATGATTTCAAATTTGACCGAAACTTCTGATTTGCAATTTGCTAGCATTGATGCATTCTTCAAAATGGTAGGCCTGCCAGTTTGTCTTTGTCACTGACGTATTGACCAGAAAATATGACCTATTAGATGTGAAGTGGGACAGTTGACCCCATCAAAGGTTATGGACGTTAATAAATTGTATTCCTACATTATACGATTGTGCTATTCATTTATAAACTGCAATGGGCCTGTTTGCTTTAATGGAAATCAGTATCTTAGGATGCAACACAATGTAGAGATTTGAGGACAATATGTGAGCTATTTTTAGAATCTCTGGGAACCCCACAGGACGAATTTATAGTTCTTGAATCCATCTCCTGATTGGATGTTGCCAGTTTTTAGATAAGTTCGAAATACTTCCTTCATTCGGCAGGTTTTTTCTGAACATACTGGTCGCATGATGGTCCGTTACTATAAAAGGAAGTCTACAAGGCCAACGACGCCGCCTGCGATAGTAACGGAAGCTCGTCGATTGATTGCCGACGGCATGTCCGCCCGTGGCACCGCCCGCACTGTCGGGATTCCTTATGAGACATTGCGATACGCTTTGAAATCAAGTGATCCCTTATCTTACGCATCAAGGCAGATATATTCAACGCCGAAGAGGAGACTGAATTGGCTGACTATCTGATCACGTGTGCAAAGAAGCTACACGCTCTCTCATCCAAACTAACGTGACAGCTTGCCTATGAATATGCTATTCGTCTTGAAAAACCTGCTATTCCTCGAAACTGGCACAACGACAAAATGTCCGGAATCGACTGGCTAAGATCATTTCTCAGCCGAAACAGATTGAGTCTTCGTTCACCAGAGGCAATGTCAATGCATGGAGCGACTGGGTTCACGAAGAAGAGCAAGAACATGTTTTTCGACAACCTTCGTTCTGTTATGGAAGAGCATCACTTCTCTCCAGAATCAATCTACAATTTGGACGAAACCGGCATTACTACGGTTACGGAAGTGGATAAGGTCGTCGCAAAGAAAGGCGTCAGGCAGGTTGCATCAATCACGGCTGCCGAGCGCGTTCCACTCGTCACCGTTGCTTGTGCAGTCAACGCAGTTGGCCACGCATTACCGCCCTTCTTCGTCTTTCCACGAGTTCGCTACAATTCTTCGTTTGTGAATGGTGGTCCATGTGGATCTGACGGACATGCTAGTCCAAAGGGATGGATGACGTCTGAAGTATTCCTTCTGGTCTTCCGTCATTTTGTCAAACACACCAAGCCATCGAAGGATCATCCAGTCCTCCTCCATCTTGACAATCACGAAAGCCACATGAGTCTACAATTGATCAACGAGGCGAGGGAAGCAGGAGTCGTCATCCTCACGGTTCCTCCGCACTGCTCCCATCGCCTGCAGCCGCTCGACGTTTCGGTGTTCGGACCAGTGAAATCTTCCCCCCATCCAGGCAAGCGACCCACGATTTATGATCTGCCCACTATCTTTCGTCGCCCTTTTGAACTTGGTATTATTCCATCCAACATTTCGTCAGGATTTCGAGCCTCTGGAATATTTCCTCTGAACTCCGATGTCTTTTCTGAAGACGCATTCGCCGCTGAAAGGGTCTTCATTCCTGAAGTCGTTGGCGAAGAAACCTTCCGTGCGGAGCGCTCTCTTGTGGAAGAAATCCGGTCTCTCCCTCAATTTCAGGTGACTTAGCGAAAGACGGTACGAAATAGAGGGCATTCTCGAATCCTCACATCCACACCAGAGAAATGCAAGGCCGCCGAGAAAGAAGGAAAACGACGAAATGACAACAAGAGCAACGAGCCGCCAGCATCGCCGATCACCTTCTCTGTTCAATCAGAGGAAGCGATGGAAGAATCCACTTCTCAGCCAACGACAAATGATGTGATTCCAGGAAAGTGGTTTCTGGTAGCCATTCGAGGTGGAAAACGCATCTCAATCTTTCGGTACGTAGCTCGTTCTAATACCGGCGAGGAAAATGGAGAAAGCATAATGCAAGGTTATCTCAATGTTGATGTCTCAAAGACATTGTTCAAGGTTGCAACCGGAGATATTTTCCCTGTGCCAAATGAGGACATCATTCGTGCTCTTACCTTGCCGATCGACGAAGTAGCCGACAACGGACGTAAGGCATACGTCCGCTTCAGCGAACCAATTGATGTGAATGAAGCGTATCTTGTTGCAATTCACACTAGTACGATCGAACCCTTGAGTTTTCAAGATCTTTTTTCTTTTATGTTGCATGACTTGCATCCAACGTAAGAATTTGACATTCATTCGCAGTTCGCGATGTACCATGAGCTTTAAGTTCCTAATTAAGTATTAATTTCTGCTGAATATACAGGGTGAGTAAAAAGTAACGCCCGATTTCAGCTACCTGATTTAATATGCAAATACTGATGTCTCTCTTATCTTTTATCGCATATCCCCGGTGAAATCATGAAATTTTTGAGTGCAAAGTAAGAAGGTCTACTTTAATAAAATTTATTTTCAGAAAGATGAAAAGATTGTCTACTAAAAGTGTTCAAACTGTTCGCCGTTGTGCTCGATACACAGTTCCAGTCGAGTAACAACACTTCGGCACACTTTCTCGCACATTTCAATACTAATTGTTCTCATCTGGTTGGTAATGACATCTCGAAGTTCAGGTAGTGTACGAGGCCTCCTTGAATAAACGAGATCTTTTAAAACTCCCCACATGAAAAAATCCATGGGAGTTAAATCAGGTGATCTGCTGGGAATTCAATAGGGCCTCGTCGTCCTATCCATTTTCCTGTGAAGTTGTTGTCTAACCATTCACGAACACGTGTAGCATAGTGCGCTGGGGCGCCATCCTGTTGGAAGTAAAATTGTTGATCTTGCACTAAAGGATGGAATTGTTCGTTTAACATGTCCTGGTAGTTACTTCCATTCACAGCATGGTCAAAGAAGAATGGTCCGATAATTCCTCGGGAAGATATGGCTGCCCAAACAGTTACTCCTGGCAGATTTACCTCCTGCTCAATCGTCATATAAGGATTGTCTGTCGCCCAATACACACAATTGTGCTTGTTGATATGGCCATTTAGTTTAAAAGTGGCCTCATCGGACCACCATATCCGGTCGAGAAGAGATTCGTCCTGTCGTAAAAGGGTGAGGATACCTTCAGCATACTGAAGGCGTCTGTCTGCATCTCCGTCGTAGAGGGCGTGAACCAATCGGGGCTTGTATGGTCGGAATCCGTTCTTTCTTAGTAAGTTCACGACACTTTTTTGACATATTCCTAACTCTAAAGATAATCTCCTAGTGGACTTCTGAGGGCTGCGTTGAAGACTTGCAAGCAGTTGATCGTGTTTTTCGTCTGAGGTGGCAGAGATGGGCCTTCCTGAACGATGCGCGTCTGCCACAGAACCAGTAAGTTCAAATTTATTGACGATGGATCTGAGGTTGCGACCTTGCACAGGAGGAATGTTAAATTCTTGACTGAGTCGTCTGCTTGCTTCGGCAGCATTTTCATTAGATAAGTAGAAAAATCACAGCAGCTACTCGTTGCTCTGTAGTAAGTCGCACAGCCATTATAGCAAGGCAAGGAAAAGCGACAATAAAATTTCGTTCTTAACCATATCAATTTTATAGCTGAAGAGAAAGTCTGACCGAAAGCTGTTCACATTGAAGAATCGATTGGAAGACACACACGCGTGCTTGCACCTAGAGAGCTTAAAACTTGCACGCGCAGGGTCGATTTCCAATTCAACATTGTCACTGACTCTCAAGTCAGATTACTGTGCAAAGATCGGGCATTACTTTTTACATTTACCTGATTTAACTCTCATGGATTTTTTCATGTGGGGAGTTTTAAAAGATCTCGTTTATTCAAGGAGGCCTCGTACACTACCTGAACTTCGAGATGTCATTACCAACCAGATGAGAACAATTAGTATTGAAATGTGCGAGAAAGTGTGCCGAAGTGTTGTTACTCGACTGGAACTGTGTATCGAGCACAACGGCGAACAGTTTGAACACTTTTAGTAGACAATCTTTTCATCTTTCTGAAAATAAATTTTATTAAAGTAGACCTTCTTACTTTGCACTCAAAAATTTCATGATTTCACCGGGGATATGCGATAAAAGATAAGAGAGACATCAGTATTTGCATATTAAATCAGGTAGCTGAAATCGGGCGTTACTTTTTACTCACCCTGTATATATATATAAAGCGTTTTATTTCGAAGTGAATGAAAATCGACAAGTTACAGGTAAAATTGCAAAGACAAATAGTTTGATTACAAATCCAAATTCACAAAATTATTTCCTTTGAAAATGATTGTTGTACATAGAGCAGACCTTTAAAATGAAACTATTACTTCTACGGACAGTTCTACGCATAGGTAAGAGAAATCGACCAGAAGTAGACATGTTAGGAAGCAAATGATGCAAAATGTGCGACTGAGTCATAATCTTACTCAAAAATCTTTGACTCAAAAGTATACGACGTTGAGAAAGATCAGGCAGACAATTATTGTCACAACCTTTTCCACATAACAATCTATGAAATCGCCGCTGTAGACGGTCAAGTCTCATGGCATCATGGGTAGACAAAGATAAGAACAGCGGAGCACAGTATTCAATCACTGACCTGATCAAGGAATAATACAAAAGCGTCATTGAGCTATTGCTAAGGGTTCGACGGAGGGTCCTCAACGCATAAAAACGCCGTATATATATCGAATCGTTGCCTATCTGTGTAGTTTATATTACAATAGTAGTAGTAGTTTCCATAGCATAGCTTAGATAAAATGGGCCAAACTGCCCAACGCAGTGGACCAACCTGCCCCATGCATGGGGTCAGTTGGTCCAAAAAAGTACCCTTGCAATTTTTTAATTCCTGGACAAGAAATGTTTTTGGTTTGCAACTATACGTATTTTCTATAAGGACACGCTCTATAGTTGTGATAAAACTTCGAATGAGCATTAATTTTAATAAGCGAAAGTCAGGAATCGATTTTTTGTGATTTTTGGGTGAATGTGCCCCACTTCCCCCTATACACCGCCGAATAATTTTCTTCTCCAATACCTTCCTCACCGAGAACTGGGACTTGAAGTGTTGGGATGTGATAGTGACTATCAGTGACCCCTTCCGCATTTTCGCACGGCCATTTGACCTGGCCAATTTTGTATGACGAACTAGTTTTCGGCCACTTGTATGAAGTATAACATCGATTGCCAGCAAAATAAAATTAATTTGTTATGTCAGTGTTAATAATGCAAAAGGCGCAGTATGGATGGCTGAAGGGGGTAATGTGGGGGCCATCAAAATGACTTTAAATCGTTTGTGTAATGCGCATGATTCCAACTGGAAAAATTGCAAAACTCCGGAATATGTGCTACCTGGAAGCGCGGGTGGCATGCATGCTTCACTGTGCTTGTAGCAGACGGATTTGGCTAAACTATTCTTCAGCTTATAGCGCAAATCGTTAGAAACTCACTCATTTCTCACTATTTTAAATAAACACGAATTTCAAAGCAGGTACTTTCTAAAAATCCGCGTTACACTTGATCAGAAGATCCTTCTACAAGCAAGTAACTAATTTCTTCGTCAATTACGAAGAAACAAGACTCAATACGAGTAATCGAGGTTCCGAAATAAGAAATAAATGTAGGTGGGCATGCTTGACGAAAAAGTTCATATGGAGTAGATTATGGATTGAGTTTTGATTGCATTAATGCTCTACAAGATGCTTCTTTCAAGAAGCGTGTTAGAAAAGTATGAAAGAGAAATCTACCAATAAGTTTCGGGAACACAAGGGAGTGAATACGATTACCTGTTGTAAAAGCGGTTAAATTTTGGCGAAGACACCAACGAAAATTCAGATCTTGCAAGCAACTGCAGAAGTGACAAGCATTTCCTTTCGTGTTGATGTTATGTTTGCTAATGCCATGGTGTCAGGGCTTTAATCAAATAGCTGTCACAATCTTTTTTCATTGCATGTTTGAAATACAAGAGATGAGATGAAGGTTTTCATTTGAATCATTGCCGGAGCTACAAGCACTTGTGAAGCTTTTCAGTCGGAATTGCAAACCTTTTTGGCTTCTTAGCCGTCATCATTGTAGTGTACCCCGTTGTGAGGAATCATCAACTCACTGCGCAAACCATCAGTAGGTGGATGTGCTTGGAAATTCGGCAGCTGACCTTTGTGCTATTTGCATTCGTGTTTTTAAATTTCAGTTTCTGAAAACGAGCTCTAGACAATGAGATTTCAACTACATGTATTTCATCAATTTTAGATGTCTGTAGTTCGGATGAAGATTTATCTGCATGTGAGTTACTTGACTCTTTTCAGGTATACTGACTGCACGGCTAAAAAATCCAGATGCGGTAGTACAGTACTTCTCGTAATGGCTGAAATCAAATATCTCTCTCATCTCTCGACATTTTTCTTTCGTGGTCTGGGCATCATTTTAGATTGAAAAACATGTTAACTAGCACGTCATATGTAA
Organism: Prostheceraeus crozeri; assembly: GCA_907163375.1. NCBI lineage: Eukaryota > Metazoa > Platyhelminthes > Polycladida > Euryleptidae > Prostheceraeus > Prostheceraeus crozeri. Next base: position 473,491 of record CAJQUW010005362.1, read on the forward strand.
TGTGTAATATTTGAGCATTTTCTTTCCTGTTAATATAGTGGATATCCAACAGTGAACCCTCAGCGTCACTTTATTTTAAATTCCTTATTCGCTGACTGATCATTTGAAATTTGTCAATTAGCGACTCAATGATGACTTTCTGAAGTTGTTTACGATTCAAAAGAAAACAGTTGCTAACACTAGTAGCACTAGCACCACTATGACGGTTTATTTTTTGTACATGTTCACCATTTGCCCGAACACAATCTAATTCTTCTGCGCAAGAGCATGTCTCGACGCAATTACACGTCAATCTGGTGAAAAACGGTGCAAATTTTGTTTTCCAGTTCATCCAAATGTATATGATATGACTCCAATGCACCATTTCCTTAAAGTGTCCAAGCGAAAAAAATGACAAGGCATAAAATGTGGTAATATCGGAACCCATTCCATAGGCTGTCATGACGGTCAATTCATGATTTAGCAAAATTATTGTTTAAATGATTTTCGATCGGTCGGTAGTAGTGCGCTGGCACTCCATCCTGCATGAAGATGCTCCTATCGTCAGTGACATTCGGTATCACTTTACACAGCATGGAAAGGAAGTTTTTACCATTCATTGTCTGTTTCTCGAATGAAAAGTGACTCAATTGAGCTTCATAAGGAAATGCCTGTCCAAGCTTTTTGACTGCGTTGATCCTTGATTTTGTATGAAGATATTTGTTGTAACCAGACCGCTCTGCAGAAGCAGTCTTACAGGAATGTGTAATATCGAATGATAATAATTTTTTAGCATACGAATATATGTGTATGTATATATATATATATATCTATTGACAATGAGGTTTTTCCAACTTAAGTATTCAAAGTGCTCAATGCCTAAAAAAACACAGCGTTATATAGTAAATAAGCAAGCGGAGTTGGATTACTGATTTATTGCCATAACTGCAAGTTTCACGGAGATGCAAACATTACCGATCGTCAGACAGCAATAAAAGGGAAGAATCTCAATATTAAAAATCAAGGCTATACATATACATTTGAATTCAAATAGACGTATGGACATGCATTGAGTATGAGACTATGGTCAAATGTTGGATAAAATAAATTTTCTACATCGTATACATTGTGATATCATTTCACTCTTTTTGTTAATCAGATGTTCAGATTTAGATGTTATAATATAAAATTTCTCTGTCAAACATAAATTGCAGAATCCGCTGCCACAAGAATATGGTTTAGTATGTTGCACTATACTCCATCTGATGTCAAAGTTTTTGTTTTTATTTCTAAAAGACCATAAATACTTTGATAATGATGTTTCGTTCATGTATTGCTGATGTGTGAATGTTTTTTTATGATTTCGATACCGTGTCTTCAAGTCACCTTCGCACATGCCGTAGTAGATTTTCTCGTCCGATTCACATGATACTGTTGCTTTGTAAATTATACATTTCTCTAAACAGTTTCCATTCAATGGGCATTCACATTTGTTTCTGCAGTTAACAGTTTTGATTCTTATTTTCAGCTGTTTGTGTTGGTTGAGATTTGTTCAAAATTTTAGCGTTGTGACTTTTGATTATATTTTTCATGTTGCTAACGCAACTGTAACTTAGTTTCATGTTGCTTTTGTTAAAAAGTTTGTGGTATTTGTGATGTGGAGCAAAATGCTTTGTGATCAAATTTAGAAATCGTCGCCCAATATCAGTCTTTACATTGGCGCTAAATGGTGGGTTGAACCATCGTAATTTTTTTACTTAAAGGGGGCCCACAGCTACGGATTTTAGGGGCCCCCATTGTGATTTGACTTTCCGGTTTTTATTTTTGATAAGAGTGGCAGCCATGGTTTTGGATACACCGTATATCATGCCAAAATTTGGAGGTTCAGACCGTCAGACTAAGTTAGGAGGTTGACCCAAACTTCTTTTGAAAAAAATTTATTGTACATTTTCTTACTTTTTTGCTGGGTTGAATCCTACTCATAGAAAATTTTGAATAAGAATAAAATCCTTCCATGCAATTATTGTCTGAGATTGTCATTTCTATCGATGTTGTTAAGTTGGAATCGGATCGTTTGAACGTAGAATTGTGATGTTTTGTTTGGTAAACTTGGTGCATGATTTTTTCGGAAAATTGAGCTGGTATATAGCTTGTATGTTATTGTTTCTTTCTACATGTTTGACTGAAAGTCACGATATTACACATCAGGCCTACACAAGCTGAGGAGTCACCAAAGTCCAGCATTTGAATACCATTTTTCGTTGTTCAAAACCACAAGCATGAACCACCTCATATCTCCAACTCTTTTGTGTTTAGGTGGGACTCATGGCCTCATGAACTTATAACTTCTGATCCACTTAAGCAATTGGGAAGTGTTGGTGCCTTAGGCTTTCACGGCTTATACTGTCAGTGTCAGTTTTCCACTACGCTGTATGATATGAGGTTAACTAGGTTAATTTACCACTGTCAAGAACTCGCGTTTGACATGAATTCTGTGCCGGTAGCCAATCGGATGTCAATAGATCCCTGATTTGCCTGTGAATGAAGTCAAGAGAATGTACCTTTTTTACTAGAGAGAAGTACCTTCCATCGGAGGCCGTTCACACACCACCCCAAGAGATGGAATATGTAAATAATTAGGCCTACCACACATCAGAGGAAAATTCACGTACACTGTTAATCGTGTTGTCGCTGGAGTCAGGTATCTCAAATATTTAAGGCTGCAGGTAGTTTCAAAAATAAAGTTGCCGGACTAAGGCCATTTGAGTGGAAAGTATTTGAATATCAATTATCTCTGTGGAGCAGTAGGAAGAGGGATCGTTTTATCTGCCGAAGTGGGTCACTCCTTCGGGCGACTCTTGGGTCAACATCTTTCCGAGATTTCCTTTGTATGTAAGCACTTTCTCAAAATTCTCATGTGAAGATGAAATCATATCGACAGTCATCTGCAACCGAATGCACGAATGCAATTCTTGCGCAGAGAAGAGCTCTTACACAATTTTTAGTAATTCAAGCATTCAATGAGGCATGATGATCTCTCCTAACGAATCGGTCGTCTTGACCATCGTCACTCACATCTTTGCGTTAATTGTTGTAAATTTTACATGACTTTGTATCTCTGCTCAAACTTACTTTACTCTGATTTGAACATCGTATCTGAAAATTTTCATTCACTTTTCAAATATACACTATACTACTACTACTACCACTATATGACTAAAAGCGCAGGTCCATAGGACAGAAACCAGGGGTGGGTTCATGTGACTGTATGGGACAATTTTTCATCTCATAATAAAATGTGATAAACTGTGCGTTTTTTGTTGTTGGTGTGACAAAATATGACAAATTCACGGAAAAAATATTCTGACAAAATATTAACAAAGTCACAGAGGAGCATTAACTTGGTTTGAATGAAATAACGAAGTCATGTTTTCCAGGTGGTCATTATTCTAATGTTCCTTTATTCTTTGATGATATTTTCCCCCTTTCTTGCTCCAAATGGCGACTTGTACTTTGCCAGGCAAATCCAGCTGTCAATTGTCCGTATTTTCAAAGTTTATTTCGACGTGTTATGTGATGGCTCAATTGCAACATTCAACGTATGTGGCCATGTTTTTTGATTGTCATATCCAGATCGTAGGAGTCCCTGTGAATGTATACTTCCTATAATGCATGCGCATGTTTACCACTGATCTGAATACAAGACGAAAGTAATAGTAATCGCTATAAAACTGATTGGCATTTATTCACTGATAACAAAGTTTTCCTTTTTTCTGTGAAATAATATGGTCTGTGAACTCATACTGTGAAACATATTCCGATTACGTGTTTATCATGCAATCATATTGCCATAAGTAATGAATCATAAATGAATTCGAGATTATAAAAAGATTCAATTGTAATCAATTGTACAAGGTAAGAGTCCAAATGTTTTTCATTAAGCAAAGTTAAATGTGTCACGGTTTTACCCATTGTCTGTTTTACCCCAAACCTCGGGGTTAATGCTGTACACCTTCTATGGGAATTAAATGACGGTTTAACATCGCTACTCCCCATGCTGCGGGCTTGGACGGTGCTGACATAATCTGGAGACTTCTGATCTTTTAGTCCGGATGCTCTTCCTCACTACTTTCAATGACACTTTCGGAGCTCGACCTCTGGACCGAAAGATCACTAGGCCAAGCACTTAGCCACTGTGGCACGGAGACCACCCATATGGAGCTATATAAATAAAAGGTGGTGGCTCACTTCATCGACAGGGTCGATTCATCGACAGTATATTGATTGGTTCATTTCATCGACAGGTCTTTTCATTGACAGAGTAGTATCATCGACAGGTGGATGACATTCACTCAAGAGTATTACGCATCTATAGATAGTTAAAGACATACAATAATTTAAGAATTAATAGACCTCAAGCTATGATACCTTTTAATTTTATCAGTGACTCTAATGTCTTCTGACTCTACACATAGACATTGATGAAACGACCTGTCGACGAAAAGACCTGTCAATGAATGACTCAAATCCACGATATCTATGTGTCGATGAAGTGAACCACAATCAAATAATAATAATTAGTAATAACAAATTAACGATTTTTCACGATTTTGTCACGTTACATCACGTTTGATTATGAATATTACGTCCAATGCTCTACTTAAAAAATCAGCCTTTAAGGCAAAATTGATGACTTCCAATCTTCTGCGCACCGGCATGTGTTAAAGTTTGGCCATGTGGTTTCAACAGCATGTGACAAAATGTGACATTTGCGCCCATCGGTGTGTGACAAAATGTGACATTTCGAATATCAAGACGTGACAAAATGTGTCACAGATCCAAATATGGCGGACAACCCCTGAAAAATGTATTGCTGAATACGTAGGACCGAAAGGATTAAAGTATTAAGTATTTAAGTGGATTAAAGTTTATTTCAAGCAGAGCTTTTTGCAATATTCCTGTGGCAGCGAAAAAGTTTTGAAAGCAGAAGTCTACTAGCACTTACTGTATACTAGTGTACTCCTCACAATGCTTCACATGCGGTACGCTTGTGGTACAAATAGATGATAATGATGTGGGAAACAATAAAAATTGACAATTTCAACCTTTAAAAAAACATGGAAAATGGAAAAGTACAAAAGATAATCTGGCTTATGAAATAGAAAAAATAGCAATAAGCCGGGTGCTGCTACATGCATGCTGTATATGTACATGTTATATTATGCTATTGACAATGCCGTCTTTGGCTATTGAATACATATGAGCGATTGATGAGGACACATTCTCAGAACTCAGAAAATGATGCACGCTGTTTATAGCCCATGCACTCTACGATGTTTTTACTTATTAATGTGAGATTAAATACTACAGTTCTTCACTTGATTTCTTCGTCATTTAGTTAGCACAACAAATAGAAGTACATACAGTATATAGAATAGAAGACTGATATTATGCAGTCGTCCCTCGTTTAACACGGTTGATTGGTACCAGACACAGTCGCGTTAAGTGAATTTCTACGTTGTAGGATTATTAATTTACAAATGGAATATTGTCGAAGTTGGAGTATAAAAAGCATATAAACACCATTAGAGTACTGAAGTATCAACATGATAGATAAATCGCAATTAGAGAAAATACACGTGATAAGACCAGCGTATTTTGCACAGCCTTGAAAAGATGCACCAAAACGTTATGTCATTGGTAAATTCGTAGGCATCAGTTAAAGGTGTACAAAAAGTGTGCAGAGACTTTTACCGTTACTAAATGCAGGTGATCATTGCTTGGGTACGCGGCTGAAAAACAGAGACGTCGCATTGAATCGAACAACAGAGAAAGTCTCTTCCATCTTTGACCTTTGGTTTTCCTTCTGATGACCATGACATAGTCAACTGCGAAGCAGCGACGTTGGCTAGGGAACACATGTGATTTTTAGTGGAAGCACGTATATGTACATTGTGCATACAGTGTTCGTGTAAAAAAACGCGTTTGAAGCTGCCAGCATTTGAAGAAAGCCGTGTTGTAGTGAAGCCACGTAGAGCGAAGCGCGTAGTAGCTAGGAAATTCAGTCATCAGCAGGTGCTCGCTTAGTTGTGTCTTCACCCCTAACCTGTACGCTCAAACCCAGATGAACGGGGTCCCACGAACAGTGACTGATAAAATACTGTGTAGGTAGTATATGTTTGGAAAAAATTGGTTTTTGAATTAAATTCAAGATAGCGTTTTACTTTTCTACAGCCCTATTTGGACACTTTCAGTCTGTTTAAAACTGCACAATATGAGAATTCGTCGAATCCCCAAACTGCTCATGTTCCGCAGACAATATTTGAAATTGTATAATTCGTGATTGCCATGATGATATCGTTTTGTCATGCAATCATATTGCCATAAGTAATGAATCATAAATGAATTCGAGATTATAAAAAGATTCAATTGTAATCAATTGTACAAGGTAAGAGTCCAAATGTTTTTCATTAAGCAAAGTTAAATGTGTCACGGTTTTACCCATTGTCTGTTTTACCCCAAACCTCGGGGTTAATGCTGTACACCTTCTATGGGAATTAAATGACGGTTTAACATCGCTACTCCCCATGCTGCGGGCTTGGACGGTGCTGACATAATCTGGAGACTTCTGATCTTTTAGTCCGGATGCTCTTCCTCACTACTTTCAATGACACTTTCGGAGCTCGACCTCTGGACCGAAAGATCACTAGGCCAAGCACTTAGCCACTGTGGCACGGAGACCACCCATATGGAGCTATATAAATAAAAGGTGGTGGCTCTCTCAAGGTGGTGGTCGTTCTCTCTCATTCTGGCTTGCGAGCACAATTCAACATGGTGGTAGCGTGAAAACGTTTGATATGGCGAACTTACATATACCAATCCCTTCGGCTCTTGACTTAAGCAGTGGCAATGTCGCGGAAAATTTGCGAAGAGGGAAACGACAATTGAACTTGTATCTTGTGGCGTCCGGAGCATCTACCCTTAGTGATAAACAGCAAACTGCTATAATTCTTAATTGCGCAGGCCCAGATGCTGTCAATGTTTACGATCAGTTCACGTTCGCAGAGGCGAAGGATATGGATGAACCGACTATCGTGCTTACGAAATTTCAAGAGTATTGCTGTCCGAGGGAAACCGAAGTATTTCATTCGTTCAAATTCTGGACATGTCCATTACGATCTCCCTTTGATGCTTTTGTGACGGAGTTACGCGCAATAGCAGACTCGTGCGATTCCAGGCTGAAAAGGATCGAATGGTAAGAGATAAAATTGTTTTTCTGTTAATCCTCGCTTGCAGGAGCGCTTACTAAAAGAGTCATCCCAAACCTTTGAAAAAACATTGATATATGCAGACCGTATGAGTATTCAGAAACTCAAAAGAGATCACTAATGCAAATATTGCTGCTTCAAGGTTTTGTGGAAACACTGATAGTCAATGTCATATTGAAACAGTGGAATCAAAGTATTATAGTCAAAAAGTATCTCGACAATCATTCTCGGCGAAGGCCTCCTTGTAGATTTTGTGGCAAGGAATACATTTTTCGGAAAGAACTTTGCCCTGCTTGGGGAAAGCAATGTAACTCATGTGGCGGTCAAAATCATTTTCAATCATGTAAGAAAGTCAATGTCATTAACAATACAGAAGAAATTTCAGTCTTACCAGAGGCAAGCCTTCTAACCAGGGCTGTGGAGCCGATGCGTTATCTCATCGGCTCCGGCTCCGGCTCCACGACACTGATGTGAAAGGCTCCGGCTCCGGCTCGGCTCCGGCTCCGACTCCGACTTCAAATTCAGGTTCTATCTATGCTGGTTATCCTGGATCCGTTGAACGGGTTTTTGGATAACGGTGTGGCCTTTAGAGGCTTGCTACAATCATCAAATTAGTTTTCATTAACAAACAACGACTTAAGTTAATAACAAAAATGATAATAGCCTAATATAATGACAAATAACATACTTGTCATATATTTTTGCATGAATTGACTATCTCTGAAAGATAAAATAAAGTTATAGCCAGGATTGGTTAAATTAGATAAAGATCTCCCGCACTGGCTAAATATAAATTGGCCTAGCCTGCAACCAGTCTACTACGAGGCTACATTAAATAAGACCACATGAGTGATGATGATATACCTAATTAGCCGTCACAGGGGCCGAATAGTAGTATGTTTTTTTACAAAGCTTGAATATGAAACTGGATAGCGTATGCCTCTAAATAGCTTATAGGGCCTGTATCTACTCGAACATGAAAGGGTATCGGCTATATAGCCAAATATACCTTATCAATAAAGATATCAATTGCTTTATTGAATATTAAAGTGTATATAGGCTAGCTTAGGTTGTTATTGTTATTTGTTATTGCCTTTATTCAATAGTCTGTTAGTCCATGAATAATATGATCGGTGGGTAGCCCACGACTCATCATCTGTAGAAATTGTAATTTAGATAGCCTCATTGCAGTGTAGGCTAGAAATGTACAATTGAAAATTATACTTAAAAAAATTAAAAATATCTAATTTAGGACAAGTTTTGTAATTCTATGCAGCATACTTAATAAGTTAAGGCCTAACTTACATTATATTAATTTCGTATTTTTCATTATGGCGTAAAGTTGCACTAAATAATTCATCAATGATTCATGTATATTATTATATTCAATTTATATATAACACATCGCCACTATTCCTCTGATGATGGTTAGGCTGATGAAACTGAACTCGGAGTATCACACAGTATGTTGCAGGGTGCTATGCATAATAATAATTTGACTGCGAGCACCGAGCAGAAATCCCATCTACTTTGCTACCTTTCGAATGCGAGTGCGGTTTAATGTCACAGACAATAGAAAAGGGAGGTCAAAAGGCGCCTTTATTGAGAGCGTCTCAGTCTTTTTTTATTGTTTACATATAAGTCAGCATGATATCACCATCAAGTGTTGACAGACGGAAAAAATAATAATGAAAATTCTTGAAATCCACAGGTCTATGACATTTGGGGAAATATTATTACACGATACGGCTCTTGTGCAATCCTCCCCCCCCCCATTTTTTCTCTGGTCAAAAGATGCAGCACCATTGGATGTCCGTTTCAGTATCACCGGTTTGAGTGAAGCATTCCATGCTGTTGTAAAAATCTACGTGGGTAATTGCGATGTCATGCCGGTCGCAAACTTCGTCAGCAAGTCAACATTGTAATTTGCCTTCGGGTTTTTCGCATTGAAATATACCCTTTGAATTTTGAAGTCAAAGGAAATTCATTGTGAATGAGATACCTTTAAAATAATAGGGCGCTACTAGAAGTGGCTGGGGATCGCTTATTGCTATAGCCATGTGAGGACTTGTAGTCAGGTCATTCGTGTGAGTGTGAAGAGTTATCCCTCCAATCAAAATTGATCAAATTGAATAACCGATTGTTTTGAAAAATGTAGGTGGGGGGACTGCACAAGAGCCTACAATACAATCTAAGGAAATTGGCATTGTCACAGATGCCAGTAGCCATACCGATAGATGATAGCCTACATAGTAACCGTATTAGATTTAAGACATTGCGCAAGAAATGTAGCTATATTATCTTTGCTGACTGAACTGGAAATGTGTACATAAATGACTGGCGACTTGTCTCTAGGAATCTACAATCATCTAGTTAGCATGCATATAACAAGTCTTCAAATTAATGGATTTTGGAGAATACGTTGTCAATATGGAAATTAGTCTTACGAAACATATGCAATAAAAAAATATTACACATGTGTGTAAATATATAATAAATATAATACAAAAGAAGGCGGCAACTGCAAAGAAAGATATCGTGGAGGACAGATCATTGGTATACTTAAAAGACATATCTTTAGATTTCAAATGATTTAATTTTTTTATGATGCCAATTAATAACATTCAAAATTCTAGATTTATATCAAAACTCAAACTATCGGAGCCGGAGCCGGAGCCTTTGTGATAAATCGGCTCCGGCTCCGGCTCCGACCAAAACCATCGGCTCCTTAAGGCTCCGGCTCCGGCTCGGCTCCGGCTCCACAGCCCTGCTTCTAACCTTGTGCCATAAAACCATTAATCGTAATCGTACTTTTGCGTTATTCAATATCGAAGAACAGCGTGATATTTTGTTTCAAATAGACACAGGAGCCGACGTTAATACTATTTCCGAGGATAGTGAATCTGAATATGATAAAAGGACCGAAGCAATCTTTCTTGAGGTGGAATAAAACGAAACAGATGCCGCTTGGAGAAATAACACTAAGAAATCCTCGTAATAATGAAACACTATCAATTGACTTTATTGTAACGGAAAAGGGATTCGAAAATCTCATGGGTTTAAATGCTGCCCACAATTTCGGGCTTTTTACAATTAATGAAGACAACTTCATCAGAAGCATATCTCTGATGTAGGAAATCTTGGATGCGCTAATCTTACAGTTGACGCTTGCAGCAGACCTTTAGTGCTGCCATGTCGCCAAATTCCTTTGGCTTTAATGGATAAAGTTTATTCTGAAGTGTCGTTAGACCCTTGGAATTCTGTTGTCGGTAGATTAGTTTACAGAATGGGTAAATCAGATGGCGATTGTTGACACTAGACGAAGTAAGACCCGAATTCCAGAATGCTCTGATATTTTCGAAGCTCGATATCAAGGAAGCATATTGGCATATATGTCTCGATGAGTGTTCAAGTCTTCTAACAACCGTGATAACGCCTTGGGGAAGATTCAGATGAACTCGTTTACCATTTTGGACTAAATAGTAGTTGCGAAATCTTTCAGAAGAAATTGGCACGAGCGCTCGAGAGCCTGTCTGGTGTGATCAACGTTGCTGATGACATTGTCGTTGTTGGAAAAGGCTCGACTAAACAGGATGCAGAAGTAGACCATAAGAACTTAATGGCGTTGAAAGTGAGATACAAGGAGAAACATAGTCTTAAAATGATGAAAAATCTTTTGAGTCAGGATGAAGTCATTTTTATGGGACATTTGATAAATGCAGATGGGATAAAACCTGACCCACGGAAAGTTAAGGCAGTGCTTGAAGCTCCCATATCACGAGATGTTTTTCTGCTCCCATACCACGGGATGATTTTGTGGCATGGTACTCAATCAATCTCTCAATCAATTCTCAATCATTTGGATGAATATTGCAATCAAGCGTTTCTTAAGATGAAGCAGAAAATTTGCGAGATTTCCCTACTAGGTCATTATGACCTTAACTCTCCTCTTCAAGTGCAAGTGAACAGCAGCCAAATGGGTTTAGGATGTGTACTTCTTCAAAATGGCAGTGGTAGGCCTTTGTAATTTGCTTCTCGTTTACTTACTGATACAGAGAAAAGATGGGCTCAAATTGGAAAGAGATGCTTTCCGTAGTATATGGCCTGGAGAAATTTAATCAATATACTTAGGAAGCGAAGTAACAATGATCAATGACCATAAACCACTGTCATCCATCCTGAAGAAGCCATTGAGTCAAGCACCTCCTCGCTTACAGCGTTTGACGATGAGAGCCAATAGATATAATTTCAAGTATGCTTTCAAGTATAGTTTCAATAGATATCATTTTCATAACAATTGAAAGAATAAAGAAATTCAGTATAGTTGATCTCGAGATTCAGGATCTTAAGAAGACAATCTGCAATGGTCGGCCACAGAACAAGTCACTGCTCCCTTCATCATTTTCTCCATTTTTTAACGTCAGGACTTCATTCTCAGAGAATGACGGACTCGTTCAGAAGGGTGAGGCAATATTGGTACCTGTCGTACTTAGACGAGAAATGAAGTTGCATGCTGCTAATTTTGGTGCTGATAGCATGATCCGACGAGCTAGGGAATGCATATTTTGGCCTGGTATGACGCATGAGATTAAGAAAATTGCAGATTTGTGCAGCATTTGTCAAACCCGCAAGCCGAGTGTTTGCAAAGAACCATTGAAACAAGAACATCTCGAAAATTATCCTTGGGAGAAGGTGACTGCTGATTTATTTGAGCTGAATGGTCGAAGTAGATCATTTATCACCATTAACTTCAGCTGAAGTAATGAGCAAGTTAAATAGAATTTCGCTCGATATGGTGTGCTCAAAATGTTCGTGTCGACTCCGATTCCCAATTCACTTCTCATGAATTCAGCTGTTTTGCCGAAAGATGGGATTTCATTCACTACAAGTCAGACCATGAGCATCATCAAGCAAACGGGAAAGCCGAATCTGCCGGTGAAAGCGACGAAACAAATGATGAAAAAATGTTAAGCGGATGGTCGAGATCAACATGAAGCATTGCTAGAGGTGAGGTCAAGTCAAGGATGTATTGCGAGTCCATCTGAAAGCTTTTTTGGTCGGAATATTCGTTCCCTCTTTCCTTGCAATTATGTTCGGAGAAGTCTTCTCAACACAGCTACAAATTGAAAGATGAAAAGAAATGAAACTGTAAAGCGATGCTACGATAAGACGGCTCATAGTTTACCTCCTCTGGTTGAAGGGGAATATATATACTATATATATATAATCAGAATCCTGGTGAAGCTCTTTGAAAGACAGGGAAAATCATCTCCAAGAACAGAAGGCGGTCATATCTCATTGAATGTGAGACGAGAAGGGTATTACGCCGGAATCGAAGATACCTGAGAAAGCGCGATCAATACCGATTTATCTAGCTCTAGATTACGATAACGACTCTCTCTGTAGCGTTCCTGTGGGTGGGGTTTTTCAGAATTCCGTCTCATCGTGCTCAAACTCAGCCGGGACAGTGAGAACCCGGTGAGAACTGGGCCTTCTAGGATAGGGAGAAGACCCGCCTGGATGCAGGACTTGGTAACAAATTAGTGTACCCAATTTTCCTGCAGAGGAAGGGAGATGTTGATGGACTTACCGTATCTGCTCTTTTTATAGCCGGGTCTCTTTTAACAGCCGGGTCTCTATTAATAGCCGGGTCATCTGCCAGGTAATGAAATAATAGCCTGGTCTCTAATAATAACCGGGTATTGAATGTTCTTTGGTGTATGATATCGGAGTGTCAAAACTACCTACCGGTATAAACAATGAATACAGTCGCATCGATCGTGCATCACCGTGTGAATACGGTAGTCAGCGTTACTTGTCTTCAAATGTTCCCATTATAAATGAGTCACTGAAGTCACTGCTTTCCGCTAAGATACGGTACGTGTAAGCGAGTCATTTCTCCACTCGTCTCTTATCGGGCAAGTCGTCAACATGTGTACAAAACAACGAAGAGATTTCACAATGGAAACTAAGTTATCAGCGTTAGATTATTTGAAACACCACAGTGTGGAGAACACTGCCAAAACATTCAAAGTGGACACTAAGCAAATCAGAAATTGGAGAAAGTGCGAGGATGAAATTCGTCAATGGTCTGTTTCAGGTGGTAAAGCGTTGAAACGTCGACGTCTTGAAGGCGGTGGCCGTAAAGTGGGTAACTCGATTTTGGAGGAGAAGTTGAAGAACTGGATCATTTCAAGGCGAGCAGAGAGACTTCGAGTTTCCCGAAAATCTATCCAAAGGGAAGCTTTAAGACTACATTCTGATCTGAAAGAAAATATGTGCGACGATTTACAAGCGTTTTCTGCAAGTGACGGATGGCTCCAAAAGTTTTTACTACGGAACGGTTTCTGTCTTCGTATTCGAACAACTATTAGTTCGAAACCGCCGTCTAATTGTTTAGATAAAGTGACTAACTTCATACTGTATCTTCGAAAGATGGTAATCGAGAACAAATATTCTCAAAATTCTATCTACATCATGGACGAGACACCTGTCTGGATTGAACCAGTGGGCAAGACAACTATCGCGACCAAAGGCGCGAAGGATGTACCGATTATGTCGACCGGACATCAAAAGATCAGAATAGCAGTGATTCTAACCGCGCGAGCAGATGGCAGCAAGTGTAAACCCTATGTTTTAATCCCAAGGCGTCGTGCCATTCCAGAACTAGAAAAAATGCGGGGTATAGTTTTCAACTACAGCGGTGCCAGTTGGATGAATGATGAGATGACGAGTGACTATCTACGAAATGTTATTGGACAGTTTCACTTCGGCAAAAGACTTCTGGTTTGGGATAGTTTTCGGTGCCATATTTCTCAGGCTACCAAAAACGTATTACGAAAAATGAACATACAAACAGCGGTTATTCCTGGCGGTTGTGCGGCCCTTATCCAGGCACCAGACGTTTCCTGGAATAGATCATTTAAAGTATCAGTTCAAAAATCGTATGAAGACTGGATTTCAAAAAAAGTGATCAGTTTTACGAAGAATGGAAATCTGAAACCTCCAACATTCGGTGAATTTGCGATTTGGATTGACGAAGCATGGCAGGCAATACCTGTTAAACAAATTCAAGATTCCATGAAACAATGTGGTGTCACAAATGCAACTGATGGAAGCGAGGATCACCTCATTGAGTGTCTAAAGCCTTGTAAACCATGTGGTGAAGGCGGTCTTCGTCTTCTTGAATCCAAATTTGAAAGTAGCCTGAACGATCTTCAAGTTGAGATAGACGCCCCGGTGAGCGATTCAGATGACGAAGTTGGCAGTGATTGGTGTGATTCAGACGAATCTAACTGATTTCTTAGTTTCACTGTAGAATTCATCAGATGTAAATGTAGATTGTTCAAAGTTATTATGTTTCCTTTTTTATTAAGCTGCAGGATAATGATCTTAAACATGTGAATTTTTGTTTTTCTTATAAATCGAAATTCTTCTCGGAAATTAAGAATTTGGAAATTTTCACACAAATTATACAACGTAAATAATAGCCTGGTCTCTTTTAACGGCCGGATCTCCAATAATAGCCGGGTGGTACACTAAACAATGAAATAATAGCCGTGGGCTATTATTTGAGCATATACGGTATGTTTCTTCATACGAAATAGTTCTTCATACGCACTGTTCAGTGTTCATTTATCATGCAGCTAGTGACCTATGATTTTTTATCCACACAGAAATGATCTCTTATGATTAATTTTTATATACAGTAATGTTGCGTGTTGAAATGTGTTCACATCACGTTTCGCCGGAAACAACATTTAGCTCACCTGACAACGAAAATATTTCCGCCACTGTGAGCAAGCCCTAGGGATAGGTGTTCGAAAAAGACAAAAAGAAAAAGGTATGTCGATATCTTTCCGAGAAAATGAAGATGTATTCTTTTTACTACTTAAATAGCAATTCTTTAAAAACATGTACATTTTGACTCAAAAGCAATGTAAATTCTTATGTAAGGCGACTCAATGTAGCAATATGAAATATTTACATGGGTTTTGTCTTGTACTTTCACTTCCTAAATAGAAAAGTTTATTTAATATTTCATCATGTGCAGAACATACTACATATAAATAAAAACAACTTCCCTTTTGAGACATTTCCTAAAATCCTGTATAAATTGCCGGTATATAAATATATTGAAAACAAAAGTTCAATAGTCTTGTATACAATGTAATTATTGAAAAAATGCTTTGAGCATTGACAGAAATTCAGATCATGTAGGATTCAACCAAAAGCAAACATATAGAATTTCGCGAAACTAAATATGTGACGCATTGTACGACTGTACAGCTCTCAAAAGTCTCTCGTTGAAATAAGGGTGACCGTAGGGAACCTTAAAACGCTCCCACATCCTCGAAAAATCTGAGTGGACGCTTTCAGAACCCTGCTCGCTGCATTGTCCGAGTCCTCCATGTCGAAATTTGCAGAAGTCAGCGACATGATAGATAACAGCGTGAATTTTCGGTGTCACCGAAATATTCAGAGGTAAGTAAAAGTCCTTGAATCTATTGCTGCTGGTTTGGTTATTGGTTGATGATTGCTTGCCAAAACAGTCGCTGACAACTGTTAAAAAGGCATCAAAAGTGTCTGCAAAAGCAGTGGCTTCTGGAGGACAAATGTCGCGAAGCTTTCTCACGTTTTCTAGAAGCTTTTTGGATGAGTTTCCATTAAACGCTCCGCCATGCATTCCTTCTCTGGCAACGTGACAGTTATCTGACCAGACTTCTAGAAGGGCATTGTAAAGTATGTTGACTGTCCCTATCATTAAGTGTAGTTCTGGGGGCAGAGTTATATCTTTGATAAGGGTACTGTCGTCATGTTTCTGAACAGGTGGATGTGTCACATTCGCGAAAGACTTGGCCTTAGCTTCCTGGCATCCAGATACTCGAAAGCTCCAATATTTGTTTCGTATGCTACCTATTTTGCGAAAGCTGCCTTTTTTGGAGATATCCACTCGTAAAATATCATGAGCCGTATCACTTCATCTTAAATGTATATACTTCGATATTCATGTAAAAGGGACTGACGAACATAATATATGTTGCAATTATAGAATATTTGTTGCTCTGATTTCTCGAGGTTTCGCTTTCATAATGGATATACGAGAGTATTTCTACAGTGGCTTTTGCAGTTAATATGTAAAAACTCAGATTAGTTGCAGGTGACCCTATTTTGAAGCTCATGCAGTGTCAGCAATCCATTACATTGTATCAGAGACCGTCTCGCTCAGACGCTCACAAGCACTTGGTCCTTAAGCGTCTGGTGAACACCCTGCTTTTCCAGCAACTATATTATAGCCATAGAGTTTATATTACGCATTATTGTAATAATTATTATCACTAACGCGAACACGCGAAATTGGTGAAAATTCGAGCCATGACCAGTGACTGCTGGTTGGAGGGTGTGCTTGCACGTCCTGTATCTCCAACGTAGCTCGCTCGAACCTACCCACGGCTGATGAGTCCCAATAGGCCGAAACATGCCTCGCTGTGGTTCCATCGGTTGAGTTGAGATTTGATAAATTAATGGTGTAAGCCTCCATGCTTTCTATGAATTTCTATATAAAAAGTAATTTCTTTTGAGCTTGTCAGTGCGCTTAATAAATTTCAATGTTATCCACATTTTTATAATATCAAATTTTTTCTCATTTCAGAGTTTTTGAAATGTCATGGCAGGTAAAATGGATTTAGCGAAGAACCTTCAGGATGTGCTGCAACGAATGGCTGCTGCAAATCGTAAGAGTGACCACTTGGTGCGGCTTGTAGCTGTATCAAAGACAAAGTCCGCAGAAATGGTCAAAGAAGTATATGATGCAGGACACCGAGTATTTGGAGAAAATTACGTGGGTTACCAGTATTTCTAGCGAGTACTGACTTTCCGGAATCTCATCTTCGAAGCTCTGTATTTTCAGGTAAAGGAACTGGAAGAAAAGGCAAATTCCTCATTGGTAAGTTCGCTGTTGTAATGTTGGTGCATCAAATAGTAGATTTTTAATTGCTGCTTTAGAGTGCTGGAAATTTGTAAACTTACTTAGTTTGTCTTGAACCTCGTTTGATTTGAAACATAATCCACAAACAACACAAACAGATAATCCACAGAGATCTTTTTGTGCTTGAGTTTGGTGTCGTTCTCTTGTTTTACAACCAGCATTTTCAGCTTTTTCACGATGATCTTCATCAAAGCGGTTTATGAAACGCATAGTTGCATCAATTGATTTGCATAAATAATACATGATTGAGATGTCATTAGATTGTAGATATTTATTGGAGAACTCAGGGCAACTCGACGTGGAGCCAAAATTTCAAGCAAGCTTTTATATTGGTAGTATCAATGCAATTTCGCCTGCTACCACAATTACCAGCAGATATGATCCCCATCATTATCACATTGGTCATCAGGCGATCAGAGATCGCACTACATGGAACTAGTTTTCATTCAACATTTTACATCTATTTAATCAGTTATCGCATCATGACGATTCAACCGTGATCATAAGTTTTGGATGACCCAGGAGGTCAGCTTATTCATTTTTTGGCGATCGCTCGCGCCACATCTATCTAATTTTCTTTCTATACTAAGCATCACTAACCTTAGCAATCTAAAACCTTTCTATGTCGCATAAAATGTTTGAAAGTATCTATCGCATACTTTCATAGTCCGTTCTTGCTTCTCGTTCAAAATGTATGAAATGGTGTTCGACCTTGAAATGGTGTTCGAACGGGTTCTCAAGGACGTGGTTAAGTGGACACTCTGAAAATCAGACGTTTTGTAAAAGCTTGTCCATACAGTTATGAACTTGGATGAAGACACCAGAATGTCCGCGTGCTTTGTAGGAGACGAGTTTTTCAGAAACTTCAGAACTAAGTTAAGAAGTTAAGAACTTCAGAAAACAAAAATCTGTCTAACATCATAGGATCTACAAGTGAGTGTCACCTAGACGAAGGTGATGAGAACTGCAGTTGGGAGAAAGAAAGACCTCAATTGCCTGTAAGTAACCATGTAGTGTCTAAGATAAGTGTCGGCTGTAGCGCATGACAGTGCAGCAGTTAAGTCATTTACTTACGAAAGGTGTAGTGGCTGTGTGACAAGAGCCTCATCGAACTTCTTGTGTGGGAGATGATTGTGTTAATAATACGTCAGCCAACACAGGTTTCTCCAGGGGAACAAGGTTGAAAATGAGACTTTATCAGACTGATGTACATGCTATGGTTGCTGCGAATCTGCGCATCTACCGAGCTCTACCCGGTTCCTCATCTTTTCAGACGGTATTAAAGAAAAACACAAGTAAATCCAATGGGAATCAGACCGAGGTTTTCGGCAATGAGATAGTTTATGTTCAGTCTAATTAGAGGAAAGGCACTTAGTCTCGAGCTATTATTTTTGGCATGGAATGTCTTCAGGTGAACCTTGTCTGTTCATGCACTTGTCTATAAAGCTTGACACATTCAAATTTAGCAAATATTCTAATGTCGGCACACAACATTTTGGCCAATTCTCGCACTCACCACCGACCAGAAACATTATAATAATACATCCGTGATAGAAAATGACCTGAGTACAGTCCATGCCAAAAATTTTGACTCTAGTCATAGTGCTTTTCCTTCAGTCAGAGAAAACATAAACAATCTCATTACCGAAAGCCTCATCAGTCTGCTTTCCATTGAATTGGAATGTTTTCTTTGATCCTGTCTGACACGAAGAGGAATCAGGTAGAACTCGGCAGATTCGCAGATTCATGGTAGCCAGGGGATGTTCATCATTCTGTGAATTTTCAACCTCGTTCCCTGCAGAACTTTGTGTTGGCTGCCGGACTATGCATCCAGTGTGAGAGAGATGGAAACCCAACGAAGGAGCTTAATTTCATTAGAAGACGGCAAGTGCGATGCCGCACTGCTACCCGCTTCTGCTACTTGGGAGAGAAGTTGGATTCCATTGGTGGGACGGAGTCAATTGTGAGTGCACGAATCTAACTGGAAGAAATTACGAAAGCTAAAGCTATCGAGTGTCTTTGACGGCTAAAGAAAGTGAGACATAGGCTATGGCAGTAGCAGAAAATGCATAATCTTCCGTATATTTTCATGGCTCATTTTTTGCTTCTGACTAATTGATATGTCGGATGGTGCCTTAATTTTTTTTGAAATTTGACTCCGCACACCTTCCTGACACTCCTATTGCATTCATCATCCAAAACTCCGTCATGTCTCACTTCATCATTTTTCCACACTATTTATTTTTTGTCTTGCCACGGGTTTTATTGTTCTATTCCTAAAGACTCCTACAAACTTAACTTTGCATTTCTCACATTCAGCTTTGTTATTCCATGTCAGTCACAACATCCTCTTCCTCCCGATGTACATGCAAGACACGTCTTTTACTGACATGCATGTACTAATTTTACTTTCGCATTTAGTGGATTCGATATTTGTTAGATGTTCCTCAATGACGTGTATGCCTTCCCAACAGCTCCTTTCTGTATTTTCTGTAGATCACTTTTCTTCATGTCTTCTCTAGTTCTTATGAGTCAATTCAGATTTGGGATATGCACAGCATGGTGGCATCCACCTTTCTTTACCACTCTATTTTTCATCTCATTTCCTTAATCTTTGCCATTTTGCTCATCCATCCTCGTGTTGTACGTATTGGTCTCCGGATTCAAAAAAGGAAAATTAATCGAAATCTGAATTTCAGCTATTAACTACTGTTCGACTATCTGATCGTAGATAGTCGAATTCGAAGTCCGATTCTTCTAAATTAGCATTCTTCTCGATAAAAAAATTTATTACAGAATGCACACGTGATGCAATTGGATAAAGTGGTGCATGCTGAGTGAGACATTTAGATATGACATCTGATATGTTGTGATGTAATTGTGCTCTTATTTCATCGTGTTCAAGCGTATATTTTCAAGGATGACGTGTAACTGAAATTTGTCTTATTGAGCCGCACAATGAATTTAATCTGTCAGTGCGGCGCGGATCGCTTCATCAATTAATGATACCTCCCTCTATTACTTACTGAAAAATGCCACTGGTTTAAACTGTCGTACAATCGGTGTATTAATAGTAATTATAGTCATAGTATTAATTATAAGTAGATAGCATTAATATCAAAACAACTCACCCAGTATGCTTAGATTCTAGGCAGACCTACGAAAAATATTTTTGGGAGATGGATGCCATACTGCAGGTGCCACATAGTTTCACGCTTCTATATCACTATCTTGCAGTCCTCTTTTAGACGGCGTAAACTCGACGTCGCCGTGGCATACTTTCAGACTTTTAAAGTCCTCGAAGTTTATTTCGCAGCGGCAGATGCAAAAGTGCAGCTTTGATTTAATGATGGAAGTATAATATATGCGAGACGGGAATTCATAGCAAATGAATATTACAGCGTAAGAGGTGGTTAATACTAGATTACAATGATGAAAACATGCATAAATTTGTAAATCATTCATGTCGACATGTCACAGATAAATATGTACAAGAGATGCAATACTGCTAATGCTAAATAAGTTTGCAGCTAAAAAAAGTTCCTTCATGGTTCAATTGCTTGTTCAGACTAGGGTTATACTTTTTAATAAATAACGCCTCCATAATATTCAGTTCAAAGTTATTGGACGCTTGTCCCAAGATTTTAAAGTTACTAGAGTTACAGCTACAGCTAAAGTTTAGCCTATGATCCGAGATCGCAGACATTTTTTGACTATGTTCCTTGATTCTAGCATTCAAGTGTCTTAGAGTTCTACCTCACAAGCATAACTATATACGACACATGACTTTAGAACCTTCGGAGTACGGTCTTTGTTCGAAAAATTTTCCTTAATTTTATTGCAGGTGAAAACCCATCTGATTTGTAACTCCTTGTCAATTTTACGAAAGATATTTTGTAATCTTTTTTTAAAATAAACTGATTGAATATCAAAAAAAGGGATTTTTATTGTTTGAGTGTATGTTATGTCTTCCGTCTTGACATGGTCATTAGACTTTTTCTCTAAATAATTTTTAATAATGTTATTGATAAATTGCAACGGATATCCGTTGTTTCTAAAAATGTTGGTGAGTTTCTCCATTTCTTCATGAAACTTCTCCCAAGTGCAGCACACTATGTATGCTCTATTTATCAGAGTGTTCAGTAGGCCTCTTTTCCACTGTATAGGACAGTTAGCCTTAAAATTCAAGATTAAACCCGTATATGTGGGTTTCCTATAAACAGAAGTGACTAGGCAGCTATCAGTGACATCCAGGCTGATGTCTAAGAAAGGTAAACTCATCCCACCAACTTCAGCGGTGAACTTCATGTTGGGATGCCATGAGTTTAAATAACTAAAGAAAGAAGAAAGATTCATGATCATCATCCTCAAAGATTGCTAAAATGTCGTCAACATACCTCACGTAGAACTTCAGGTTCATACGATTGATGTTGAGAAAATTTGTTTCTAATTCACCCATAAATAGGTTACTAAGAGTGGGTGCTAGTGGGCTACCCATACTAAGACCGTCACATTGACGATAAAGTGTTGTTAAAAGAGAAAATGCATCCTGTCGCGAACTGCAACAGCTTTTTGAATGTGTCTCTACTAAAAGGAGGTTTTGACACATCGGAGTTGTAGACTTTATCACAAGCTAGTTCGATGACCTCTTCTAGAGGAACGTTAGTAAAAAGACTGACCACATCAAAGCTAACCAGTTTGGAATTTTCCGAGAAGTTATACTTATTAAGTCTATCTAGAAGATCCGTATTATTTAGAACAGAAAACTCGTTAGGAATAGCTTTGACAATAAATTGGTTGAGATATTTGGCTAAATTATACTCCGCAGTACCGAAGCTAGCGACAATGGGTCGCAGAGGGACATTTTCCTTATGTACCTTAGCTGAGCCATATAATTTACCGCTACATGCTCCTTGAGGGGTAATAGGAGCAAAAACTTTTGGATCAATGGACCCTTTGACATGTTTGTTAAAAAATATTTCAGTTTATTTTGTTGTTTAATAACCGGATGATCTAATAGTAGATCACTATGGTTGTACGGAATTGGTGTGAACTTGCTAGAGTCCTCAACTATATCGTCGAGTTTTTTATCAATACCGAAGACTCACCCCTCAAGGAGCATGAGCGGTAAATTATATGGCTCAGCTAAGGTACATAAGGAAAATGTCCCTCTGCGACCCATTGTCGCTAGCTTCGGCATTCGGCATATTCAATTTTTCCAATCTCCTTTTTATTGTTTTCATGCAAATGCATTTCGAGTTAGGGTTGATTTTCTGTCTTCATTTATTCTGCAATCGAGGACTGCCAAGCAAGAATTATAACTGAATTTGACGTCATTCATGCAAAACACTAGCGCTCACGCATGTGAATTCTCTACACTTGGGCGGAACTATCCAATTTTTCGCCCACGGGAGACGAATTTCATTGGATCTTGCAAATCGTTGATAGCTGCGATAAAATCATGTCCGCTATGATCCCCTTTTCGGCATTCCATTCGAATGGTCAATTATTACAGCCATTTTTGAATATGCGATTTATTCTCAATAGATGAAAAGGAGTCAGCTTTTCTTACAATATCTCGTGGTTAGCGCTACCTAATGTATATCATAAAATAAGTTTAATTGGTTTGTATTACTTGGGTTGTTGACCGACAAGTATAAGATTTTGTGTTTACTAAAATATCTGCAAACATAGCTCTACAAGCTTTCATTATGGCAATATGCACCCGGGCACCGATATGTTGATTTTCATCATTCTTTATTGATTCATTGATTGATAACTGCGATATATGATTAACTTACAGTAAACTGATTCATTCTGGCTTTGATAACATTTTGCCAACCTTATACGTGTCTTTCGATATGTTTAAACAGATTTGACAGTATCGACAGTAAGAAGCAGGCTTTTGATAGTCTATTAGTAAATATGCTTCTGTAGACTTCCTATACTTAGATTCCTGAAGTAAATCGAGGCATAGACGCCAAAGCGAATAACAAAGGTTTTTTCTGGATGAATTTTATTTTTCATGTTACACAGGCGATTTTCAGTGCATGAAAGTTACTCTTTAAGAAAATAGTTCCGTCAAATATCGAATCGATTGTAGGGGAGCGCCGTAGCCATAGGGCATTGTTTCCCCTTTGCAGACAGCGGCTCAGGAGACAGCGATTGTGTGACCATTCGAGTTCTAAATAATTCGATATTACTCGGAAGCTGTTTCTCCGGATCGCCCTCATTCAACATAATGAAAATGCAAGTGAAATTGAATGAATTGATAGTCAGACTAGTCAGTAATGATAAACTAATATGCGTACTTAATCACTGTGGTTGGATGTGTCATCTCATCATAATATTAACCATACTCATGCCTCTGAACATTGCAAAAGAGAAAAACGAAGCTAAATTCTAGACAGGTGCGTGGATGAGTTGCCTATGAAGACGATGTTCTGATTAGCATGTATTATTGAACCAAATTAAATGTGAAGTCTTCTCTAAAGACTGTCGGAGGGCTGAGTCGGCCATTCTAATGATTTCTAATTTTTTGACATATAAACGCATCTTATATATTGTTTGATGAGTGGATAATGGGCTAATATGTACGAGTATTAATGAGCTTAACTAATACTTCAAGCAATAACAACAGTGACAAGATACGATGGCGATAGTGCTTAATATTACATCTATTAGCTTGATAACATTCCTCTAGTTTATAATAAAAAGTTATTCGATTGTGGAAATCTGTTTATTTTCTTATCCAAGTATCTTTTGTGTGGTAATAGCTCTAATGATCAACATCTGATCCCAACTGGACCGGTTATCGTCGACGGTTCCTCAGTCATGCCTGTGACTTCAGTCCGTGACCTTGGGATTCGGATTGATGCTGGTGTTATCATAAAAGCGCATGTTGCCAATACAGCGATGTCGTGCTTCACAGGGTTCCGTCAAATCCGCAGTGTTCGGCGTTCACTACCTCACCAAGCCTTGCTGACCCTCATCAGAGCGCTTGTGGTCAGTAGGGTGGATTACTGCTGTTCGGTACTAGTTGGCCCTTCTGGCCGCAGCCAGACTGATACATGGTGCCATGGGGTCGGAGCACACTAAGCCACTTCTCCATGAGCTGCACCGATTGCGGTTCCCAGAGTGCTTTAAGTTCCGCTTATGTGTTCTGACGTTCCGGTTCTCACATGATGACACCGCGGTACCTCTGACACTCAGCAGCTCGCCAGCAACGTCGCGCACGTCGTCGTCTACGATCTGCTGACTCAATAATTCCTGCTAGTGCCGACGACTTCACGTATGTCCCTTGGTGACCGTGCGTTTCCTGTTTCGGCATCGCGTGCATGGAGTAGTCTTCAGTTTGAATAAGATAGTGCAAATCACTGTTGGTGTTCCGACGGCGACTGAAAACGTATCTGTTCGCCTGTAATGATTGATTAATATCAAAGCTTCGTCGTGACACTTGTTCTTTGTATGATTCTTTTGTAAAATGCTCCAGAAGCGACTTTTTATATCGATTCGGTACTATTGAATTGATCACATGCCGATATCTCGCTAATTGTTTTACTTAGGCCCAGGTCTTTTAACATCAAGTGAGCGAGAATGGCTTCGTCAGTTAGCTTTCATACCTCACCTGCTGATTTGATCTTTTTTTCAAGATGTTCTTTTTTTGCACTCATTATTGCATTACATAATTTCTATCACATGATTCAGGACATTTATCACTTATTCTTTCATTTCTTTTATTTCCTCTTCATGATTTTCAGATTATGGATAACTGTCGCGATATACAGTGGCATTTCATCGGAAACCTCCAACGAAACAAAGTGAAGAAATTACTCAGTAAGTAATGAATTTTAGACAGCGCCAAGTATTTTGTTTTGTAGTCACATGATGACCTCCAATCTTACTAGTGATGGGATCAACTGCGTAAAGTTTCCGTGAAGATGTCGAAATATGGCGTGGTTGTCAAAAGTTGAACCTTTCCGGAGGAAAACATACAAGAAATCAATTACTAATGAACTTTGTGATGTCATCATCATCATCAAATCGTAGTTAAGTCATAACGAAAACTTTGTCAGAAAAAATGGAGTTAGTATGTTTTACTCCTTCAATTGTCTCAACTTCCCAAAGATAATCTGAAGAGATGCTGAATTAATTGATCACTGAATTTAGAAAGTGTATTTTCCAAATTTGAAAATACATGCAAAAGACAAGTAAAAAGGTGATAAGAGAGGATAATATTTCATGAATTTAAACGGCTGACTGTATTTGCAGAGATGGCATGAGGTGAATGACCATGAAAATATGTTCTGTTTCTCTGGAAGGAGAGGAAGAAACATAGATAATCATTTTTTTATCAATGTAATTTTTCAAAACTTCTATTGGATAATTTCTGAGGGTTATAAAGTATCAGCATAAATATTGTGCTCAAACAGAAATGATAATATAAACGCATGAATGCGATGATCTATATGTTTTATCAAAAGTTTGTAATCGAGATTCGCTGAGAAAATTCTTAAATACAGACTTAATTTACTGTGTTCTTGGATAATCAGCTCGCATTTGCTGAGTCACTTAAATTCATTAAGTTCATTGAAGTTCACTAAGTTCCCATATTTGATTCTTCTACATATCTAGTAATTGTCATTTTTGCTATATCAGTGAGATGGGGCTGTATCAGTCAGACCCACTGGACTATTTTGCCACATCCACTAAAATTTTATCATAAATTGCTAGTATCTAAATGTAAGAAGGACGGTATAATGCGATGAAATTGCAGAAGAGCTTGTGTGAACAGTGCTTCCATGCACTGCTTTGTAGCTGTGTGAGGGAGAGTGCACTCAGCAAATATCATGGATTTCTTGAGATATCAAATGGATAAAAAACTTATCTACTTGAAAAAAATGATAAAACCAAGCAATCCGTGATATTTTCGTTAAAAGATGAATATCCATTTCTCAATGTCTATGCTCTACTAGGGTTGTATTCAATAGATGGAAAGCTTAGTTTATATTTTATTAATGACATACAGCACAATTTCCTTTTTCTGTATCCATTGATAAAGACTGAGCCGAAAAACTGGGAACATAACACGGTCGTAGAAAAGTGCTTATATTATCATTTTAAACAATTGGAAAATATAGAATTTTAATTGTTCAATGCTCATATTAAATGATGATGAACATGTTACTTTTCTTAGTAATATGCTTTCCTATGTCTTCGTTTCTATGCTCGGAAGAAGACCCTTATTAAAATAATTTCGAAAATGTCAAAGCTGAACGATTCAGGTTGCTCTCGGGGTAGATCGTGACACACGCGAACAACTCCAGAGGCATCCATTTATGTTATAGCTCAAGAGGCATCTCTTCAAGGTCATGAAAGTACCCTTTCGGATTGAATTACTCAGCGAAAAGAGTGCAAGTTCTATGAAATCTATTCTTATTCTATAGAATCAGCACGCTGTACTATGTACTTCTCGCATGTCCTTGTAGCAAGTGGGTTTCTATGACTTCTGTATAATGCGGACACCAGAAACAGAAATTAGACAGAAGATTAATACGAACTTTAGTGTTGAATAATGATGTTGGAGTAAGCATGCTACCAGAATTACCCAGGCTACTCAAGATATCAGGCGTATGTAAGAAAGATGTAGACTACGGTATACTGCACTAGTAATAGCGAGAGCCGTCATATAATATGGCGGTATTTTTATGTAGGTTCACCGAATATGATGGTTGATTTAGTGTTTTTACCGATAAAAATTTAATTAAGTTAAATAGAACCTGGTCGTAAAATAAAACCCGGGTAAGAGCAACATGAATTAAGAGCCCCGGGTTCTATTAGAAGATATACGTTAAATGTTTCTCCTACCAATGTTACTGATCGCAAGCTTGAAATCCTTCAATTTGTATCTCAATCCAGTCAAGATTTCATAGTGTGGCGTTAATCGACCCTTATGTTGTTCCTCAATTACATTAAAATATCCAGTAAACACCTTGTCATCATGACTCGTCTTGGTCTTCTCAGTGGACTCTGTGATGTTGACTTCTGAACTTGTAATTGCAGATACTCCTCGTCTGGCGGTTGTGGAAACCGTTCATTCTATTTCTCTCGCCGATGAGTTGCATAAGCAATATGATAAATTGGAACGTGATGACAACCTCAATATATTTATCCAAGTGAACACAAGCGGTGAAGAGCGTAAGTTGTATTTTCTCACACGCCCAAAGTTGTTACTCTATATTCCCATTTGCTCTAATATCGACTTCTTTAATCTGTTTTTAGCAATCCCAGTTGCTAGTTTTGTTATGGCTTCTACGTAATTAAACGATCTTAAAATTTTTTTTTCATGATTTAATTCATGATTTTCAGATTGTATTAGAAATAGATTTCATTACTTAACTGGATTTAATCTCCACATGCAGTCAACATTATTGATACTAGCATTTTAAAACGGATTAGTCGCAAAGCTCACTTGCAAATGATTATATCCAGAGCCAGTCATAGCATGCATTTTCTAGGTCTTTCTAGAATTAACCAACCATCGACCGTGAAATTTGTAATAAAATACGAAGAACGAATTTACTAATTACATTAGCATAATAGCCTAATAATGTTGCACAAGCTTGTACTTTGCACAACTAAGTCTTATCACCATTGCATAATTTGCATACATGTTGTTGCAGTGCCTTATGGTGGTGGCAAATGAAGGAGTTAATAATACCTAGTCTCGCGTCCCGAATGTTGCCTCTAGAAGAGCAGCAACCCAGCTATCCGCCAACTTCGTCGATAGTTGTATTGGTGAAAGTTCTATTTGTTGGCAGCTTCGATTAAGGAACGAAAAGGTACACATGACTCAACGTAAACTAGAACTATTTTAGTTTTTGAGAATTGCTTCTTTTTGACATATTATATATAGCGGTGTTCATATTCAACAATAGCCATGTTGACAATCGCTTATGCTCGTTCAAAGATGCAAAACTCGCTGCGCTTGCTTTACATTTTCAATGTCTTATAGACATCTCATCAACATAGATTTCTTATCATGTGATGTCAGCGAAATAGCAAACGATGACAGTGAGTCTATTGATTCATCTCACTATTCAATCCAATGTGACTGCTTCATAATCAAAGGCCATGTTACGCAAGCCCTTAAGTAGCTCATGCAAAAAGAGAAAGATTATCTGAACGTCTGAGACTTGAAGCGTCATAACCTTTTTACTAATTCAGTCACATGCATTGAATTGCAACTGATGAAGTAATCATCAACGCTGTACTCTGTCGTTGATTGTCATATCTAATTTCTCGTTTTCACACTTGAACTATTATATATGTATGTACATATACTACTGTTTTTCATTTCTAAGGTATCATGACGCTTGAGAGAAGTCAGGAACCCCGCATTATATCGTTTGTTCAAAATCTATTAATGACAATATTTCGTTGATTATTGTTATTAATTATCGCTCATAAATCGTAAAAATAATATTGGATCCTTCTATTGCTGAGGAATTTTTCGAGAAAATTTTCAGTTAGTGTTAATTGATGAAAACACCATAAATAAGGGATATTAATGACGTTTTTAGAATCTTGTAAACTCTAAATATCTCAGCTATGATCGTGCGACTTGGCTAAATTCAGACCCAGTAACATGTCCAAGACTCATTCAAGAACCATAACCACTAATTTCTGTACCGCGAATTCCAATCGGATATTTAGCATGGCACTTTATCGGATATGGTTGAATTGGCATGAAATAGGGATATTTAAAAACAATGAATAATTTTCAACTTATAAATAATATAACATGGCACCTGTAATAAAGATGATAGCTACTACTCAAGCGATTCGTGATGAGCAATGAATCTGTCATTCCTTTTATGGAGTTTCATTTTTGTTCATTGACCTTTATTTACGCCGATGTTTACAGGTATAGTTCGGTTGAATTTTTGATTTTGTCTCAAACTTAGCTCTGTCGTCTGAGTAAAACGATCGAGTCACCTCTTGGCATCAGCGATCACTATTTGAGGATGTAATAACTAATGACGTAAATAACAGTATACTTTATACAGAGTTCCAATAAGTTATCGATGATTTTTGTTTACCCATAATTTCTAAATTTTTAGAGTGAGGAGTTAAAGTCCTACGAGAAATTGTAGACTGATATCAAATCAAAACTGATGACATCCTTTATTAGATTATAATGCTTAATCATTTTCAGTGGCTCAATTTAATGTAGAATCTCAACAATTTACCCCATCATTTAACCTATCACATTTCATCTTGGAGATTATAATTATCAAAACTGATGACATCCTTTATTAGATTATAATGCTTAATCATTTTCAATGGCTCAATTTAATGTAGAATCTCAACAATTTACCCCATCATTTAACCTATCACATTACATGGTTCATGAATTCAAATTATTGCCTACTAAAAAAGGCGAGTACACATTTGATTGAGTCTTAGTGTATTTATGAAATATCACACCCTTCTTATATCTTCCAATCAATCAGAAGACGCGTCTTCACGTCACTGCGTATCCCAGAGCTAAAAACGGGTCACGGGTCAAGCACGTGACCCGGCTGACCCGGTCTCAAAAAGCAGGCTGTCTAGTGCGTCATTTTTTTCATTTTCTTCATTTTTTGGTAACATATCATTTTATTTCATTTTTTGATGCTGCTGTCATTTATTTCATTTTTCTTCGAAGTCATGCATTCTCAAATAGCCTAGTTCAAATTTATCCTTAGAGATATCAGCTCTCCACTTTTTGGATTTTATGATTTTGTTGACTAATGCACTGAGCTCCAGATGTCGTATAACTTGATGGAAAATCATTAAACTTCCGCAACATTCTTCTTTTTGGGCTTTTCATTATCTTATGGGTGATTTTGATAAATCAACGAACCACTGGAAACATCCTGTAACAAGTAACAATAAATGCAGAGTGTAGACATATTTCATTGCATTTCACTTCGATGTTTTTCCTTCTTGTCATTTCAGTCAGTTAAAAAATATGAGGTCAGTATTTTGTTTTTGTTATAAATGCTGCTCGGATGATTCCACTTGAATTAGCCAGACATTGACTTTGGACATATGTTCTATTCAACCAAGTATCAGCTGCGGAGGCCATGTGGTTATTTAAAGTGGCCGAGGATGACATGAGTTTTAGGGATTGTGACGGCCGGACACCCCAATTATTCCAAAACATGTTTCCTGACAGCGACGTTGCGAAAAACTTCACAATGAGCAAAGATAAAGCCTCATACGTGTTCCAAGATGGTCTCGGACCTTTGTTATTGAAATGGTTGTGTGAAAAAGGTGGACAGATCGGAGGGTGCGTTTACTTTAATGTTCAACGAGACAACTACAGTTCAACGAAGAAAACATATGGATTTACTAGTTAGATATTATGAAGATATCAAAGAAGTTGCAACACGTTATATCGGGTCATTATTCATTTAGAGGAAGAAACGCGAGCGCGAAGAGTTGGAGATCGCAATGAGAAAAGAGGAACAAGCTGTTGAGGAGGAAAGATTACGCCGGGCATTGATTGATAAATCTGTTAGGAAACACGAGAAATTAGATGCGAAAGAGGGAAAATTAAAGAAGATGGAAGAGGAAGTAACGGAAGAATACGAGATCTCGCTGCGGATGTTAAAAGAAGCAAAGTTGCAACTGGACAACTCCATCGCAGCAAATGATATGGTGGGTATTAGTTGCCCAAGAATTGTACTCCTCAGTGAGTGAGAAAGTTTCAAGGGTGAGCGAATTAAATACAATACAATCCATAAAAAGAGCAGAGATTGGATCGAAGCGAAAGTGTGCATTCGAGAAACTTATGAACAATGTTAAAAATCGAGAGAAGATGTGAAGCCATGAACTATATTTGCAATTATTCATGAATTGATAGGTTTTGTTATTCTATCACCAATGTTTTTATTTTGACTGGATGTTGAGCATGTACAACTTACGTAGGTAATGTTAAGTGAGACATCGATATGTAAAAAAAGACGGTATACAGTGATGGATAATTAATGATGCATTCATTGTATTTATTAAATCTTAACGTACGGGTACACGATTTTGATATGTACGATTTTTTTAACCTTAAGATTCGCAGCGCATAATCTTTTGAATGATGACTGTCAGGCATGTTGTTTGGATGTAAATGCTACAGGAGTCAATTAAAAATTTCATTATACTATTGCAATGATGAAAGTGATACGCTATATTGTTCGATTATTAGTGGAAACTTGATCATTTCTTTCATTTTTCCGCCCCCAAAAATCATTTTTCTCATTTTTTGACTTTCTATTCGGTAGACAGCCAGCAAAAAGGCTTAAAATGGTATAATAGGTCAAATATGCCTGAATTGGCCACAACATCGATATTTTGATACATTTTTCTTTTTGAATGATAAGTTACTGATAGGCTTACTAAATAATGTGAGTTTTGAAGTAGTTTGGATTCGTTTCCTAATTTAAGCTGACTGACTCGAAGACTTTGAGCTGACTATCTTATATGAAGGACGATTCATGCCTACTGGGACTATATAGCCTCTAGGCAGACCTTTTGGATGTTAGGACCGTAGCTTCTAAGAATGCTAGCGTACTACGTAGTCATGCTATGACTACCGGTACTAGACCTACTAAGACTAAATTCTAGGCCCAACCTTTGGGATCTATATCTATGACAACTGGCAGCTACTAGACATTCTTATACTATGACTAGTCTTACCTAGCCCAATTGCGCCAGCATCTTCAACACCGGGCAAAAGCGTTCATGGTTATAACTTTCAGTGAATTAGAGGCATGCTAAAACTTCGAGCGGTGGAAGCTTGTATATCATTATTACTCGCACATCTTTAGACTAAAACATGCGCTGCATGAAGGCTTGTAATGCAGCGGTGTAAGACACTGAGACTCTCCGTACATTTTAGAAAACGGGTCACTGGTTGTAGGGTCGGCGGGTGTCACGGGTCACTGAGAGCCGAATATTTCCATAGAATGGAGTCAAAATAATATGTGCATGAAGGTAGTATCTCCATTATCTTCACAAGATGATATTGATGTTGGCGGCTTTTGACAATTATCTGAATGCTGCCCAGTATACTATTGCCCTGACGTAGTTCATGACGTCATGCTTCGAATAGATGGACTGCAAGCCTTCGGATGTCTGGCAAAAAGCATGTATGGAGACATTTTGCTTATTGACTATGATTATGCGTAAAAATTTGGAATACATTCTGGTTCGCCTTCACGTAGCTCTACAAATTTAGTATGATGTGGAAAGTAAGGCCTTTGTGCTATGTGCGAGCTGCACATGTGTGTGTGACGCATCTGAAAATTCGGCTACATCCCACATTTAGTGTAGTGATAGTGTTGAGATTCCAGCTTATTGGCTATATTTTGGAAGCCTACCGCATGATTCATTACTTGTAGTCGACATGTACGTGAGAATGTGATTACTGATTAGTATAGACTTATAATTCATAAATATCTTTCCCCAGCTTGTTTCATGAAAACTATTTGGTTTGACTGGGTGACGTTATTGCTAGTTTCAGATATAAACATATTGATGAGAATAAAACAGCTAATTTCGACTTTTCAATTGATAAATTCCACTTGTAATTTTCATCGGTAACTCATTTTTGCCTTCTTGAGGATGAGGGAACTTTACTTATTCGAGAATCGAGTCAGGTCAATCAACCTTCCCTGTCAGCACAGACTGCATCCGAGTTGCGCCAATCTCTTTCAATTGAGAGCGTGTCCCCGGCTATTCGTTATTCTTCTGCGAGACTGAATCAAGTAGCGCTACTAACACAGATTCAATGAAAGAAAATTTAAGGTACATACACATAAGTTTAGGAAATTACTGTGATAACATCTAAAAGTTAAAATAAATTCAATTGAAAGTTAAGGATATCTTCATAAGATCACAGTCATTTATCTGTAGGAAAGACCAAGTTCTTTTCCTCCTCTACCTTTGGCTAACTACACCTCCAACCGCTGCCCAGCTTATTGCGTTTGCTTAAACTAGTCATTTGACGGTAAAGGTGGATCAGCGAGACAGCATTCGTTTAATTTTCCTCGATGCTTGCCTTCATGCAACATTTTCTTGCCATTTCGACTTCTTTTTTTAATTTCAGATTATTTTCATTTAACTTCAAATATTTTCTGACAGTGCGGCTTGTCAAATCCTGTCACCCGAAGAGAGAAGATCAGTTGTTTGTCCTTAAGGGAGTAATCAACTTATTTCACTTTTTTAGGATATATTTCTTCAAATAGCAGTCTTGTTTGTCTCATGTTTTATGCTACGAAAGAAGCATTTCGTTACGTTTGAATAGTCAAATTAGTCATCCTGCAATGTGTGTACTTATGTCTTTTACTTGAAAGGTATTGAAGAGCGATGTAATAATCTTTCATTCACTCATTCCACAATTTTTCGTCCATTCCCCCTCCCACCATTGATGACGGTTCTCCACGCACTTCGATCTTGAACGTCGATGCGGTCACATCACCTCTTCCTCGGCCGAGCCCTTGGTTTGCGTCCTTTTTACCGTCAGAGACATTCCTTTCTTCGGCCAGGAGTCCTTAAATTGCTTTGAAATGCAGAAGAGACTTTACTTATCAAATTGCTATCTTAATGATATTGGTAGGGTTGCCCGTAATGACATACTCGTAAATGCACATCTAAATCAATTTAAATAATTTGGTTTTTAAAGTATGCATTTTTTACTTGGCAAAATAACTTCATTATTACCTGAACGGAACCTTACTCTGAAAACCCAATCCGACTCACAGCTATGTAATTTCTTGCTCATCTTGCTCACATTTTATTCGGAAAGGTTTGAACTAATTTGGAAATAAGAAGTAGAAATCATTAATTCAGCCAGTTCAAGAAATTCTTGAGGCGTTACTTGTATTTGATATCATAGATGCCCGACTGTTGTAGAAACGTGAGATATCATGATATTGATTAAAGGTGTCTTTGTCCACTTTCAGATTTACATGATTTATACCTTGCATCCCAAAAATCTTAAATATATAGACTTTAAAATTGTAAAGAAAGTTACGGACAGGAATTCTAGCGTAAATACTGAGGATACATAATCTTACTTTCTTACGAAACTCGTGCTGTAGGCTTCGGCTGTCACAGTGCACTCTTCTATTTTCAGAGAAAAGCGGTTGCCGCAGTGATGATGATGTGATACAGTTAATTCGGCATATAAAGGGAAATTGTCCAAAATTGACCATCAAAGGACTTATGACCATTGGTTCATTTGATCACGACCTTGCTAGGGGTTCAAATCCAGATTTTATTCGATTAATCGATTGTCGACGGATTGTTTGTGAAGAGTTTGGATGGCATGAAGATACAGTGGAACTTAGCATGGGAATGTCGGGAGACTTCGAACATGCGGTGAGAAATTCCTCTCAGGTTTATGTTAGTGCCATAAACCCATGCAGCCTTTAATTTGCAGATGGAACTTGGGAGCACGAATATTAGAGTCGGCAGCACCATATTTGGAGCTCGAACTTACGCAAAATAATTGCCATAGTTTTAATATACATTTCTCTACACCTTCTTGTTTTCATTCATTTTCATGTATTAGCTTCATTTGAAGTTTCAAACTTAAGTAATATTCAAATTACAGAGCTTCAAGCTATTCGCAAGACAACAATTTTTTGTGATTCCATTTAACAAGCATTTCTGTCAAACGACGCCATGATTTTTCTCCAGTGCCTCCTATTTCAGCAGCGTCGAATTCACTGGTTGGGGATTAGTGACGTCAATACTTCATTTTTCAAATCAAAAACTAATAAGTCCATGGAATATTGTAAGCAATATATGAAACATGATCAAAGAAAATCAGTGCTACTCAGAATAGCTTATTGCAATTCAAAATCTATGCTTCACCAATCGCCTTTCATAATAGATGCAGTTATTAAGTCATGCTCATATTACTGTTTGCGGCAATGTCATGTTGCAAATGTAATAATTCGAAATATGCTCATGACAAATAGATGTTACTTGTTGATAGTTACGTATTTAAAAACTTATATCACGCAGACAGTTCCGTCTTCTGACATGACTGTCTGATGACCTAGGATGACAACTTCTCTCCCACATTCACTTTAGAACTGCCGAACGCAGGGTTCCCGCGGACCTTGAAAACCCTTCAATTTCGGAAAGAAAAATTCAAGGCCTTGAATACCCTTGAATTTTGAAATCACCCTTGAAAACCCTTGAATTGAAATCATCAATTCAAATATTTTACATGTTTGAATATTGGTAAGAGAGAGAGAATAATTTATTTCACTACATGAATGCATGCATGTGACTACAGTAACAAACACACAGATAGAAAAAGTGAATAAAATATCAACATTAGAAAAAGTCAAGGAACAAGTCAAGAAACATAAACTTGGGTAGACCATCCGACACTCAAAGACACTATGTAATTCCGGAAGATTTTTTAATAAAATCTCTGATTGCCAGGATGGCGGATTCTGACTTGTGGCTGTAGACTCGCGTCTTGGGAGGAATTTGGTTCCAGAAACTGGTACCAAGGTAGCGCACGGAATTGTAGCCAAATGTGACAGTTCTGCATTTTGGTTGTTGAAAAACGCTCTTGTGAGATCTCTCGGAGGCTGGATGGAATAATCTCAAAAGAGGAATAGGGGCAAGACCAGATTACTTCAAGCAGAACTTTGCAAAGTTACATGCTGCAGTGCCTTCTTCTAGCTTAGAGGCATTTACCAGTTCTTGTGACGTGTGGATCGATTTCATCAATCGGTACAAAGTCACATACCAACTCTCCTGCAAGCTACGCACATTCAAAGTTTGGAGAATAGATGCCACCGGAGTCATGTAGTTCATCATGGTGTGACGTAGGCATCTTTCATAAAGCAATTCCAATTTTCTTTTTGCACTTGACGACGCAAACATAAGAAGCGGTGATGCATATTCAAAATGTGGGATTATGTAAGTTTGAATCAAGCGCCATCGTGTCCCTCTCCCCACATGGTGCTTCAACCGGCTAATGCCATTCAACTTCCACGCTATTTTTCTTGTTATTAGCTTAACATGTCCATCAAATTTGAAATTGATGTCAATCTTGACTCCTAGAAGTTGAATACTCTCCATTTTGTGCACTAACTTTCCATTCAGACAGAAGACGAGGTCTTCTGCATTTCTTCCCCAGGCAACGCATTGACACTTTTCCTCATTTATCTTCAGAAAGTTTCCATCCAGCCATTCACAAGTTTTCTGAAGGAGATTGTCTATGGTTATTTGAACTTTAGCTGCAGTGTCATCAAGAATCCATAAAGTGATGTCATCTGCATAGACAGAAACATCAATGCCCATGGACTCGACAAGAACAATCAGATCATTGACATAAATGTTCCAAAGCAGGGGACCTAATTGTGAACCTTGAGGTACACCTTTAGTCATTTTGAAGGACTTGTCAAATTTCTTGCCTTGAAGTCTTATGAAGTTCATTCTTCCCTTCAAATATGATCTGAGCAGAGTCACAGATGATTGTTTCAATCCATAACCCTCCAACTTCTTAACAGCAAATCATGGTCAATACTATCAAATGCAGCGCTTAAATCAAGACTGATGACAGCAACAACCTTCTTAGAATCAATCCCCATCTTCCAAAATTCACACATGTACACCAACGCTGACTCACTGTTATGATTTCGCTTGTATGCAAATTGGAAGGGGGACATGAGTGGTAGAACGTGATTCGTCAGTTGGGAAGATAGAACAGCCTCAAAAACCTTCGAAAATTGATTAAGTACTGTGATTGGTCTGTACCTTTTTATACTTGTTGCCTCTCCGCCCTTGAAGACAGGGCTCCATGCACCGCATTTGAACAATGTTGGAAATTCTGAATTACGAATACAAGCATTCAATAAATTTGCCAATGTGATGCATGAAACAGGGGCTGAGTCTTTGAGAGCACGCGGAGGAATTCCATCAATGCCAGTGGATTTCGAGCTTTTAACCTTAGATTTGATGACGTCCTTTATCATTGTTGGAGATACTGTTTCAAATTCAAATTTTGAACTGGGCATGTTGTCGCAAATGAATTTCACACTAACATGCTTAGTCAGATCGCAATTTGTTCCATTTTCTTCCATTTCCCCTTCATTGGAACACATTCCCTGGAAATACTCTCCCAATGCATTAGCAACATCTTCATCTTTGATTGTTATTTCATTGCTTTTGTCGCCAATCAGCATTATTCCAGTTTTATCATTTTTCTTTTTCCCCTGTAGATACATTCCAAACGTTCTGTAAAAGTCCTGGACATTTTCAGTATCACACTTTTCCTGAAAATACTTTCTGGCAGCTTCTTTACTTAATTTGCTCTCATTCTATTCCACGACATCTTTTGCTTCCAAGCATAAGATTCTTTGTCTCTTTTGCCTGATACACGTATCTTCGGTGTTCTATTCAGCCATATATGCTTCTGTCGCCTTGCGAAGGCGATGTCGGAATTAAACCATGGATGGCTATTAGATTTCATCTTCATCTGTTTCCACGGCGCATGACGATCCAAAATATCCGTATACAGATTTTGAACAAATGATGCAATGTCGTCAACTTCGTCAAACACGTTAGATACACCAAATACAGGTAAAGCCTCTGATAGTTCTCTCATGAATACTTCCGCATCGAAATTCTTAAAGGATCTGCAAACGAATGTGCGTTTGATGGGAGGTGGACGATTGCAGTTGGCGGTTGATAACATGATCCACTTACAGGTCTTGTTATTTCATTTACATGACATTTCAAGTCGAACTGGTCGAGTAAATCTTCAAGCAAATCAGAATTGCTCTTGCAGTGAGATCCAAGGGCGCACAAATTCAAATCGCCAATAACCATAATTTCTGACTCAATAGCGTTTGCAATACTTAGTACCTTGAACATCTCAGTACGTGCCAGAGTTATGGATTTACTTGGTCTGCGATAAATGGAAGTCAAAACGAATTGGGTGTTTGTTGAAATGATATGAAGAGCAATCGATTCGATGGCGGAAAAGGAGTAGTTTTTGCTCAAAGGGATCTCAGTTGCAGGGATAGTGTCACGAATGTAAATAAGTGTTCCACCATGTTTCTTGCGTCCAGATTTGAATATTCTATAACCATGCACAGCTAACTCAGCATCTGACGTGCTATTGTCGATCTTAGCTTCTTGAATACATAGTATATCGAGTCCCATTCGTTCCAAATAGTCATGTTTCAAAGTAAGAAGGGGCCGATTAGTATCTTTCCGTAAAGAGTTAACGTTTATCTGACCAATAAACAATTTGTCTTTGTTAAGGTCTTCATATCCTGTAATACAAAGCACTTGATTTTGAAAATGAATATGAATATATCTATTAATTAAGCTAGCTGCTTTAATCGGCTTAATCACTTGATCTGAGAATTTTTTAGAGTTTATTAAAAAGCTGTAGCCACTGAAATGTTTCACATGTACCAATACTTGCATAAGTCAAAATAGTATTATACATGTTGCTAGCTGCTATAATTAGGGATTATGCATACCCCTATATATTATACAATTCCGTGGGTATTTTGTGTTTTAAGTTGGCAACTACCGTGATAGCACATTTTGCTTTATTAACCTAATGTCTCGTATGTTAACTGTTGCCGTCAAGTCGGCTACGACGTCTAACCAGTATGACACATCTTCTGTCGCAGCGGCTATTGGCTGCCTCATAGATCGTTAACTCAATATTCAAGTATTTAGCATATATTTCAATTGATTTTCTACTCATTTTGAAATTTAGAAATAATGTATTTCAACACTTATATGAGCAATTCCACGCGACTGTCAACATTTAAGTCAAAAAATCAAATTGTCGGATATTGATTGTAAACACACTTTTTCACATCAAAATTTCCCCAAAAGTCCGAATCTGATGTTAAATTCTACGTTTGAAGTCGATTTATAGCTGAATTTTTAAAATTTTCTTCAAAATTCATTTTTTTGTAATTTACATTATTTTTTACGTGAATTTCATAGAATTTAGTTTTGAACAAGAGGGTTGATTATTTTTCTTTTCAACAGTAATACTTTTAAGTCAGGTCGAAAATGATAGAAAAATATGCATGGATTCTTTCAATCTTTCATTTTTGATGAGAAATTTTACATTGTATAACACATGTAGAAAATGCAACGTTATTACGCTTCAGAGCGAAATTTTAATCTGTAGGATTATCTATTGAGCCGAATGTGGCATAATCTCATATCCTAAACTAGCATCGGTCACTTATGATGGAACAACTGTGAAATTGATTTTTACTCGCTTGATAAATGCAGCATAGAATGTAATGTTACTACGTTTCAAGCGTGATAACGTTACATCAACTACATTTTATCATTGTAAACGGTTATCCAAGGTATCAAGAGGAACCTCGAGAGTATCGCGACACAAACTTTGATAAATTTGAAATCCTATCGTGTGTATTTGACATCAATTTACATAAAAAAAATAACCGGCCGTTTCTATGAATAATAACGCTACAACGCACGTAGACACAAAATTCCAATTATTTTGTAGTACGGTATATAGAACAGTTTGGCATCAATATAGCGGATGAAATAAATAAAATATATCTTTATCGTTTATGTAGATACTCCGAAGCTAGTGTTAGCATGCTTCATCTGCTTTGCTATTCTTCATAAGTGAATCATTAATAAATTAAAGTCCGTCGTAGCAAAGTTGCACTTTTTGCTATAGAAATTGAGTTTGGCTGCATATGAGAAAATGTCTATGAAGTGAAAGATTTGATCGAGACCATTATACCATATAAGCAAAGTTGAAATCATATTAGTATCCTAGTTGTTAGAAATAAGTTCGTGGATTGCCCTAGCAGTGGCATGTCCTGCACAGTTGAAGTCACGGAGTCAAGTCAAAATAGTCATCGTGCGAAATGGTCTTTAATGGTTTTGATAAAACTCCCAGGAAAAGTCTCGAAATAAAATGCAGATAAGAGACGTCCTCAGCACCATCTGAAACCTACGCTTCTGTTAAATTTTAAGCGGAAAATCAATAGCCTCCGAGTTTGAAACCAGGTATAAGTAGGCCTACTTCCACTGGCAGTCAGAGGCCATTGGTTCTCCGACTAAAATTTTAAGGATACATAGTTTTTGATGCTGCTGAGACCGTCTGTTATCCAAATTTTTTGAGACTTACCCTGGGACCGGTTTATTGAAGCTGAATTTCAGGACCATTTCGTGATTGCTATCTCATTTGTCATTTGATCATGATGCTCAAACTGAGTGAGTAGTTCTGCAACTGTCCACGGAAAACGTAAGCTGTTCAAATCATGATAAAAAATGTATGTGCTTTCTTGTATGCATTTGTCACTTCTTGAACTGTAATCCACGCTGCTGTACTGTCAACCGCATGTCAAGTCATTTCTCCTGAGGAAGCGAGTTGGAAGCAAGACAAGAGTCTTTGGGAAATCATATCTGTCTGAAAGAATGTTTCATTCATAGAAATGTAGTTTGAATGTAGGACGGCATCGGTGTTAAATCGTTCGATGGTCGAGACACGTTGCTTCGCAAACTTAAAAAGTTGCTACCTGTGATCATGTAAACATCATCCGAGGGTGAATCTGCCGACGTAACCGTTCTATAGTGTCCCGAGCAATCATGGGACGACTTCAAAGTGTTGTATTTAGGCGAACTGGATCACGTGAGGCCGAAATAAATTTCACTTCAGCCAAATGTAAATTCGGATTTCATACGTGTAACGTTATTACGCTTCAGCTGTACCGATATTACGTTTCCTTTAAGATTGCTACTAGAGGAATACGCGAATTCAATTCCAACAACATCTGTGATGTTTATATGATCATCAACTTTGATTTCATGGAATAATGGCATCGATCAAATCCTTCAATTCGCAGACTTTTTCACATAAGTAACCACTACTCGATTTTAATGTCAATTCGTGTAACGTTATTACGTTTGACCTCAACTAATTATTACGTCATTAAGAAAGAGTGGTAAGACAAATAAAGCATGCAAACATTAATTTCAGGGAATCTGCTAGCCATTCTGTCCGGTAGATCGATGCCAACCTAGTAACATCTACTACAAAAATATTATTGAAATGTAGTAAATGCGTGCGATATAACGTTACTACGCATGGAATTGCTCATATACTGTATAAGAAATCTCAAATTTACGTGACCCTTGAAAACCCTTGAATTTTTTGTTCGAAAAGCCGCGGGAACCCTGCAAACAAAATGTGTGCAATTAGAACAATCAATCACACTCACTTCTTAAACTTCTCAAGAGTTTTTTTTCCTGTAAAGTTATTTACTCTCGTCTAATGTTCAATTTTGCGAAGTACTCATATGCAATGCACAACGCATCTATTCTATACTCTTGCAATAAACATAGGTTACTTCCAGAGATCTGTGAATAAAACATTCAGAAAAACAGCTTTTCATTTAAGGGACTTGTATCTATTGTAGTAGCCCAGGACAGCCCAGCATCTTGCCCTTGAACCAACCACCAACAACAGGGTTCCACCTGCGGTTCAAATTCTGTGTGACTGATTTGAACCATAATGTTTGTCATTAAGACCTATTACTGAACACATTGTTGTCATCCACACACAAAATATAATCTGATTGATATTAATTTCTTCGTATTCACACTTATTAACCATCGCAAAAATAACTTCGAATAATAAAAGTCAATTAACTGGTTACTAAATTAGGAAGTTAGTCAATGGCAGTTGATATCACGACTCATTCCCTCATAATCTTATAGCGTGACTGCATGGTCATATAGGATTTCAGTATTTCATGTACGTGAAATTGCGACTTGCTTTATTGTAATGCTTAGAGTAACATGTATGCAGGAAGCTTATGTTAACTCAAAACTTTCTAATGCTGAAATAATTTGCTTTTTTCTCCTTGAGAATATATTTCAGCTCATGTATTCGTTAGATATGCTCGACATTGCTCTTAGTACTGATTAATAATGGATACCGGTACTTAATAAATGAATTAATTCAACATACAGGATTAGGATTTAACTACTTTCCACTTATCCGATAATTCAATGCAGATGCACAACAATGTTGAAACGGTCTTTTCTGTCACATTTTGTAAACATGAACACGCCAAAAAAACGAAGCGTAAATCCATGTGATTGTGTAATCGAAGGAACGCACAGAAAATCGTTGTTCTTTCCAATTATCTTTCGTATTCTCACACGAGATCTTTCGCCTCCACGCGACCATCATCAGGCCGTCATCTGATGGGGTGGATATAAGGAATAGGAAAGGTATTTTACCTCTGGTGGATATTACATTGATATTTACCGTAAAACCTATAAAAGACCGCCACTTCCTGTCGGTAGCATAAAGAGTGAGCTGTGTTATTAGAACTTCTTCATATGCCTTTGGGTCTTTTTAACGTGTCTTTGACTTCTTCATGATTAACAAATGCTTCAAATTGATCATTAAGTGCCTGTAATGCTGATCACAATCTGTTGTTGGTCATCTTGTTTCCATAATAGGTAGTTGACTTGCGTGCATAATGCACAATATAGATGTAGTATAACATCTTGTTGAGTGTTAAGCCTTTATTACTAGTATGAGGTTAAATTACGCCTTGCTGTTTATTGTCAATAATACTTTTAAATCACTGTTGAATATCAATCAGATGTATTGAATGTATATATGTAATATTAATTGAATATCAGTCAAATATGTATTGAGTATCATATCAAGCTTCAATCACAAAATAGTAAGTTGTACTAGCAAGCCGAAATGTAAATACAGTCCGTTTCATAAAAAGTGGATCATCTTAAAATTTGACTAAATAAAACATAAGTATGATACAGAAAGCATTTTAAGTATGTGAAGTTCAGAGCGGCCATTGGTCCAAATGCCAGCCCAAATCAGTAGAGTCGC
Organism: Prostheceraeus crozeri; assembly: GCA_907163375.1. Taxonomy (NCBI): domain Eukaryota; kingdom Metazoa; phylum Platyhelminthes; order Polycladida; family Euryleptidae; genus Prostheceraeus; species Prostheceraeus crozeri. The sequence continues at coordinate 516,689 of CAJQUW010005362.1, forward strand.
ACCACCTTGTACCCGGGGACGATGTAAATGTCTCGGAATTTCCTGATCAGATTTTATCCATAATCTCAATCGACCATCACTATCCTTCAGACGGACTGATGCCTCATCAGACCAGACAACCCGATCCCATTGATTTCGCCAGTGACAATGGCTCATTACCCATCTGAAACGTCTTGATAGCTTTTGGCTTGTAGAACAACATATTACATAACAAAGGAAACAAATATAATTTTATAAGAGTGAGGTATGATTTTGTGTAACATTGCTAAATGAAGATCAAATTATCTACTACTTTTTTATCTATAACAGGAAAACAACTCAATATTCATGCTTGAAATTTCCAACAATGATATTAGTAAGCACAACTGACATATCTTCCAAATTTCAGAGAAATTCGTTCAAGTTTGGCGGAGTTAGACAAAGTTGAAGTTAAGGCGATGTTTAAGGGTGATCCATTTTTTATGAAACAATCTGTAATTTCGTAGCATATCGGGTATTTAGTAATGCATATCGTTATTTGCGAGTTTTATTGGAGCACACACACAAATGCAAGTTTTATTGAAGTGACATTTCTTTATTCTTTTAGACTCGTACATGTTGAAAAATAGACCGCCACCCTCTAATTGAACGCCACCTGTAATAGACCCAAGAGAAAGGGTTGAAAAATTAGACAGTGAGGCGTTCTACTACAGGTTTTAAGGTAATTATGGTTAACTTCTTTTCGCAGTAAAATTCAAACTGCATCAAAGATCAAGATCCATGCCATTATGTTAGTAACTTACAAAGCTTTTTTTCATAATTGTGCTTTTTCTATTTTTTTCAAAGCTTTTTCTAATGGTACAATTGGCATAATTAATCATGGCTAATCCTCTATCTGTCACATTTCATCAGTGTGTAGGCGTGTCATGTGCGTGGTCGACATTAAACGACAAGTATGAACAGAAATACAAAATCGATGGGGTTTATAGTATTTTATATCATTTTAGCATGCATTTTCACAATCTGTATCGTAGATTTCTTTTTTTAGCACATACTTTTATATAGCGATTGTAGAACATTTTCGTTGCGTTGATAATAGATAATGCATTACTTTCAAAGCATCGCTATCGTTCTATAAACCGCCGTAATTGATGTTTTTTGCTCAATGAGCTGCATGACTCATCTAATCTGAACCTTGTAATGAGCATTTTGGTAATGATGTATCACACTTAGACATTGTCATTGTATTTCGATCTCCTTTCAGCTATAACGCAATGTATGCCAGCTGTCAGGTTCAATTCAGTCGAGAGATTTAAATAGTATTTTATCTTAACATGCATTGGAATAGAGATGTTTGCTCAGGTACTGTTGAATTAGCTTTTTATAAATGGTTTAAGTCAGAATCCTACCCCGAAAAAATTTGAAGTCAACCTATTAATCGGAGAAGCAAACCCGAGTAATGCTATCTGCTTTAAAATGTTTTTTCAACTTTAATAATGCTAATAATTGAGCCTATTTTTTTAATGCGCAATCTGGTCTTCTTGGTTTCCTACAGCTGAACTCGCTCTGTTTTAAACTAAAGAATAGATCACACATTGAGTCTGTGACGTAGTTATCCATTATTTTAAAACATGTCAATGTCCAGATAGCTAACAATTTCACTTTTCATAATCTGCAACAAAATCATTAATTTAAAAAATCATAGTGCTACTGGCTTTAGAAGCTGTAGTACATAAGTAGTTACTCCCGATTACCATCGAGGAAAGTAGCAAACATTCGACCCAAATTTGTGAACTCTCATCACACACTTCTCTGTTCCACTGCAAATCTGAAATGGAAGAAACATAATTGCCTTCCATCAGCACCGCTGTGGTCAGCACTGAACTCTGAGAAAACTCGTACTGTATTATGTTTTCGGAGAAATGTCAAGAAATATCCACCGTCAGCCAAATTGGTGAATAGGCCTATAGAGAAATTTCTCATAAGCGGTTCAAACTGCTGCCGCCCATGTCTTGCTGCGCCAGATCAGACTTCCGCTTTATAGGAAAGTTACAGCGAAATTCGGAAAGCGAGGTCGAAGCTCCAGAGTGTTCCTGACAGTTACGGCATTGACAGCCCGGAGGCAGCGCCCGTGAAAATCTTTCTAATTGCATAAGGAAAATCCTGAAGATTATGCAAGATTGCGGATTGACGAAATAGAGTCAAATGCGGAATATTGTCGTCATTGCGCCGCTTGGATGGCAATTTAGAAGCTAACAAGAAATGTTTGATGGCGGGTCAATGCTCAGAATCACTTTCTCAACGGAAGCAGCTGCTACTCGATAACTACTCATCGGTGCTGAATACTCAAACTGCAACGGATGCAGACTTGTGTCCCGTACCCCAGGAGATGAGCATCAATTCGAACGAATTCAACACCTCGCCAATATCATCATCAATGAAGTAAGGAAGGTGGTTTGTAGTAGTACGATGTGCAATGCGCACTGACGCCACTCCAGATCCCGACCATGTACCAAAGCCAAGCCGGGTCCTCCAACAGTCAGACATTCCAGAAAATTTTACTCTTTTCAATACCTCAAGCACTCTTGAATTTGAAAGTAATCGCCCTCCTGAAATGTGGAAGCCATCGGCGATTATTTCAATACCAGGAAAGGAAACGTAACATTGAGTAATCATAGGAGAATCTCTATGATTTACTGTGCCGATAAAGTGTTGAAACAAAAAAGGGTCCATTAAAGGGTGTTACCGCATCTTTCAAAGTGGTTTCAGACCATGTGGATCAACTATAGAACAAGTATGTGTTATTGAAATCTGCAAAACTATGAAAGTCTATTATTTTTATTGATTTCTACAAGGCATTTGACAGTATTTGTTGCCTCTAATCATTTCTGACGCGATAATGCAATTATATTCTAACACTATTGCTACTGTTCGAACCTGTTCATGGCCCAATCAATCCATTCCGGACCAAATCAGAAGTTTGACAAGGTGACACCTTATCTATTCGTGATAATGTTGGATTATGTACCACGAGTCTACGACTCGCGCTAAACGACGTCGGCTTCGAATTGTAACATCGCCGCAGTCGTTCTCATCAGACAACCTCTAACGCAAACGCTTCCAAGTGGAGACATTACTGAAGTCTGCGAAGGACTGCTAAAAATCCGCAACATCTTCGAGAAAGACGTAACCTTATTTGTAAAGCTGCTCAAGTCCTCAGACCACTATTTGACTTTCACGCCTCCAACGCAACTAAAAGCAGACTGTAGTGGTATCCTTCCTCTTCTACGGACTAGTGGATGCGCATTTGACGCCGTCATCGGAGAAGAGTTAAGAAGCGAGCCATAGACAGCTAATTCGGAACGCAGTAGAAATGCACTATCCGAAACGCTTGTCAAATCGCGACCTTATGGACTTACTCCACATCCCATCACTTAGCAAGATCATACAGCAGCAACGTCAGCCCATAATTGACCACGCATTACGCAATGTGGATCATTCAACACACTTGCTACTCCTCATGCTACACCAGCCTTCTTCATCCTTCCGACTACGTCATGCTCGTACTCATGTTCTTCTTCAAAACATAGAAGGCGATCTGCAGTCCCTGAAACTTTCAACACCTAGAATTTCCAGCATAGCCTATCTACTAGTAACTTCAATGCAATTGTAGCTTCTTAATGGATGCTGTTTAGTGTTCAGTGATATTACTTGATACATTTAGTTGAACAATGAAATGTGAAATATATATATATATACGTCGTAACTACTCTTAAAATTTCAGGTCAGTGTAGTCCTTCCCAATGAAATTCCATATTATGAACTTAACCTCAGTACTGCAATTGTGATTCTTTGCCACACACCATGTCCTGATCAATTTGAAAGTCGCTTTCTTAATTAAGTAAAGTCCGATTACTTTTGTCAATTGGGTTTATGTACCTGAATCTATGACAAACGCCGGTTACATCGAAGTGCTAAATATATATTCTTGACATCCCAATAGTTCCCATGATAGACAATAGACTAAACCGCATTGATAGTATGGGATAAAGCTTTGTAAAGGACTACACTAACGAATTGTTTCTCACTCCTAATTGTTCATCAGAATTAGAGAACAGGCAACTTCGTGTGCTTCTGTCTTTCACCATCACATGACTGAAGATCATGAAACATTGCTTGAGGACAATTTAAGAAGGAAGATATTGAGTGTAGAGAGAAGCAGATTGTTAATTGTCAAGTCTCGTTCTGTAAGTCTTAGGCCTTAGTCACACTGAAAGCAAAGCAAATACGAGCGTCTCGGGCGAGCGTATGTCCGGAAGCTATTATTCGCTCTGCTTTGGTTTACTCGCTGTGTGGCAGTTTACAACTGCTTTAATGATGACCTTATATTTTCTGCTACCCGCTTCGCTCGGAAACGCTTGGAAAAGCTCGCAGTGCGGCTGAGGTCGTAGATTTTTACCTCTTGTCAATTGTTGTAATGAAGAGACCCTACTGCCATTTTTATACGACCTAAGTGGCATAACTTAACCTTATTTTTACTTAAGATTCTCAATTTGCTCTTCTCGATAAGTTATCGAATGTCTAATCTTGTATCACACTGAATGTCTGGACATGTCCTAAATCGAATGTTGTTCATCATGTTCTCTCATACAATCTGCATCAGCAATTCATTTTTATTCGGTCCTTTTACAAAGAAATACGATGTATTTCAAAACTCGGCTTATTCCTAAGAAGCCAGGAGCCAGAGGCAATCATTTTACTGTTTCCTTATTTCCAAAAATTACCAAATGAATTCAATTGAATATTCCTGTGTATTCGTAGAATTTTAAGACATGAATTAAAACAGCATGTTGAGATTGGTTTCTCCTTCATGCAGATCAATGTCTCAAGAGGCTGCTGTTCTCAGAACTCCACAAGGTGCTGAATCGTCAAAGGAAGAGAAGAAACCTCCATGTAAGGCTTGCTGTGCTTGTCCGGAAACCAGGAAAGCTCGAGATGCTTGTGTAGCAGAGAAAGGTCCTGAGGGATGTGTAGATTTGATCGAGTCGCACAAAGACTGTCTGCGAAAGCTTGGCTTCAATGTTTAACTTTTGGGTTTAACTGAGATGATAACTTTGTAATAAAATAATCGGTGATACAATTAGTTTTGTATACTTGAAATTCATGTACGTTGACTGCATTGTCTGACGTCAATTTTTATTGGTTAGTGTGCATGACAAGTAACCTAGTTCCTGCATTATAATCTATACACAAAAGATGAAACAAATGAGATCAATCACGACAAGAGAGATCATGCATTTTCATTCATTAAGACCATTACAAGGCGCAAGATTTGATGCACGTACAATTGTACATGTAATATCACAAAGCAAATAAGTTGATGTTGTTTTACCATTGATGAATAGTCATTACTAACATAATCTGTTGACCGAAATACAAACGGCAGAGTATGCCGATGTTACGAGTCGAATAATCGTTCACTATCAATGACCTTCCATCCCTGTAATTCATGACGCAAAGATCCTTGGTTTGATGAAATGGCAGCATTACATCGATTGCTTCATTTCGACATGCAACCGACGATTCTTTGTTTTGAGGAATCTAGAGAGTTAGGCCATTGCGAAGGAGCTTGAATTGTCATTCTCAGACCTATAAAATGTGATGTAATGGACGCCTAGTATTTGAATGAGAACCCAAAAATTAGAACAGAATATTGTTCCTACAAGCTGATTAACTCAAACGAAGAACCAATCGGCTGAAAACACCAGGAATAGTGAATAATTGTTTTAGGATAAGTAATTACAAAAGAGACATAAGTATGCGGCTCTTCATGAAAGTGGCAAGTTATGAATTCCATGCTTTACACAAATCACCCGCTGACGATTTCAATATATTTTCATTCCATCTCGTTATTTCGTACCAAATAATGCACAAGCACATTCTTCCCACACGTCACTACGATCATGGATTAGCAGTTGTAAAACTGCATCCTGTCTGATTTTAAGCATCTTTGATTTTAAACATCTGTTTGAAACTTGAACAAATTTTACCGCAACCAACATTGATTGTGAATTATTTTGTAAAACTTGATTTTCATTCATAATTGAAATGCCCACTGTTATTACTATTAGTATGTACGAGTATTACGCAAGCTAGAACTGGCCTCTATAAATGGTTGTTTCCGAAGTTAATCGTATTTTACGATCTTGAGATTTACAAATTTGAAATTTTGTTTTTAGCTGTGATAAACTTGCATCCGTTATTGTATGTGCTGAGCAGTGCTCAAATTGTGAAAATCACTGAATTTACAAATAGCAATTTTCCAATAATAGAACATGTAAATATGATAATAAATCATGCATGTGGAGAACGAGCATCTTTGAGCTCTCTTTTGATATATTGGTCATCAAAATCGGTTAACTAAGAAAAAATCGTGAAGTGACATCTTTGACTGAGAATGTTATATTCTTACTTTTTCATCAAAAATGTTCATGTTTGGTATCTTCAGAATCCTTCCGAGGAGTTATATTCAAATAAGTTGAATAGTTCTTCAAACTTCTTCAACATTTTTTCTCATTTCCGCCAAAGTACACACACAATGTAAGGTGAGCGAAGGTTCAAAACAAAACAATTAGCAAAGGCATCTCTCTGTTCTCCCGCAGCGATGCAGGTTGTTTACCTTGATTCTTCACATTTTGAGCACTGCTCAGGAAATACAGTAACGGATGCAAGTCTATCATAGTTCATTTTAAAGCTGAGAATGCAATCTCTCTGATGATGCATGGCGCGTTGTTGTGCGACACGATTGGAAAGTATGGGAATCGATTGAACTTCAGCGTAAAATAGTTGGTTCGTTTTTGTGATCAGCTCTGTATTATATAATGTAGATAATCGTAATATATAGTATGGATATATTTTATTGCATGCAGCAGCTGATGAGGCTTGTGATCCGATTGACTTAATCTTATAAAAAATGCTGCTCAGGGGAAGCTTTGAATCATTGAAGCACTGATTGATGATGAGTGCATGTAGGTTAGGATGAGTGTGAGGAATGGTACAAAGTATCATGCACCATTTCTCCAAAGCAGATGAAGTTGAAATCAAACCAGCAAATTTCAAACGCGGGTCAATCTTTATCCAGGTTCCTCCACTTGAATGCTGAATTATTTTGATTCTGAGTAAATTACAGTGGTTCACATACGAATATGCGTATCACCGGTGTAGACACGCTGAAAGCGCAGACTCAGTTTTTAAATTCTTGAAATTTTTTCTTCATAAAATCGCTCATCAAATAGTATAAACTTTTTTTAAACTTTGATCAATTTTTTGAACTATTCAACATCGCAAAGTTCCATCTTGACTTTATCATGGTTCTTTATGGTATGGACTGGAAGTGTCGTAAGGGAATGCCGATTGCGTCACAAAACCTGTGCCCCTTCGCTCATGTGTGGTCGTAACTGAAGACCATCTAGTTGAATAATGATTGATGATAGTCCATCTTTAGTTTGTGGCTCTCTGTTGTAGATATATTTTTCACATTAAATTCTTAAGAATGCGAGAAGCTTGGACTCATATCTTCCGAAGCAAAGTTAACTTAGCAATTCGAACGCCATTTTTGCCTTTCAGAAAGTCCACATTGAATAGGCGATGAATAAATTGCAACACCTCCTTCGTAAGTTCCAGTTATTTTGATCAGATCACCATAGCTTAGTGGTTATCATTGTTTTTTCTACAGTTTCGCGTGCTGGAAAAGCTACGTCTGCTGTTTGCGTAATTTGTGGGTAAGTTAAACTGATGCACTCCTTTCTACCAAGTTGTTTCTCATGTTTGGATATGAATTTATTAAATGTCATTTATTGAATGTGCTTATTCGGTATAGGTAAAATGTCAAGAAGAAGAGGATGCTGAGGTTGGCTAAATTAGAGGTACATAACTCGCTTGACCCTAACTTGGTGAGATAAACGATACTGTGAAGTCCTTTAAGTACCCCTAGCTTCTCAACATGGCTTCGTGCCTTGGTTGAGGGAGACTCGTGTAAAAGATGTCACTTCAAACTATCGCTGTAGCTCTTTGCAATGACAGTTGCGAGCCTTCTTGTATTCAAGCAAAATAAATATCGGTATTCCGACATAATTCGATATGAAAAAAATGACAACTTTTGATGAAAAGATCGTTCTTTGAAACGTTGTCAAGGTACCACGGTTTTTGTGATTCATATCTTCCTTTGTTTTGAAAGAGGATCTTATTCAAGAAATTTGTCGCCTTTTCTCTTAGTTCATTCATTTTTGTGTTCATTGAAAAATGCTGTTTAAGCAGTTATTCAATCTGCAGCAAGTCAACAACTGGCATGTCTTCTTGCTAAATCATGCATTAATCGGGCTAGGTCAAATTAATCAAGAAAATCAACTTTTGATTCTTTTCAATCTAACATCATGTACAATAGAGCATCCATAGAGGACTCCATGGATGCTATGCATGTGTACTTCGGGCATCCAAGCTGGAGTAATAACTAACCAATTAATGCTCGAGAGCGTGGGTACAATTAACGGGCTTCATCTATGCAATTGCCGTTAGATTTGCGGCCCTTATTCGATCATAAATATGACATAAACCCTCAAGTATAAATCCACTGTCACAAAACTTCATCTCTAACCCGCAGAATCAATCACAAATTAGTGTAGTACATAGAGATCTCCAACAAACTCGTTCACGTTCCGAGATTATTTAGTGAAACACAAGTGTCAATATCTCCCGATAGAAAAATTTAAGATCATTTTCCGGTGCAAGTGATCAAGAAAAATGCAGTTGAACGTCCATTAAGCAAAAGTTGCGCGTAATATCTGGTTCTAATTGTTCCAGAAGCCTTGAGAATTCTTTTGCATTGAGTGGGGGAGAAATGAGTGAAAAAGGACCCGTGACTTCTTGCCCTCCTGTAGTGTTTTTTTAAAGTTATCGGCCCAAGGATTGTTATTGTCGTTTATTTTCCTACTATTGAAGAAGCGAATAAACGAATGTGAATAACGATTAATAGATGATAGACATTCATTTGGCTTGGTATAGAACAACGGTGCGAAACGAGCAACTGAGAATGTTATGGCTGAAAATTGATGCGAATTAACTCATTTAGCCCAATTATTTATCCAAGTAAACTAAGCGGATATTTGACTGCAGTTTCGAGGAACTCTTCCAAATTTTCATAACACACTTCCATGAATTTTCTCTCAAAATAGAGAACCAGTCGCCTTGTCGAAACAGGATGGTTTATGTTTGAACTTTATACATGCAACTCCTGGGCTAAAAATCCGTTTTCCATTAAATTGTTTTCCTGAAATACTCCAGGAAAGGAGACATTATGACATTAGACTCTGCATGACATTATTCACAGAACTGGAATTTACGCAACTCAAGAACATAAAGTTTTAAGGCTGAGGCATTTCATGATTTCTCTCTGAACCAGATTTATGTCATTAAATACTTCCTACCATGCCAACAAAGAAATAGGAAAGCTTGGTCTGACATTGCTGACTGTACCACGTTTGACTGGTCTTTGTCCGGATACATGCCAATGAGATAGAGAAGTCACCCCTTTGTAGTAAAAGGAACGAACAGCTTTGTATACATGGTAGATTTTCATAGAAATAGAAGATGACACTTAAATCGAAATTATACCACAGACTGCCATTGTCAATTGGCACTTTAGTGATTAGATAGGTTAAAAATCAATTAACGTTAATAATTGCAGAGAAATTACATCTCGAGTGGTTTGTCAAGTTTTTCTGCATTTTTTTCATAAGGCACATACATCTTTTTTGTGCAAATGTCAAAGAATTACGAGCTCTACAGATCATTGATTCTTTTCTTTCAACGATTCTTGATGAAAACAAAAACGTTATGAACAATACGAGTCTTTGCACGTTTCGGCTCACAAACCTCCATCTCGCAAGAATACTTTTGAAAAATTATCACAATTAATTCTCTTTCACAGGGCAGCGTTGCTATACGCAAGACGTCTTCGCCAGCAAAATGATGATGGCTCAAGTTTAGGTGCGGTTTCTGGATGGTTGAACATGGTAAATTATACCTTGTCGGTTCGTGACAAGGAAGAGCGGAGAGATTTGTGGTCGCGATGGATAAAAGGAACCTTGAAGGAAGATGTTATCCATCCAGTGGTTGGAAATTTCGCCTCTTTGCGTGACCTTTCAATTCTGACAAAAGATCATGACTTCTGTAATGATCTACTGAGGCAGGCAAAGTCAATAGAAACTTTATTGCTACTAGTCAAAGATAACATCAGCAACCTTGATCATGAAGTGGAATGTCTCTTGGCGGAAATCTTCGCTAATCTTTCAGCAAATAAAGAATTCTCTACCATCTTTCAGAAACAAGGTGAGTCGTCAGAAAAATATTTTTGATGGAATGCGTAGTTGTTAGGATATGAAGCTCCTAGGCATTGCAGCCAAGGACTTGACCATTAGGGTGGAACGAAAAAACATTTTTTCCAATTTCCAAATGCCGTGGTCTACATTGGTGTCGACGGATAATTTAAGATGCCATGCAAAATTTCGTTGATCTTGGTTGAGTTTTAACATAGGTTCCACACACAAGCTTGAAGCTGATTGGGTGTCCCAAAAAATCGATATTTTTGAACTTTCAAATTTCACTTAGCTTGTAGTCTACATGGAATATTTAGTAATAAACAAGCAACAACTAAATTTCAAACAATTTAGGTCCTACAGATCTTTTGAACATATCTCAACATCTTTTTGCTACTGCTTATGGGATCAATTATTCATATCTTCTGGGATTAATGGTTCTAAATAATGATAAAAGATTTCGTGAAGAATTGATCCCATTATGTTGAAGCCTTGAATATCGGCTTGAAGAGCATCTATTTTGTTTGGCCATGTCGGCATCATTCAAGCAATACGTAGGGAGAAGTGACGCTTGAGCTTCACATCAAATAAAAGCATGACATCGCGTGCTTATCAAATTTTGTCATCTTCTCTTGTTTTGATGCTCTAGCATAATTTCGTTAAATGCCAGTATTCCCCTGTTCTGATTCGTCTGGGAGACATCAGAGCAGATGCAGTGTGAACTTCGCGCGTATCTACTTCGCGTTTTGTCTTGTGTATTTGCTTTCGTCAAATTCACAATTTCCTCTTCCTCCCACAATTCACCAAGCCACTGAATCCGTGAATTACATTTCTCATCAGTCATCACCTTCGACCTTGCACTTTCTTGGTAGGCACTTCAATGCAGGCATCAGCCACGATAGTCAGTTTGCTATTGCTTTCAACAACGATGATTTAGCAATGAAGTGTTTAATGCGGAACCCTATGACATGCATTTAAACCTAAATATGCACTGTTCTGTATACTACACAAAATTCGTACCCACATTGTGTGATTGTTCATGTCCGCATCCTTCAAATAAAAGTATTTTTTATTACTGGCTAGTGATAATCGCTCCCACTGATGAGCTGCATGTAATTAGAGCAGAACTTCACAAATTGCGGGACAGTGCGCATTTGAAATACTAAGTGTAGTGCGAATAGCAGACGTTGGTGATGAAGAACGAATGGGTGTAGCTTTTAAGCAGAGTTAGAACTTATTAATACGTAATATAATTTAAATACCACATTGAATAAGAAGATGTATTGGAAAATTTGTAAATGGTATATATTGTGTTCACTTGATAATGGTTGTAGCATCACCTGAAACGTCGTGATACAAATTTTCCAATACATCTCATTCAGTGTGATATTTTTATTATATTGATTATTCGAAGCACAATTTTGAACGCATCCATCATTATTAATACATAACGTTGACATAATTTGTCAGAATATTTCACTGGAGAAAATCGAAATTGTTATTACCAGAAGATATAACAGAACCACAAGAATCAATTTATGACAAATAAGTTTCAGTAGAAGGCATAATTAGCACTAAACAGACAGATAAATATCGTAGTTTTATTGCCGAAAATTCTGGACAAGCAATGACAACAGAACTAAAAAGATCAAACAATCACTTGATGATTGAAAGAAGGCAAGCTCTCAATGTTTTTGCAGAAGGCGAAGATGAATTAAGAGAAGCAAGCAGAATTTATCATGAAATATATTGCTACATGTGTATAAGAGACAACTAAAAGTCATGCTTAACGAAGTGCTCACTGTGATGCTCAACGCATAATGAAATGCTTCTCCATGTAATCTCAGACATATGTTATGGCAACTCAGAACAGAATGTCGTGAAAGCATCTTCCACTGCTTTTCAAAGATCCTCATTGCTGAGATGACGACAAGCAGGCATTTGGTCATCTCTAACAAGGAATTGTCCAGGGTAGTAACATCTGGACTTCGAGGTGGCCTTGTCAAAGGTACCGGAAACGCTGAAATGGCTTATCAAGCGACCAGGAAAACTCTTGTTCCGAATTTCACGAGTAGAGAAGCAAATGAGGTGGAGTGCAATCCTGCTGGAACCACACTTCGCTCAATAATCCTCTAGGTATCAAACATTCTTTCAGAAATTTCGGTGTGATTCTTGGCATTAACAGAAGGAGTGAACAATTAAAGTTTAATCAAAATCTTTGAAGTCATTCCGGTCCACGACATCACAATGTGGGGAATTATATTCCAGTGTCAAAGAGAAATGATGTTTTAATTTTCTGTTACCTATACAACAGCAATTCAGTTATGAAATTTCGACTGATCACTGAATAAGCGAAATTAATTGTCAGGAAAGGTGTTTAGCAGTGCACGAAAATAATCGAGTTGACGGTCATAATCAACGTCAAAGAGAATTCATTCATTAACATTGGATGACATGGCTTAAAATGCAGATTTTTGCGCAAGTGTTCTTGGAACCGCCAGCTCTGTGTCTCCTCGCAAAAGTCACCGCGAGTTCGACTATCCACGATCGACTTAGTAAGTTCGTATGCTCGTTTTTCCCAATCAAACAATGGTGCTTTGCGTGAGCAGTCATCAGACAACTCCTTGAAAACATCACCATGATTTCTGGCATGATTCGCCCGGTGTTTTTCAGTCGAATATGCACTTATATCAGTCATATGGAATGTAAAAAATGCTAATAACAACACCGTGTATCATAGCGTCTCGATTCAGCATGCTCACTTACAAAAGCGAACTTACCAGTACTCTCTTCTTATAATCCATTCTTATTTAACTAAGTAATCAGGGTAATCAGGGACTCTCCACATGTATACCTCCACTTCAAGGTACCTCTTCTACAAAGAACAGTGCTAGTTTTGAATTGCTGAAATCTTGGTATTTGTAGTTAGGCTTGACGGATAATGCTATATATTCGTTCAAGGTGGACATTGCATATCTCGAGTCTGATTGATCAGACGAAAGGTGCCTCGCGAAAATTATAGTTTTCAATTTTTGGGTGGCACTGTCCGAAACTAAGAATAAGGTTAATGCTATGTTATCTTGAGGGATGTAGCCATCTGATTCGATTTCTCGGATTCTTCAATTGAGGACTCATGTCATGCTGCCCCCCTTCGATAGCTCAGTTGGTAGAGCGTTGGCCTAGAATGCCAGAGGTGGTTTGCTTAAACTCACCAAGACGCGCCGTTAATTTTTCGTCTGTTAGATCATTTTTTCATGTATATTTCAGATGCTTGATAGAGGCTCACTCGCTAACTCCCCATAGTAGCAGTATAAAAGTCAACAAGGTGAACCTGCCTGGGAGTATTTATTTAAATGGGGAAGATTATTGCATGACAATAATGTATGTGCGTAATAGGAAGCATTTCTCATCTACAGTGATGAGCTACAAAACTTGAATAAACTGTCTACATCATGTTCGACATGGTTCACTTCGAAATATTTATTGACGTTTGCGCGAAAGTTTGAAAAGCAGCGAGTCAGAGTGATTGGTTCGATGTTTTTATCTATTTTTATTTTTCTCTTCTTCAGATCTTGATACTTGTATCTCTTCTTGGGAACGGCGTAGAGATAGCGCCCGTCTTTCACTTTGCGCTGCTAAAATCCGTCATAACTTGGATAACAAAACCACTTTGAATGGAAACATCTACTTGCTGAGTGAAAGTGACAAAACTGAGGAATCGGATATCGACGTGGTGTTTGTCAATGGCATAAATGGTTCAGTGTTTCACACATGGAGACCACGACATGATCGTGTGAATTCTCAAAAACATATCGATTGCCCGACATGTTGGCCAAGGGTGAGATTAAGACAATATTACATTGACCATATTATTGAACATTTTTGCTTCATAATGAGTGTTAAATGCCTCAATAAGTGTGACCAAAAATTGTACAAAATGATCCATAGCTGAGTAGTCATGGGGCTCTTTAAATGGATACTGATGCGTTCAGACATATTTCAGGTATAATTATAGAGGGCAAAGTATTTATCACTTATATAATGTGCTAAAACGTACATATATCAATTTTATTGCATATTATTCAGCATTTCAATTCCTTGATTTGTATTCCACGCGTACATTGCGCATGCTTTGCTGGAAATCGCATACTCGGATTTTTCCAGGAATCTCCCTCAAAAACCATTAGCTGCTGTTGATGTTCAATGAACCAACAGAAGATGGTCCAGACTAGGCATGTAAATACGTCAAGATTCGAGGCTTTTGTACAAGTATTTCACAGGCTTGTTAGTACTCTGATAGGGAAGTCAATGGTTGAGGGACCTGAGAACACCATTTCTGTGAAAATGGTGAAGGCGATATCAGAAATGAAGCTCAATAAGACAGGAGGCCCTTCTGGAGTGGTGATTGAAATGATACGTGCTGCAGGTGATAACATGGTCACCCACCTTGCGAGACTTTTCAGTTTCATTCTTCGCGAGGGGATCGTCCCTTAGGATTGGAATCTCTCCTACGTGGTGAACATGTATAAGGGTAAAGGAGATGCGATTGACTGCAACAGCTATCGAGGACTCAAGATGCTTGACCAAGTTTTGAAGATTTTTGAACACATTCTGGCTGACTTCATCAAAGATCGTGTTGATATACATGACATGCAGTTCGGTTTCTCGGAAGGTAAAAGTACAACAGATGCCATCTTTGTTCTCCGACAGTTGCAAGAAAAATTCTTGACCAAGAGGAAGGACTTGTACATCATGTTTGTTGACCTCGAGAAAGCCTTCGACCATATTCCTCGAAAAGTCCTGTGGTGGTCAATGAGAAAGCTGGTCATCGACGAGTGGATCGTCTCGACTGTCCAGGCCATGTATGAGCATGCAAAGTCGGCTGTTTGCAACGGAGTCCGCAGAAGTTCGGTTTTTGAGGTTAACGTGGGTTTGCATCAAGGGTCTGTCCTAAGTCCTCTCTTGTTCAACATTGTAATGGAGGCCATCAGTCGGGACTTCGCCAAAACTGTCTTCGTGAGATCCTTTATGCAGACGACCTTGTCATCACCGCCGACTCGATTGAAGACCTTCGTTCTCGCTTCCAGTGCTGGAAATTCAACCTCGAGTCCAAAGGCATGCGGATAAATGTCAGTAAGACCAAAGTTCTCGTCAGCAAATTTGCGAAGATGCCAGTGAAGGAAAGTGGAAGGTACCCTTGTGGAGTGTGCAGAACAGGAGTAGGCAGAAATTCTATTCGCTGCTCTAAATGTCGAAAGTGGATCCATCACAGGTGTACGAACTTGCATAGCCTCCGCGACGACCAGCATTTTGAATGCCGTCGCTGAAAGGGTGAGCTTCCTGACATTCATCCACAAATCCAGGAGGTGATAATCGGGGATAATGCTTTCGAGGTGGTGGAGTCTTTCTGCTACCTTGGCGATGTGTTAGACAACTCAGGTGGATGTTCTGGTGCTGTCACCGCCCGTATAAGATCTGCATGGAAGAATTTTCACGATTTGCTGCCCATTCTCACAAATAAGAGTATCTCTTTACGGCGTAGAGGCCATGTCTTTGAGTCCTGTGTGAGAAGTGTTTTGCTATATGCAGCTGAAACATGGCCACTCAGAAATGAAGAAATGACTAGTTTGGCTAGAAGCGACAGCGCCATGGTACGTTGGATCTGCGCAGTTAAGTTAAGTGAGCGCCGCTCTATGAATGAGCTCAGGCAGATGCTCGGTCTTCACGACTTAGAGGCTTCGCTTCGTAGGCATCGGTTGCGGTGGCTCGGTCATCTGGAGCGTATGCCATCGTCGGCATGGCCAAGGCAAACCCTGGACCTGGTAATCCCTGGACCCAACATCAGAGGAGGTCAAATGAAGAAATGGTCCCACAATATCAGGAAAGACCTGGAGCTGATGAAACTCAATCCTGCTGTCGCCCAGGATAGAGAAGAGTGGAGAAGAAGAATTCACCCGAATCGACACAAGACGGCCGTCTCACCCCCACACCTGGGGAAAAGAGACGTTAAACGGGGGTAAGGTAAGGTGTGCGATTATTGATTCTTTCACTTCGATTAGAATTGCAACCCATGTTAGAGATAACCATTAATATAGATTTCTTCAATAAGTTGTTATATTCAATGATTTTGAACACCGGGGGCAATTACTCGTTTATAATGATGTTAATTAGTTAGAAATCGAGATCTGATATTTCCAACTGTTGAGCAATGATAATTATTGACAACCATTTTTAGACGTCGGACTAAGGCTATATGTGCAATCACACTCCGGCTATTACGTCCGGTGGTTTTGTAATAAAAATCGTGAAAGCTCATCATTGATGAATTTAGGTGCGGGCTGTATTCGAGGATGGATTGCATAGACTAATTTTATTAGTGTATGAATGCCTATGGCTTTGGAAGTAAGCGTGCAGATAATGTTACAAACATAATCTCCAAAATTTTCCATTCAAAATGGAAAGCTTTCCGGAACATTTGCATCACTACCCTGCAATCCTTATCGATAATCGATAGTGAGTACCCTGCAATTCGACATAGATAATTAGTGAAGATCAAGGTATTCCGAGGGTAAAATGCTCTAACCCCAGGTTGACGAATCACCGTTATACAAAGACCTAGTGTACTTGCGTAATTCAGAGGCGGTCGATTAATAAGAACTCAATATGCTGTTTTCCTATAAACAATGACGTATTGCAAGGGCGCATTGGGCGTCGCCCACTTTTTGAGCAATCGGACTTGGGCACCTAACTTTCTTAATTTTGAATAATCTCAAGTGAAAGATTTTAAGCATCTACCTCATATAATCTTTTACAAGGCGATAGTTCAGATATGAAAAAGACACCCAGTATCTCCTATAATCCTTTACATGGCGATCAGATGTGAAGAGGTGCACTTGTCCTATGATTTTTTTAGTGTCAGTTCTGATATAAATCTGATCAGTTCTGAAGTTAACAGGGCACCCTCTTTATTCGTAAGAGGTATTGCCAGCTTCGTCAAGCCTATTAAGTTTGGGTAAGGACGACTGCCACCTTCACCCCTCATAGATAGGCTACATCAGTACTTTGTCATGATGATCCTAATCTTGGAGGAATGGTCGTACACAAATCAGCTAGATAGCGTCTGCATTCTAAATGTGCAAAGATTGAATGAACATTTTGAGGGGTGCAGCCCACCCCCCCTCTACACTGTCAGTGATCGGCCTCTGAGCCTATATTTTGCAGCTCAACCCCTTTGAAAATCCTGCCTACTTCCCACATCTGCGCAAGTTCTCGTATAAGGCATATCAAGTTTGAGAGGATGTCAAGGTTATCTTGAAAATTATCGACCCTGGGCCTTCCAAAAGTTCAGACCCGGGGCCTGTCATCACTCTGGAAGAACCGCGGACCGGTGTTTTTCATTCACCTATGAACTCTATAAAATCCTGAGCGATGTCATGATATCGCCTCTGATTGGCTGAGACATGCAATCAGTCGATTTGCCGCTGACGAGCTGCCATTTGGCCTGTGATGGAGTGCCCACTAGCATAACTGAGTACCGTGCGTTCGAAACCCTGAACATTAGCGCGGAACATTAGAATGTAGCCTAACTTCCTTTTTGTAGCAGAGTATCAGAAACGTATATTATTTTAATTGAAAAATACGGATGCAAAGTAGATGGAAGTGAGTGAGATGACCGATGACAAGGCGAATGGAGATATTTACACAATGGCAAATAAGAGGAGGAGAGATTAAGTAACTATGATAATGGAATGACACGAAATGACACTGTCTGGAAGGAGAGGACAGTTTCGTTGATAGCTAACATGTTTAAGCAAGTCAAGATTTAATTTGTAAAAGTCATGCACCATCTTAGTTTTGCAAGGAAAATGTGAAGGATTGATAAAAACGCCATATCAAAGCATATCGGTTTATACATTTAAAATTAATAACTTACGCCAGCATTCGTCTCGCCCAATTATTGAGTCCTACTTATTAAGAGGTCCGGAACGAAACGCGATATATATGCATATGAAATGTTAATATCATGCCGTTATCATTAAAAAATTGATCAATTGGCAACGTCTTACCTGTAATAGGATCCATTAATGTGAAATCTGAAAATCTTCTGATGCGTTCCGGAACTTGGATTGCTGTTCGTCTTTCTAACTCCCAATGAACGCTATGTTGCGCTATTTGAATCTTTCATGCATCTGAATACTGATCACGATCTCGGTGGTCGTTGACACAATTTGTCGGTTCTGATGTAAGTGGCACTGTTTTTGCACTTGGTTAATGTCACAATTTTACCTATTTCCAAAGTTTCTAGCATAAGACAGAAATCTTGTTCGAAATGTCTACAACGAATGGTGCGAAGTACAACCAGATATAATTGTATAATACACATTCGCAAATGAAATTGTACAGTTTCAATTGTTTTATCATCGCATAAACTGCACAATCTTTCATCATAACTCAATCGATTTCTATAACATCCAGTTTTTACTGCTAGGTCATGATTCCCACTTAGCAGTAAGATATACCGATTTATATCCATTCTTAGTTAGTGAAAACAAATGTTTTTTATGTTATTTCCTATCCAAAATCCAAGATATTTGTATTCGCGCACTGTTTCAATTCGTTTTGATTCATTGCTTAAATTCATATCTAATATTTAGAAAAATCATTTTAGTTTATCAAAATTCATATCTAGACCGTCACGTTTACAAAATTCATTGACTATCTGTATCTGCATCATTGAACTGTTTGCATCGTTACTCATCAGAAATTTATCATCCGCATAAATTAAACAAGGTATTTGAGTTTCGCCAAGTCATTTATAAAAATCGAAAATAACGTTGGTGATAAACTGTCGCCTTGTGGTATTCCATGTTTCAAAGTAAATTCGCAGCATTCATTGCCATTATGTAAAACGCTTAAACTTCTCTCATTGATCAGTCGTTTCAATAGAGATCGGATAGAATTGTCATTTACCAAGCGGAGTCCTATATACGTGGTATACACGTAGTAAGTGGATGCGAGTATCTTCAAAACCTTACAACATAATAACATGGGAGCATTGGAATCCAGCATATATCTATCACCAGGAGTTTTTTAAGGTTTTTCCTGCGGGTCATCTCAAATCGTCTCAAGATCGACTTTCATTAGTGTGCGCCTAATGCACTCAGGATTTATAAGCAAAACCAGAAGTCATGAATGCAGTATAACATTTAGCATTTAGCAGTGAATTTTCCTCGCGATTCTGCATGTTAATGAGCTATCTTGAGATGAATTCTGGGCATTGATAGTGTTGGCTGTGGCTCACTACATGTAACGGATGAACGTTCAAAATCCACGATACAAATCGAAAATTCCACGGTGCAGAATGTGTCACCAATATTCTCGTGCGAGTTTACATTAAGTAGCCTGCTGGAATCTAATCAAAAGTAATGTAATAAAATTCAAAATCATCAACTCTACGCAGCACGAAACAAGCATCAGCTATTTGCGCGGAAAATTCAGGATCTGTCTTACTTTATTGGTGCATTTTACTGTCATTCTTCATTAATTTACCTTAAGCTTATTCGGTTCTCTGGTATATCGAACGTCGATAAGCGTCGACTTCTGATGAATTTAATGAAAATATCTGCCTCTTCTACCGATTAATCGGTGCACCGGTATTTTTATTCTCGTTCCCAAAGGCAATAGAATGAAATAAGTTTCAAGTAACTTGAGGCTTTTACCTTAATTTCTCACTTCTCCAATGCTACAGCCTAAGACGCGTCTTCTGCATTGCGCTTACTGCCTCTTCTTTTCCTCAGGATTGGCTGTCGGAAGATCTGAAGGCTGCACGAATCTTTGGAGTTGACGTGAAAGTACGTGCCTGGGCTTGGAACTCTGCATCGTCTCGTCTGAAAAATGAGTACGTTTTTAAAGGTCTCCGACCATAACTTCGAGTTTTTTATTTATATTACTAAATTATGCTTCAATAAGCATCAAATGTAAAGTAACTCAAAAAAATAGAACTCCATTAATGCAGAAGATGATAAATTAGTGTCAATTACATTCCATACAATCGAAAATCCCGCTTATGCATGAGAAAAGTCAGGAAGCATTTCCTATTTGTAAAAATCCTTTCTGTCAAGCGGGGTTTTGATTGATCATTGATAATACAAATTCACTTGTGCATAATTCTACCCCTTAGTCCAGTCCTGACTAACTAATAGAGATCAATTGTGTGTGTGTGTGAATTGTACATAATGTTCGTTTTTTGAATGTTTTGTAATGTCACCTGTCCCTCAGATATTAAATGGAACAGACATTTATTACCTTAAAAAGAAAGCATCTAAATGCTTGCTTTTTTAAGACCATTTTGCACTTAAAGAGAGCTAACACACCCTCGTGCGTGATTTTCATGGATCATTGCAGTTTCATGCGGCCAAATTTGTTGTATTGTTGTCCAGCCTTTTGCAGCGCATTTGAATATTTAGTAAAGCGACTTTCGCGTATTGTAAAAAGTTTTGCATTTCATAGATGATTTTGATTACACCAATGAAACTTTAATTGCCATTGAAGAGCACATGTGTAAGAAAATCGTAAAATGATATTGAACATAGCGTAAAACCTGTAATAGACCGTGATGGCGGTCTATTTTTCAACCCCCTCTATTGGAGAGTGGCCGTCTCTTTTTCAACATCTCCGAGTCTAGAAGTATTTAAAGAATGTCTTATCTTTATCTTCAATAAAACTTGTATTTACGTGCATGATCCATCTATAAAACTGTTAAGTAACTAAATGCTGTGATGTTGAACATGCTATGTGGATATTTACATTTAGGCTTAATAGTATTGTTATCTTATAATTGAAGCACAATATGATGCTAAATGCGCATCTTACTGACATCGATATCAAATAAATTGATTTACAGTTATTATTGACAAAACAATTAACAAGACGTCTTTCTGATTCTTTCTAGTATGATATGAACACAAGATTACTACCTATAAAAAAGACCAACAATAGGAGTACAGAAGCACCACAGAAAAGGGAAGAAGGCGAACTCAACACGTTCATCTTCTCTATGATAAAACATCAAATATTGATGATTCATGAGGCATAGAGGCATTCGTGTGATGGGCATGCATCGAATAAGCAATTGCAGATTCTGTTATCTGTTACATCAAGATATTTGTTTGCTCCAGGCCTGTGATTACTCCTCAAATTCCTCAAATCTGTTTATTACTCCTCAAATCCTCAAAAATTCCTCAAATATAGCTTAACTATGAGAAATTCCTCAAATATGACACACTACAGACTAAATGTCGGATAATGTATTGTTTCTTGGCGAATGGCGATGATATGTAAACGTCCAAACAAGAAGCTAAGATAGAATCCTGTAACATGTACCCTACATCCATGCTGCTAATCATGAATCACTCATGATTTATTTCTTTTCTTTTTCTTCTGTCATGATTTATAACTTAATGATTTTTCTCTCACACACTTGGTAGATTTTTGATAGCGTAATTCCACTATGCTAGCTAGATCTGATATTTTGATTGGAAACAGACCTGTCTTTTTATCATCTGAATGGGCAGACTGTTAAATAGAATCTTTTCAATATATAAATGATAAACATAATTTTGAAAAGAGCGACTTAATCACCAATTCATTCCACATGAGGAGAGGAAAACCGTTGCTTGTGCTTCTAGTATTTTTAAATTTCTAGACATTTTAGGATATAATGATTTTCTTTTAGCCATGTAATATTTAGCACATCAAAAATTAACCAGTCGTTAGCTTGTTTTTTTAATTTTGTTACCTTGACGCACTTTGTTACGTTGAATACGTTGAATGTCTTCACGTATTTAATGAGTGAAACACTGCGATCAACCTACAGAAATTGTATATTTGAACACTGCAATTTTTTACTTCTAACTTCATAATATTGCTTAGAATTCCAACAATAAAATGCACATTCAATTATTTTCATTAATTATCTTGACCTTTGTCACAACCTTCTTTATATGTTTCTGCGACTATATGGCTGCTAGATGAATGCCTGTACTTCTTAAAGAACTTAGGGATATCGATCTTCCATATCCATTATATGATGACATATAGGTAGCCCAGCCCACTTGGATTTCAGTGCTCTTATCAACTGAAGCGTTTGTTTCACTCACTCTCTTCCATTTTATTTCCGCTGAACATGAACACATCCGACAGGATAAAGCGGATGGTCCCTAAATTTAGTATCTATATGCCTCCTGGTCACTAGCGTGCGTGGGTTGGAAGCGTATGAAGCTCTGCTATCCCATGAGTCTTTTTGCAGCTACATTTTCCAGGGTCTGCCGACCGACATTTATCCTGGATAAATTATTCACGTATAGATCGTTTTCATAATTTGCTGAACACAGCGTGGTGTGAAACTAGTGCACACATTGCTTATCGTTGTATGTGAACTTAGATTAATTAAGACATTGAACCACGTATAACTGGGTTGGTGGATTTTGAACCTGGGTCTACTACAAGATGTGGATGCCAATATCTCTGCGCAACTTCAAAGAATAGAGGTGATAATCTTTCACTCTTTGCCTGTATGAGACCAACAACTCAACTGGCAAGCCTGTTCCCGACACTTGTTTTGTGTTGTATGAGAGAATTCATGTTCATTTCAATGTAGATCGGAGCGATATGATCAAACGCTAGCAAGTAAACAAAACCCACCAAAACTTATGTAGCATAAAGTAAAATTAATAAATTAGTTTGTAATGTGGCGTATCCTTCATGATAAATTACTGACTTTTTTTCAGTCACAAGCATTCCGTCAACAATTTTAAGCTTTCTATACTTATGGGTTACTGTCCTCCCAAATTTGTCTAAAGTCCGTAAAAATTAATCGTTGCAAAGCCCCAGATGCATGTGGTTGACGATATGTCCTACATTCAAAAAATTACAGTATACAAATCTGACAAGCATCATTGAATTGGAGACGATAGCGTGAAGCAGAGCGATATCAGCAGCTTGATCTGACATCCTCTGTTCGACACATTCTAAGCAGATAATACTTGAGGCAACAAATTAATTTTGTAACAACGCGGGAAGTGATTATGACCAAGTCAGTATTCCTTTGCAATATACAAAACTTCAAAAAGTGGGGTGTGGTTAACCCTTGGGTTACCTTCTTCGTTGTGACTTTCATGATTTGAAGTTTGGCCCAAAATCCGTGATAAAAATTTGTCGTTTTTCTTGCAATTGTCATATCAGGCTCCGTTTCCATTCCTCAAATTTTTCACAAAAAATCCTCAATTTTTTTCATAGGCTAATCACAGGCCTTGAGCAAACAAATATCTTGGTGCTCACTACCTGCAAGTATACTGTCGAGATATATGAACTGGCGTTCTATTATTTTCAAACTCTTCGTCAGGATGGGGGTTTATTCCAGGTTTTACGGTACATTGAATCCTTTCCATCCACTTCTTCAATCTTTGTATCTACCGCGACTTTGTTACCAGGATCATGTTCAAACTGAAACACCCTAAGACGAAACCCGAACGTTTTTCATATTCTTTTATTAGGTCTTATCCTTGATTCACATCAGCATTTTATGTAATTTTTATTGTATTTTATCGATCATATTATTTGTTATGTGTTCAACCCCCTTGTGAGGCAAACAAATATCTTTCTATTTCCATTCTATTTTACTACAATGCTGATTTTCTGAAGTGCGCTTTTGCTTTCTACCTTCATTATCACGGTGTCAAATCCTCTTTCTTCTAGTTGAATACACCTAATCGATTTCCTGCACCGCTAGGTAGATCAGTATGAAAATTCAGTCACTTAATGATGTCAATAAATATGTTAATGTTAAATAATGGAAATTGGTCAGGAGCTCGTGACCTGCCACCCGTGACCTGCGTATTTATGAAATCATTATTTGAAACTATGTGAACTCTGCAATGATTCAAAAGAGGAGACACTACATGATAGAATGTTCATTGCATCAATTCAAAATATACGGCAACAAATTGCACCATTGTTATGCTATCGCGAGTTGAATTTCATGTACTAATGAATACCTTGACTCCAAGGCATTCAAAATCCATCGCAAGGTTTAAAAAGGAATGGCTTTACGCATGGTTTTAAAAGAAGGCATCAAACACTAAGAATCTGAGATCTAAGTAAATGCTTGAAGTTGTAGTTCGGTCAATTTCAGAGACGAATTTTATCT
This sequence comes from Prostheceraeus crozeri, assembly GCA_907163375.1. Taxonomy (NCBI): domain Eukaryota; kingdom Metazoa; phylum Platyhelminthes; order Polycladida; family Euryleptidae; genus Prostheceraeus; species Prostheceraeus crozeri. The sequence continues at coordinate 541,247 of CAJQUW010005362.1, forward strand.
GAGTATGAAATTATTGAATCACTACGACGATTTCCCAGTTATTTGTTCGTTAGTCTTGTTGCAAATTCATGTCAAAGATTCATGATGACGTCACAGCTGCCAATTCGCGCTTGCTGAGAAGCAGAACGCCGTACAGTAGACAAGGGGTTCGCTGTGGTTGGCTGATAGTGGAATCCTGTGATATGCAGGCATACAAATCTCTGAATGGACCTAAGGTTTGAATGAGATATATCGAAAGATTCAACATCGTATATCTTACATCCTTTATTTTATCATTTCGAAATGTTCAGATTGTACAACACTGAACACTGTGCCTCTTCCAATTCTATTACAAAGAATTTTTTTCATTCTTTTGTCTTTGGGAAAGCTGTAGAAGGCAAGGTCCTTAAGATCGTCCGTATGTATCAGTACACTTGCATGCGCAGCATTGTGCCATTTTAGAGATTTTGCATTGCGTGTGTTCAGACATGGATTCCATGGTTCAGAGAAGATAAACAAATGACTTCATTTCAATGTAGTATATTGCTTCCTGTTCATTTTCTCCCTTTGCTTTGATCCCCTTTTCGCATAGCTGATTCGTCACGAGACATGCTAGGAGTGGTGTATCAGATCATTGGCAGATGTGATGACAACTTAAAGTTGATGATTGCGGTTAACTGAGGCATCACAAATGCGTCAAAGTTGGCAAGATTGACTAGTCATGCAATGAAGAAGCCATTCAGACAGCGTTGAATATTGTATCGAACTACACCTTTAAATTCAATAATTGACATGAGCAGAAGTGTTCCTGATACCTTCCTTATACCCTGAATCAACAGCGAAATCGCACATTAGCTGAATTTAATTATCCTATTGCTGTGTTGACAGCTTTTGCTTGATTTTTTTGACTTTTTCTGGCCCTGAAGAAGCGTGAGTACGCGAAACGTTGGGTCTGCATATAGTTTTGTTTCACTTTCTTAGCCAATAAATCCTCAAGAAGACACCTCCACTTATGTTTTGATCACGCACATTATCTATCTCCATTCATACTTCGTCCAGCATTACCTTGAGTATTTGAGCCAAATTAACAGTCTGCAAGATAAAATGCATCAGCAATCAATCAAGGGTAAAAAGCAGACGAAGACAGACCAGCTTTTGCATAAAGGATTAAATCTCGTGATAAACCTATTTCACACTTCTTGTGTGTCAGTATACAACTCACATCTAGGGACTACAAGTAAACGTGCATTTCTATGAATTGCCTTGTTTACATATGAGTTAAGATAGAAATTAAAGGGATTATAACTTCATTTTAACGATATTCCGGATTGTTGGGTCGTCCGCCTAATTGTGTCAAAATTTTTAGGTCCCAATTAAGCGGGCCTAACTGCATGTGACTTTCTGACAATATGTGTCCAGGAATTTACATGCCACGCATTCGAAGCAGTGCATACATTTAACTGGAAAGCAACTGGTGGATGGCCGCTTATCCGTCTGTGCCTGATTTGTATCTGTAACTTGAAAGTTTGCATAGATAACGCGCCAGATCACCAGCTGAATGGTTATTCTAACTTACTAATCATCTCTTCAGACGTCCTTTGGTACCTCGTGCAAGACGCTTATTGAAGGATTTAGAGAGAGCTGGTGTTGGACAAAACGGTCGAAGAATTGTTTGGATCACTCATTCAATGGGCGGACTTCTAGTTAAAGAAGTACTTCGACAAGCGGAATCTGACAAATCAAACTTAGTGTCCAATACTCGAGGTATTCTCTTCATGAGCACTCCCCACCGAGGAGCAACAAGCTTGAGAGCACTCTTCTACTTCCCTTTACGTCTGTGTCTGTCTCTGGAATCTCAAGAATTAGCAATGAATTCGGAGCAACTCCATCGTCTTGATGAATGGTTCATTGACTTCGTCAAGAAGAAAGAAGTAAAAGTGATTGATATGAGAGAAGCGAAACCAACAAAAGTCAGTCCAGTCTACTCAACAGTTCTTGTGAGAAGAAACGGGCCAGGTAGGTTTTGTTTGATAGATCATCATTATGTGAAAACGCAAGATAGATAATTCCAAATTTTCATATAATTTAGCCACATTGTTCACGAGATTTAGAGATAAATCTCTTCCGTTTTTATGATTAGTACGAGTAGTGTAAAGTGATGAGACATCAGCAAGTGCAGGGATAATTCTCTCCCTGAATTTCTCCTTTGATCTGATTTAACTTATTGCTGAAGTTGGTAGTGCTGTTAACATGAGCCGCTGCTTCATTTTTGAGGAATTTGATTTCCGAATTCATCAATGAACTTATCTTTTCAGTTGCATCTTCTCATGAGAAGTTAATTAAACGTCCAGGGTGGGGCTCTGCGTGTTTTTCTACATTTTCGCAACATCTAAAGGGAAGACGATATAAATTGGTCAATCGCATATAGTGCGAGTGCTGATTAACTCAATAATGACATCGGCCGTGTTAAGGCAAAACCGTGTAGTTTGAAAAGCATCAATTTTCAGTAGAAGCAGAATTGTGAATTATTGTTTATACGAGTATATATGTTGATCAAATGCTGCAATTTCCTTAAATTTATGGCACTCACACTCATAATACAAAGGCAGACCATGTCATTACGTTCAAATTTCAAAATATGGCAAATAGATGACATAATTACTTGTACACTGTTTATCCTTAACAGATTTAGAAAATTTAGGAGTGCTTGAAAAGGAAAAACCGTGTAGTTTGATTATCTGTCAAGGCAAAGCCGTGTAGTTTGGTTATCTGTCAAGGCAAAACCGTGTAGTTTGATTATCTGTCAAGGCAAAACCGTGTAGTTTGGTTGTCTGTTAAAGCAAAACCGTGTGCTTTGATTGTGAGGCTATTTTATGGCTATTTCAAGTTTTGGTGAATGAAATGTAATTGGAATCCTCCTGTTTTTCAATATCAAAATATGAATGGAAGAAGTATAGCGATTCAGTCGACACTTTGAATTGACATTTAGTGTCCTGTAATTTCGGGTGATGCAATTTTAGCCAAGTATGGCATATGAATGTTCCTATAGCCTATCGATGAATAGCATGAGTAGAATCGACATATTCACACAACGAGCTATGAAGAATTCCTAGGCATGTACAGTATTTGAAGATTTTTTAGAATAGCCTACTCAGCATTTGATTTTGTGGTCTCGCAATAAATAATACTTCTTTTGACGTGAATTGTGCATTTCGCACGTCACTCATTTAGGCCAGTCATTTTTTATATCAAGAAGGTGTAGTTATGATAATATTGCATTCATATATTATATCGAAGAGGTAGAAATAGATTGTTTCCAATTGCCGGTTTAAAATAACTCTGATTCCCAAAAGTTTGTACATATAACATTTTATACATATCTGCTTCGGCTTGAGAAAATACAATGTTAAATGACGTTCAATTAAATTATTGTCTTCCAATACTTTTAATCTAATCAAGAACAAAATATTTTAATTTTAATTATTTTATATCATATTTGATTAGTAATTGTATGCAAATATCTTTATACCGTCGTACCAAACACAGCCTACGTAAGATTAGAAGTCAATGTCTCTAGTCACAGTCAGATCAGCATTTGAACTTATTTTCAGAGACGTGAAAAATTTTCTCCGGTGCACTGGAATAGAAGCCGACAGGTTGATCAAGTCGTCAAATTTTTCACGTGTGATTCCTCTTTCGTCAGTTTCCTTCGGAATTTCATTCAGTGGACTAACACTTTCTTGGATGCACTGAGCAATTCAATTTTTCGCCAGTTGTTTCAAGATCTTGACTTCTTTGAATTCATCATCATCATAGTTAGCTTTCACAAACAAATTTGTTGATCCACGTTTTGCCATTACTTGTCGGGAATTTGACAATTTTGGCATATTTGATAGACAGCAGGATTTGAAGAAGAACATGTCTCCGTGAGTCAAACATATTGTCTTCATTCGGGATCGTGAATTTTCTACGAGACCAGCAAAGTCTTCAAAATCATATATGTACGTTAGAAACCGCATTGATTTTCTTTGTTATATTGCCATGAAGACTATCCGCTGACATGAATGTATGACCTACCTCGAGATATTTCAAGGTAATACTTTCTGCATGCATCCTTGGGTCATTAACCAGTCTAATGATTGCTTCAAAAGGAAATATGTTTTTATTTTGCGCATTGCAATTGTCCGCGTAGAATATTATGAATTTCGCATCACGACAATGATGCAAGATGAATTCTATATATGCTGTCGCAACGTTGGACGCCTTTCTACCTGATTCTCCTTCGTGCCACAGAACACAGACCGAAATTCCATTGCTATTGATCGATGCAAATGTTTCGTTGAAGATGTTTAATTTTCTACTGAAGAAGGAGTCCTTAATGTCTAATTTGGGAACTTGGATGACTTTCTGCATTTCAGCAGAGACACACACTATTTCTCCTTTGGATTCAACTGCCATCACATAATCTTCTTTCATTTGCTGACGGGATTTATGGCTGTTGTCTTTATGATCCCGGAAATCGCAATTTTCAGAATCACAATCGTGGTCATTCAATTTATGTCTTTCGCAAATTGCGCATAAATCAGCTGTTGGTGTGCTAAAAGAGATGTTCAGCTTCCGGAAAATGTTCTCAAAATGTGAACGAGAGCAAATTTTTGAGTTCCGTTCTTCTTGAAATTCGCAGAAGATTTTGTACATTTCACTCTTGGATAGATGGGATGGGAGATACCTGCGATTTGGTGCATGCTGCAGTTTATAATGTGACGCGGTTGGTTAAATGAGTTAATGAATTCACACGGATGAGAGTCTTTGAGGAAATAATCTTAGAAACAAATAATAGCGAGTAAGAGAAAACCAATTTCATTTTAACCACACGTTTCGTTTGATACTTCAAACATCTTCAGTGGAATGAGAAATGAAGTTACAAGTTACTATTAAAGAATGGAAAGGCGATAAGATGACAAATAGTACAGGCAGGTGTGAAATCTCGCGATGATGGATAAGGGAACAGATCAGGTTATGTCAGCAACTTTGCGGTGATGGAGTCCCGCTGTTTATTTAGCTGGGGGCAGATGTCTTGAATGAATAACATTTCATAAATGAGTAAGTCAAATTTGGTTTTGCAATGTTTCAGGACTTTAAAATTGCTCATTGACACATTGTTGTCTCCGTGAGCACTAAGGCGATGGGAGCCGATAGATGATGATATGTATTTGTGCTCTTTGACGCGCTCGAACAAGTGCCGAGATGTCATTCCGACATAACTTGTATCACACAAGTCACATTTGTAGCGATAGATGACATCATGGCAGCTTACGATATTAGGTTTGTCAATTTGCCGGCAGACAAGTCTCTTCACGCTGCGACTTAGGAAGACCGGGACGATGGATGAGTCAATTTGCAGGTTAAGTAACTTCAATTGTCGGCGTACGAAGTCGCTGGACTTTTGATTTTTAAATGGAAGAATGAGACGGCGGATATTGTCATTGTCTTTATGACAGGAATCACGGGGGCTGGAGGCAGTGTCACACTTGTTGTCGAGGTAACGCCTTATTGCGGACTCTATTAGATCTGTAGGGTAGGATAATTCAAGGAATATCTTGCGCAACTTGTCCAATTCTTTGTTGAATAATAACCATGTCGAGGACAGACGGTAGCCGCGGTCTATCATGGTGTTGAGCAATGAGCGCTTATAAGTGAAGTCCACGTGGCTTCGAAAATGAAGCAGAAGACCAGAATTAGTTGGTTTTCGATAAACTTCAGTTTTGAGGCGGCAACCACTTTTTGTTATGCTTACCCCAAGGAATGGCAAGCTGTTGTCAGTCGGATACTCCATTGTAAACTGTAGTGAAGGGTGTGCACTGTTTAAGTCGCGGAGAAATTGTTTGGCCTCGTCCTCATTCGAGCAGAATGCAATCGTGTCGTCCATGTAACGACGGTAAAACAGGGGAATTTTTCCAGATGACTCCAGTTTCTTCTCAATATGGTTCATGAAGATGTTAGCAAGTAGAGGGCCCAAGGGACTGCCCATAGCAACGCCATCCAGCTGCTCATACAATTTGCCATTGTGGGTGAATAGTTGGTTTTTAGTGGCCAGACGGAGCAAAGTTGAGAACGCTTGGCGTGAAATACTGAGGCCTGTTTGCCGTTTGAAAAAGTCATTGTCGAAAGCCAGATCAGAAAGAATGTCAATCGTTTCATCAAGTGGAATATTGGTAAATAGAGATACCACGTCATATGATACCATGAAACAGCTCTCATCTATGGACAAATTTTGGATGGCTGAGGTGAACTGGAAGATGTCTGAGATACATAGCTCGTTTTTCGTTAGTGACTTCAGATTCGCTTCTAGCCACTTAGCCAGTCTGAAATTATAAGTTCCCGATGCCGATAAGATTGGCCGCATTGTGACCGGGGATTTGTGTGTCTTTGGAAGGCCGTACAGGTGAGCGAGTCTTGAGCCAGAGGGTGAGAGTTCTTTGGCTAGTTCTTTTGGGAGAATGGATCGAAGGATGCGAGAGAGCTCCTTTTCCTTTTCAAAGAGAGGGTGAAAATTCGCAGGAGGTCTCCCTCTTTTTGATTTCCTCGTAGACGGTACTTCACGAAATTTATCAACGTCATCAACAGATGCGGTATTCAGCAGGTTCAAATAGTCACTGTTGTCTAGAATCACTACACCATTCCCCTTGTCAGGGCGAGGGGACTACACCATTCCCCTGTTTTACCGTCGTTACATGGACGACACGATTGCATTCTGCTCGAATGAGGACGAGGCCAAACAATTTCTCCGCGACTTAAACAGTGCACACCCTTCACTACAGTTTACAATGGAGTATCCGACTGACAACAGCTTGCCATTCCTCGGGGTAAGCATAACAAAAAGTGGTTGCCGCCTCAAAACTGAAGTTTATCGAAAACCAACTAATTCTGGTCTTCTGCTTCATTTTCGAAGCCACGTGGACTTCACTTATAAGCGCTCATTGCTCAACACCATGATAGACCGCGGCTACCGTCTGTCCTCGACATGGTTATTATTCAACAAAGAATTGGACAAGTTGCGCAAGATATTCCTTGAATTATCCTACCCTACAGATCTAATAGAGTCCGCAATAAGGCGTTACCTCGACAACAAGTGTGACACTGCCTCCAGCCCCCGTGATTCCTGTCATAAAGACAATGACAATATCCGCCGTCTCATTCTTCCATTTAAAAATCAAAAGTCCAGCGACTTCGTACGCCGACAATTGAAGTTACTTAACCTGCAAATTGACTCATCCATCGTCCCGGTCTTCCTAAGTCGCAGCGTGAAGAGACTTGTCTGCCGGCAAATTGACAAACCTAATATCGTAAGCTGCCATGATGTCATCTATCGCTACAAATGTGACTTGTGTGATACAAGTTATGTCGGAATGACATCTCGGCACTTGTTCGAGCGCGTCAAAGAGCACAAATACATATCATCATCTATCGGCTCCCATCGCCTTAGTGCTCACGGAGACAACAATGTGTCAATGAGCAATTTTAAAGTCCTGAAACATTGCAAAACCAAATTTGACTTACTCATTTATGAAATGTTATTCATTCAAGACATCTGCCCCCAGCTAAATAAACAGCGGGACTCCATCACCGCAAAGTTGCTGACATAACCTGATCTGTTCCCTTATCCATCATCGCGAGATTTCACACCTGCCTGTACTATTTGTCATCTTATCGCCTTTCCATTCTTTAATAGTAACTTGTAACTTCATTTCTCATTCCACTGAAGATGTTTGAAGTATCAAACGAAACGTGTGGTTAAAATGAAATTGGTTTTCTCTTACTCGCTATTATTTGTTTCTAAGATTAATAAATTCACATATGGAATTGTTGTATTCTTCTGAGAATTTATTTGTCGGCAAATGCTTTCCACGTTTGCTTGGTGGAGCTCCCATATTCTCTGAAAATGTCGCAGGATTCAAATTGTTGTATATGGATCCAATTGCAGAATCGTTGAAGAAACCAAGGGTTCCTAAAAACATGGGCTTACACACTTGTTTTCCACTGATAAAATAAGAATATCGCTTTGTTATGTCACGAGTAGGTGCAAGAATCCGCGGTCTTGAATTTCTATCTACAAAAATTGCCGGCGATCATTGACTTTTCTCCCAGAATTGATCGTGGATACTATTGCGTGTTGAATACTCGATCTCTTTGCACTTGAAAATCATAGATCGAGAGGAAGAATCGCTATGATTGCACGTATGTCGAAGTGGATGGTTATTACGCAGCTCCTCCGGAGTACAGTTTTTTTTCGTTTTCTTGTAGCGCTCTTCCTCACACTTTCACATTGTTCTACATCTCCATTAAGATAATCCAAGAAACTACTTGTTAGCGGAAGATCATCGTCGATGCTGACATTGGATACACGAGGCGAAATCACGTTCAATTCCTTGAAAAACACTTTTGAAGGTCGATTCTTTCGCTGCATTATCTTGCTATCTTTGTGGTTGTGGATTCGTGTCCTGGACAGCTGACAATAATGCTTGGCGCCATAACTTTTCATGGTTGGACAAGTACCCGATCACCGATCACAAATCAAAATTTCACAACTCGATTCTATCCACCAGAGATGATGCCCTTTATCAGTGTGACTGTGAGCTCTCACAATGCTATTGTCAACATCACAACGACAATCCAGGTTTCACGATTTGAATTTCAGGATAATGACTCATTCATCAATATCATCCTATTTCGACATTAACAGCCAGTCATATCACTCATATCACGTGATGGATTTGACTGAATTCGAGTTTGTCAGATATCTTCTATAGATATATCAATGAAATGGTTTCCAAGGTTAGAAACTCATTTGTCTTTAATTCAAGTAGTTAATAAAGCATGTCACTAAGTGCTAAATGCTTAAGTATTTGCGATGAGTGGCATTGCCACGCTAATACTATTGATGCACGAAAACATATAGGCTGCTTATAATATCAAGATTGCAACCTGGTCGAGTTTGCCGGTATCGCCGAAAGTGTCAGCTATGGCAAAGTTATCCATTATCATACGAATAATGCATGCAGTATTGTGGCCGATGTAGGGCCTAAGAAAAAACACTGTGATGTTATCCACATAACCTAGCTATAACACGGATGTTCCATCTCAGTCAATGAACTATATCGAATTAATAACAAATGTTTATTGGACATTTCTGAATTCTCCTTTCATATGATATGGTAAAACCATGCAATCTAAACTACATCGAAGTGTATTCCTAAATTTGATAAGGTAAAACCGTGTAGTTAGAACTGCATAGCTTTTACTTGACATACTCGAGAAAAGACACTTGTCTTACAAACAACTTGTTCATGTAGTTTAAACTGCAGGTTTATTCTCTATCAAATTATGTAAAGTCAATAAAGTACACGGTTTATAAAATTTGTAACTTTTGTTATTCATTTTCATTGAAACATATTTCTTGTGGTCTATAACGGCATCAAGAAGACTACGAAAATGGCATGATAAGTAAAAACCATGTAGTTTAAACTACATGGTTTTGCCTTATAACGGCCGACATACACTTAGGTACAGGCATTTTCATGTACAATAGTTGGAAGTTTGACTAATGAGAGTAAATAAAGAATTCGAAATTCTTAGCGAGCGGAAACACAAACTCAGCAGATTGTACTTAAACCAGCAGATTGTCAGGCGACTTGTTGCTTGGAATTTAAATGTATTCACAGCTGAATAATTATACAACAAATCGATCAGAATCATGACCAAGAAATGAGATTATTATTTGATGAACATGGAACAACTGGAGAGATGTCGTTATTAGCAACAATGAAATTAAATAAACGATGGATAAAATTTCCATGCAAAAGATGTGCGGCTGGTAGGATTCGAACCTACGACCAAGGTTAACTAAACCTGCGCTCTTCCAAACGAGCTACGAGCCATTTATGCGACTGTGTCAATTGGCGGGATCAAACCGTCACCACCACACATCAGTTGTCATAGCAATTATGATCAATGAATAAAGAACTAGTTACAATTGTTACCCGCCGACATTAAGGCAAGTAGCGTAAGTAGAGTATGTACGTCATTTGGAGTCAACAACGTCATCAACCCGTACAGAAAAAATTGGTATGAATCATACTATGAAACATTCGTATGAAACAGACGTATGTAGCATAGTATGAAACATACTATGGACATGTAACGCTCTGTCGGGCCATACCCTGGCATACGTATGATTCATACTATGACTTAACATAGTATGAAACTTAGTATGAAGCATACCCTAAATCATACTCAGCAAAATCATACTATGAAACATACCATGAAAAATCATATACGTATTCATACCAGACACACTGTGAAAACGTAGTATGAATCATAGTATGGAACAGACGTATGAAACATACTATGAACATGTAGCGCTCTGTCGGACCATATCCTAACATACGTACGATTCATACTATGACTTTACATAGTATGAATCATATTATGAAAATAGTATGCATACTCGTATAGCACACGCTGTGAAAACATGATGTGAAACATAGTATGGAACAGACATACGAAACATAGTATGAGACGTACTAAGAGCATGTAACGCGTTGTCGTGCCATACGCATGAATCATACAAAGAAACATACTATGAAAATAGGTACGTATACTCATCTTAAACACACGTGAGTTTTCAGAGTATGTTCCTGACATAAAAATGCAACATATATGCATACAGCAGTATATCGTACGAAGGAATATCATGCATAAGCACATATGTTTTGATGTTGTACATATATTCTATAACAGCATGAATTCATTATTATATGCACCATTTATCATATGAATAATAATATGCATTCTGTATTCAGTATGTCGTATTTTAATCTGAAAGGGAACACAGTCAAAAACACCTTGTGTCTCCGGTAACATGTCAAATGTAGCAAGTCAACTGATTTAGATAGAGAACATATCATGAGGGAGACAGCTATTAGGATCATTTTAAGATCAAAATAATTACAATTTCTCACACGTTAAAATCACATATATGGCATTCATTTGTTATAACACACGAACGACGTACCCATTTGATCAAAGATAAACATTTTTGTATGATTTTTTAAAATCAAAGTTCGAGTGAAGAGGACGGTATCATAAACCCTTAAGCAGAAGATAAAAAAAAGAAAGTGCAGCAACTCATTAGCATTCAGTAGCATAAACAATCTTAAAAGAATCCGTTACCGCTACCTGTAATGCAAGCAGCTAATAATAATGCTCCCACGTCAAGACAGTGTGAAGTTTATTGTTTTGACGTTCATACAAGTTCATTTATGCTTTCAATGGAAATAAACTAATGCTTATTATTAGAGAAGTGAAAGGAACCAGGAGCCTTCTGAGTTAGACTGGACAACCCTGATGGGCATGATGGAAAACTTCAGATACAATGACACACTAATAAAAGAATTATACACGTTTATGATAAGGTGGCAATTTCTCAAGCAATAATAGGAAAGATAAATAATCAAAATAAATATCAACATTATTTTTCGAAACTAATTGAATTAGTTTTTATTACTTTCATGAATCATGTTTGATAGAATTTATTATCTTAAATGTGTTGGTGTTCAAAATAGCGCTTAATCAATGGCAACTCAAGGAAATTATATTAGCAACACTTTCATATTTAACTTTTAGATTACTCAAAAATGGACTTTCAAATTTTTACTGACATTGTAGAGATCCACAATACACATGAGACTTTTCAAAAGTAAACTCGTTGAATAACTAATTCTTTGAGCAAAAGAAAGCTACAAGACACGTTATTGTTTCGTTTAAACAAGAATAATACCTGCTCTTATATGCATGGTAATCGTTAATCAAATTCTTATGATATCATCATGTTATGTAAAAAAATGCATGTAGGTCATGCAATTATGAAATGAGAAGGATCCAACTCGATGAATTCTTGGTTAGACTAAATATACATAAATGAATCATTTATGCATTAAAAATAAAACAAAATCGATGTGTTGGGCATCATCAGTAGGTTTTCACTATCATTTTCAAAACACGTTGAAATATTGTGGAGATACTGTGGAAGCTCCATAAATATCATTATTGCATTAATAATCATAGGAAAACTGAGTAATATTTCAGAATTGCATGCATTAAGTACCATACGTGTTTGATAAAATCGTCTAAGATGAAATTTTCAGCTTGTAGCAAAGATGTTTTGCATAAAGTATCTGAAAAGCATGAACAATATATACATATATATGAAAGAATTTCATTATCACAAGAATCAGAACTATTGACGAATTCGTTATCTGCAAATAATGTCATTATATGATAGCAAAATAGTTGTTTAATACCAGACAAAGATAATTAAATGAAGAATAATTATTTCCAATGACCTGAGATAAAAATGGGTACGTCATTCATCAGGAAGTTGAACAACAACATTATGAACATTATGAAACATATTCAACGAAAGTTATATTTGATATCACTCATTAATTCTGTATAGATGACTGATAATCACCAGCATCATTCAGCATGGGTACAAAATTCGGGTTACGCATCAAACATCATAGTAGAAAAAATTGTCGCTACCCAATATAGATTACTCCTGCACAATAACATGTAGTATGTGTGTATACGGTATGAATTTAAATAATCAATTATGACTATGTTTCACAGTATGTTAATACATACGTATGCAAAATTCATACTTATGCATACTATGTTTCATACTATGATAATGCATACATATGCGTAATACATTTTTATTCATAGTATGTTTTATAGAATGTCAAGACATACGTATGCGCTATTCATATTTATGCATACTATGTTTCATAGTATGTTAATACATACGTATGCGCTATTCATATTTATGCATACTATGTTTCATAGTATGTTAATACATACGTATGCGCTATTCATATTTATGCATACTATGTTTCATAGTATGTTCATACACACGTATGCATTATTCATACTTGTACATACTATGTTTCATAGGATGTTATTACATACGTATGCGTTGTCATACTATTTTTCATACTATGATTCATACGGACTTATTTCTGTACGGGTAGATATAGTCCCTGTATTTTGCATGTCACCTTATCAGAATCCACTAAATAATACAAACTTGTCATGGCCGTCCAATCATTTCTTTTCTGAAAATGTAGCTGTACGAGTCAACTTGTAGACTCGGGAAATCAAATTTCCACTATGGATGCAGCTTCTTATGTCACATACACTACTGACTTTTTAGGATCAGTAATCAGTGTTACTACTCCTTAAATTCTTGACCAAGACCAAAAGAAAAGCTTAGTCGGTTTATACCTGATAATGGCAAAATAAGTAGAATTCTAGTGGGCAATAGTGGCGTGTAGTGGCTATTTTTTTCATTCAGGCTGAGATGGATTTCACGGTTTGCTTCTTGATATGCATTTGTAAGCGATAGGATAAAAACAGAATTAGAATTAACAATACATACTCAAGAAAATTCGCCCACTTTTTCAACGTGGCTTACCGGCCTCATAATTAACAGTGTCAAGGCTTCTCGAAGGAAATTGCACTTTAATTACTTTCTTGTACTTCCGTTTGTTTTTGTTAGCTTGGTTATTAGTAGTCAATAGTCATTTAACATTCTAATGCTGACAAAGTTAATGCATGTATTATTCATAGCAACTTCGTTACTATCCATGCTAACATCTGCATTGTATTATCCTGCATCAGTCAACTTGTAGAACCAGATAATTTAAAGCGAAGCATCCATTTAAAAACTTACCGAAATTAGCTTTCTTGTTATTACTTCTTACATTTAATCACCAGCAATGACAGTTGATTCCAGAATTGGAATGATCGTTAACATCTTCTCTACACTCGTCAAAAGTCAGCAGTTCAGATTTTAACATGTAGTGGAGATTTTTTTCTCAGTTTATTCTAGAAATCTTTTAGAACAAGAAATTCTAGAATTATTCTAGACTTTAATGTCGTCACTAGTACTAATCAGAATATTTAAATGTAATGTTTCCTGAAATTTCTTTTAAATTACTTCTGACCTTAACGAAAATTCATGCATGTGCTTTGATTCTTTCTGATCAATCAGGGTGTCAACTCGATCCTATATTCCTATATTTGTCCTATATTTTTTCATTTATCCTATATATCCTATATTTATCCTATATTTCGTTGAAAGGTCCTATATTATCCTATATTTCTAAATTGAAAACCAATCATAATGGAGTTAAGGCATTTTTTCACGATTTATGTAAGTATTAATGAATGAATTGAGCCTTGATGTATAATTGCTCACATAAATATGCCTTTGCTAAGGGACTATCCGAGTATGGCGGCGATGTTGAGCAGCTAGCCGTGGACTTGTTCAGCTTGTTCAAATACTCTGCAGCAAGAAGAGAAGATTTCAAAGAAATCCAACTCGATTTGGAACTCGAAATTCAGATGTTCCATCAACATGCTAACACACGCTGGTTGTCAATCGGTCCAAGTATTCGACGGATCCTCGATCAATGGACTGGAATATGTCAATTCATTGATTCATTGCAGAAAGATTCGAAAAGCACTCCGAAGAGTATTGCCTTTAGAAGAACAGCCACGGCCCTTGGACCACTGAAGCAGGCAACACGTGTTCAGTTGCATTTTTTGGATTGTACTGTGAAGATCTTCGAAGAATTTTTGAGATCTTTTCAGTCAAAAGAGCCAATGGTTCATCGATTATATGATGATATGTGCGCACTTCTGAAAACTTTGTTACTTCGATTCATCAAACCTGTAAAGCTGAATGGAAAAGATGGAGTTGACTTAGCTTGATGGTGGGAGGGTGAAATGCAATTTATACTAGTACACGTGAATACTTATGGGGAGATTAGAATTAGCTACTGTTTACGTACTTATATGTAGGATTGTAAGTGATCTTTCTAGGTCTCACCAACTTTTTTGATGATGATATTTCAATCGGAGAACCCGCCAGAAAAGCTCTAGTAAAGCTAACAATGGACCAGCAAGCCAAGTCATTGCTCGGTATGCGGGATTGTTTTTGTGCAATAGCATCATATCCGAAAACCAGGCTTCCCCTCGACAACAGAATTTTAATGTTGAAGATATCGCTCACGTGGCTCGAAAATTTCACTTGTCTGACTCAAACATCGTGACAGTCAAGGATGAATGGAAAGTATTATGCTTGGGTGATGACATGAAATTATTCTCATCCATTAATCGCGTGGACCATTTCTGGCGAGAAATTTTTATGTTAAAGCGGTCCGATGGTCAGCCCAAATATCCTTGTCTGACTGATGTAGTCAAAACTGCCTTGGTTATTCCACATGGAAATGCAGATGTGGAAAGGGGATTATCTGTAAATAATTCATTTGTAACCGCAGGGCGATCTCTGCTCAGTGAGACAGTCATAAACAGTGTCAGAGCAACGAAAGACGTGGTACAGTTTTGTGACCCTGAATTGAATCGACCAGAAAAATTGCCCTTGACAAAGAAAGTAATCACCGCCGCAAGAGGAGCTCATTCGGAATACGTCATGAGGCTGGAAGCTGATCGCAAGAGGGAAGAAGAAGAGAAGCAAAGAAAACAAAAACAGAAAGCTGAGATAGAGGTAATTGAGAAAGAGCGGCAACAATTGAAAGAAAAACAATCAAGCCTCCAGGAAAAAGAAGAAAAACTTCTTTTAAAGAAAAGAAAACGAATGATGCGCTTGCAGCGGCACATGAACTTTTGAGTGATGGAAACAATAAATTGAGAGATGCATTGAAGAATGGAAATCTACAGTATGCGGCAACTGCACACTTGATGATAGACACTGGAACTCAAAAACAAGAGAATTGACTACTACTCTCGAGGAAGTGAGACATAAGCAGAGAAGCTTAACTAACAAAAAGCGCAAACTCTTCGATAAGAATCTCAGTCTGCTGGAATCGGTCAAAAACTTCAAACCCGGTAATGCTGAATAATGGATTTGATTGTTTGAAACACAGATTAGTGAAATAACATTTTCTTTTGATAGTGTATTTTATAGTGACTTTCTTGACTTTCTATGACTATTTTTCTCAATTTTGTTATTGGTTTAACTACCTGGGGATGTCCTACATTTTGAAAACCTCAATTTTGCATGTAATCGTTTTTATAATAATTTTTTAGCTGAGGAGAGTATCCTGTGGTCACCATATTTGTTATATACTCGTGGTTACGTGGTCACACCATTCGAAATTTTTATTCAAGATTTGTTAGTTGTGACATTTTGTAAAGATTTTTTTATCGTTCCATTGTTGAAATTGTTTTTACATTTATTTGTTGACTAATTGTATGAAAAATATGTTTATGGAGGAACGGGATGACTGTGAGGGGTATGGTGGAGGCCATCAAAAAAAATAAATAAAACATTTGTGTACAATGATGTGTGTTATTTTCTTGAGATGGTAGCCGATTTAGTCTTGACAACTTGATGAAATACTCTACAATTTAGTATCATTGACTTATTAACGGTTAAATGATGAACCCGGGTCTGGGCAGACCCGGGCTATCTTTCATACAAGATATCTCCGAAACTAAAATCGACAGGAGGCTGAAATTTCATGACTTTTCTACATTATTCGAGTACTCAATCTGAGAGCTTTTGTTAGAGTCCACGATAGTTTGTTTTACTACATCGAGCCTATGACTAGGTAGATGATGAACCCGGGTCTGGCCAGACCCGGTCGTGTCTATGGCATAACGGGCTATCTTCTCGTCTGATAACGGTCTCATTTTCTGTCAGTATGCGCTATTAGTGAAGTTCGTGACTTTTCTTACTTACATTCTCACTTTGTAAACCTTAGACTCGACTTATATACGAATATTCTGCGATTGTCTACTCATGCATTGGAATGTCAATGGCATCTTCTAATGAAAGACGTCAACTACCGCCCCGCAATGCCCGGTCTATTGCATTTGCTAATATCAATCTACAATACGATGCTGATGAAGAAGACAATTTTCCTGTTGGAATATCAAGTAAGCTGAGTGTGAGGGATCGTTGAAGGCCAATCTATGTGAACAGATTTGAGGGGGAGGGAGGGTTCGAGGAGCTGTTTAGTGTCTGTTCATGGTGGGAGGGTGAAATGCAATTTATACTAGTACACGTGAATACTTATGGGGAGATTAGAATTAGCTACTGTTTACGTACTTATATGTAGGATTGTAAGTGGAAGTACTGGTAGAGCCATCCGTTACTATTTTGAAATGACGAGCTTGAATCTTGAGCTATGTTTAGGCACAGATATACATGTATGACTAGACTAATGGAGATTTCAGAAGAAGGACCAAGCTTGTACTATGTACGTACTGCAGCCCGTTGTAAAGTGATCAATCCACTCAGATTCATTGACAATAGTTTATTACACAACTCATTTTAGGCCTACGTGTATTAAGTTGTTGCGTCTTTGCTTTTACAGAAAAGTTCTGTGCCGTAGAGTAGCCGTAGCCGACATGTACATGTAGGTTGATAACGATGTCACCCATGTTGTGATTGCCTATTGGCTATGCGTGTAGCCTACATTTAGACCTATCAGCAGACAACCAGCCGATATTTATGGATACAAAATTTATGGACTGCCCATTGAACTTATCATCTGACTATGTACACTGTACTGCATATTATTATAGTAATAGGCTACAGATGTATACATGAACACATGCACGTGTACATCGCTATGCTATACATATGTAGCCCTGCAAATTCAACTTGCCGGTAACTCTAAATGAAATCATCTCCATTTCAGCTGATGATGTTGCAGCTAGTGCTGAGATAAATGACAACGATGCAGGCAGCGACGAATATGACTCCCTTGCCGAGATTTCTGGTAAGTGATTTAGCTCTTGCAAATGTTACACCCATACTTGTTGCAATGATTTTACAATCGGCGTGTCATTTCATTTCAGAACACGTTGCTGCTAGTGGCCATGTCAGTGATGAAGAGTTGAGTATAGAGGCTTTAGAGGAGATGGATTTCAGCGGAGAAGAGGACGACGACGACGAGACTCCCTCCCTAGTGGCACCTGCCCTCAGAGCTCCCACTGGTCTCTTGTGCTGTCTTCAGACGGCCCAGCAGCATCCACCAGCCAGAGAGCCAGTGCGCAACTCTTTCCGTGCTTCTCACATTGGATTCAGCGTCGGGTTTCATCCTCAGACACCATCAGAAGCATTCAACGCATATTTCGGTGACAGTTTGCACCTGACACTTCTCCATACTAATCGTGAGGGTCGCCGTATCGCCGCTGCTAAGCACACTACATGGAGACCATTATGAATGACTGAATTTGAAGCCTTCGTAGGTCTGCATCTGATTGCTGGCGCGTTGAAGGCTGGGCACCGTAACACTCGGGAGCTTTGGGATCTCAGAAATGGCAATCCGATATTTAGGGCTTCAATGAGTTTCCAGCGATCCCAGCAGATCAAAGCTGCTCTTGGATTTGATAGCAAGATGAGACGTGACCGCACCGATCCACTGGCTCCTATCCGTGAAGTTGTTGATCAAGTGAACTCAAACTTGGAAAGTCACTATGATCCGGGATCCCTTCTGTGTGTTGATGAACAGCTCGTGGAGTTTCATGGTCGTGTTCACTTTCAACAGTATATACCTTCGAAGTAAGCCTGGAAAGTTTTGTATAAAGATCTTTTGGATTACGGACGCTGAAAATAGCTTTCCTTTACGCTGCCTTGTGTATGTTGGGAAAGAAGCCCTACCGGAATCGGAGCGAGACTGTCCAATCAATGAAGCGGTGGTGATGCATCTGGCCAAGGCATACATGGGTGTCGGGAGGAATATTACAATGGACAATTGGTTTACCTCGGTCAATCTGTGCGATCGACTCACAGATGCCGAAACTATAGTGTTGTTGGAACCATCCGCAGCAACAGGCGTGGGGTTCCTCCCGCTGCGAAGTCTTCTCAAGGAAGAACGAAAGGTGACTCTCGGCATTTCGTATCTGGTCAAAAGATGCTATGCTCCTATTTTGACAAAGGCAATGCACCCGTTCTCCTTCTATCGACAAAGCACACCTATGGCAAGCACAAGGAGAATGAGAAGCCCGAAATCGTGGAATGCTACAATGCGACAAAGTCGGGAGTCGATAACCTAGACAAGTTGGTCCGTACTTACCGAAGCCAACGGAAGTGCCGGAGATGGTCCTACGGTGTGTTCATGGCACTGATGGATGTTGCTGTTATTGCAGCCATGAGAACAATGGCAGCTACGAACCATTACTCCTTCAAGATGGATCTTCGCTACGAGATGACCCTCCCTCTTGTTCGTCAACGTGCTACTCATTCTCGTCTAACCAACTCAATCAAAGTGGCCATGGAGTTGGTCGGTATCAAACCCAACATCTCGCAGCCTGCAGTCGACAGCAACCAGCAACGTCAACGCTGTCGGATCTACTTGGATGAAGGTGTAAAGGAAAGGAAGACTCGCTTCAAATGTGCTTAGTGTCAAAAAGCCATCTGCATACAGCATGCAACAACCGTCTATTATTGTCCTGATTGTATGTGATACTTATGAACTTTCTCCATTACTCAGTAATGGAATACAGCAGCTGACTATTTCAATTATACTGGTACCTGGATGATTTGTGTTTTACATTATAATACGTACAGTATGTAGGCCTATAATTGACAACTGCTATCACTTTTTAGATAAGCCAGATAAACATATATTTCCACAGACTACATGGCATCACCTAAAACAGTTTCACAACATAGGCCTACTGTGGTAAGCATATAGGCCTAGTTATTAGCTGAAACTAGCTAAATGCAGAAGTGAAGTGATGATAAGCCATGATATTCTAAAATCCAATGTTCCTACAACCTTCACTATAGATGAATAGCGGTGCTTATCTTCAATTTTATTACGGGTCTGGCCAGACCCGGGTTCATCATTTACCTAGTCTTACGCGAGGACATCATTTAACCGTTAAATCGAATTTGAGGTGAAATACGTAGGATATTTTACATTATGCGAAATCAAAAATAAGAAAAATTGGCTATTTTATAATATTGTGTACTGAAATTTGATCCTATATTTATCCTATATTTTTTGTTTCTCCGATCCTATATTCCTATATTTTCTGGATAATTTCGAGTTGACACCCTGGATCAATTGAAAATTTATAAAAATGATAAAAGAATTTAAAAATTTGATGATGTTTAATTTGAACATTTAATTATAAATTCAAAATGATTCTTATGCAATCAATCAGATGTCCTGATAATCATCCAAGATTTGTAATAATTGAAAATGAGCTATGCAAATATGAGGCTTTCAAAATGATGAACTTATGTGATAAAGCATGCGAAGGTAATGGAAAAGATCAAGTTCTGTGGAAAGGCTCCAAACTTCTGGGTTTTTTTTGCTCTATTACTGTAGGCATGAAATTTGAATTTTTGCTTACTTGCTTCAACACATCCTTTCTAAAAAGTCATTTTTTTCAATACGGCCATTGTCCACTTTTGTGCAGGTATTCGTCCATTCCTTGACTTGATTCATATTTATGGTCACTCAGCGAACTGTTTCAATCCTTTTTAAGATACGCCGATAGTGAAAAGAGATCGGAATGCTATCATGACATTGTCTAACCACGAGCTTAGGAGATCGCTTAAACACTTCAAAGACAATTTCTGTGCGAATTGCTTGCTTTGTTTTCTGTTACCCGTCAACTGCATGAAACCCATCCGATAGTGTCGGCTTGCAGTGCATGTGTAAAGTTAGCACCGCCATTTTGAAGAAGGGATGTACCGCTCAATTAAATCTAGCAGATCGATGCATTTGGAGTGCACCAGGATGTGCCACCCATTATTTTGAAAAAAAAGTCTGACTAGTTAAGGAGAAACTGCTAGCCAAAAGTCCGACATGGAGGTTATGTGAAGTAAGCACCGCCACTAAAATCATATTTCTAAAATACACAGCCAGCGCTTACGAAGCAAACTCGAATAGATAAAAAAAGTATTGCAAATATTGTGTCAACACATTTCTGCATTTAAAACGTTGTTTTTACAGAGAAGTTACAACTCGAGAACACAAATGTGAAGTTAGAACCGCCATTTTGCCAAAAATGCGAGAACTTCTACTATCTTTGTGAAATAAACGAGTGATACATACTGGCACAATCCATCTACATCGATTCTAACCATTGGCTTGTCTGGTTTCTGGCTTGTTTGGTTGTCTGGTCTGTTCGGTTTGTATTTTCTCAGCCGGCACAATACTGCTATTGCTTTTCTACCTATTCGACTCATTCGAGCTAGTTTCGTAAGTTTTGACTAAACTAGGCAGATTTTTTTCGAATGATAGATAGCACACTCCAAATGGATCGATCTGTGAGGTTAATTTAGGTGGCTACTACCCCTTATTTCAAAGTGTCGGTGCTAACTTTACACACGTGCGTGACGTGTGGCTGAGGCGTGATTGAACAAAGAATATCAACAGGAAATGGCGCGAAGCGCAAAAGCGTCATCGGATGTTTCTATTTCGATGTTTCATTCGTTCTTGTTTTGCTTCTTACTATTCGTGGCATTACAGTGTATATATTTTGTAAAATAAGTAATATGTTCAACATTAATTGAATCTTCTTGTTTTCAGAGGCTGGAGAGGCCGTCTCAGTGCCATGTGATCACGTTAGCATCAGTAAACCCTCGGATAAGAGTGACGTCATATACACAACTGTTAAGGGATTAGTGAACGCATGTGCTCCTCAATCGTGATTGCTAGTGAAGAAAGTATTCTCACAGTTGTCGACGTGCATCGCTGGCACATGGTTGAAGAGAATTATTAGAACAAGTGATACTTTCGTTAATCACTTTGACAGATTAAACATAATTCCTCAGTCTGAGCTTCTACTATTCGAATGACACAAATGTAGAAATTCAGAAATCATACGACTGTCATTTCTATTTGATGGATTAGTTGACTCCTCATAGAACATTATATAGATGCTTTAGATGAATGGGGCGGAATGGTTGTCTGAACAATTACATTGAACATCTATTTGTATAACGAACTGCCGCAACCAGTAGTCATTGTGAAATTATTTTGTAGAAATTGTGAGGTAGCTAAGTGAAATGAAATATTTCTTTGAAGAAATCAAGTATTAGTGAGACAGAATTCCTCCACATTCTGCAATATTTACATACCTGGCAAGGTTCGTTTGTTAGATAGCTAGCCTTAAATAAATTGCTAGCAAGAATCTGTTGGCATCGACGATAAGGTGATGGATACTTATTTCTAATTTTCCAAAATGTGAAATTGTTAGCTGGTTCAAGCTGAATATTTTTAATGACCGTGCTAACTCACTTCACATCAGTTGTTACCAGTTGTTGTGTTGGATATTCTTCAAGTGCCAATTGTTGCTAACATCTAGAACATTCGTGTTCATAACTTATACGCAGGCGATTTCATATTTTCCCCAATTTCTTCTTTGATGTTCTGTGAGGAGTCAAGTTCAACAAAAAATGTTTTCCGCAGTGCCTATTCAAACTTATTTCGGTGCCTGTGTGGTGTTAATCATTGTACTGTCTTGTAGTATTATTATTTTCTCGTGTTCCTAGTCGCAGTTTCTTCATATGATTCAAGCGCCAGGTGACAATTGTATGATTAACATTTTTTTGAGTTTGCGTGTAAAAACACATGCTTACACGTATTTTGATATCAAACTACCTCCAACATGATCACATGTTTAGCTATAGTATTCAGTAGCTCATAGCTAGCTATGGTATTCAGATATTGCGCATATGTTCCAATCTTGGCCTTATATCAATTCAAAATGCGAAAGGTAATGATGAAGTATAATATGCATCATGCACATGTTACCTTTCTCATTTGTTTCATTGGCTAGAGATAGGAAAAAATGCTCATGCTTTTTGTGTCGTACACTGATATTTCAGAATTCCAAATAATTGATTTACCCTAATGAATTGTATGCAACAATCGAAAAGATCAAAATCTTATAGATCAAAATTTCCCATTTTCATTTTTCGGAATACCTTTCAAGAAACAATAAACAGCTATTTGACCGTTGAATTCTTGTACATAATATCATACTTACTGATGATAGCTGATCAAATCATGAAATCTTTACCAGACCGTAAAGATAGCACACTACTACCAAATTTGCTTATGCATTCTTTGTCTCATTATTTTCTTAAATTTGAAATATTGAGCATCCTTCACAAAATTTCGACATACATGCCTGTTGACAGCGTGAAATTGAAAATCTTTCTTTGAAAATTTGAATTAATATCTTAAATGTCTGTATGTGCTGTCATTTACTTTTAAAAGATTAAATCCTCATAATGTATTTGTGAAGTAGCATAGATACTCGCATGTACTGCATTATTACGACATACTTAACTTACTTAAGTGATATGCTAGTATTTAACATTTGTTTTCTGTAACAAAGTAAAATAGTATTCTTTTGTAGGTGAATGCATTATTAGAAGTCATCAAGTCAATTAACTAATCTAGACTGAAAACTATTTTAAGCCGGTTAAAGAAGTCCGTTGATAATGGCTCAATTCAACACATTGATGATACATTTTGATATCAAAATTCACCTCATTTACATTTCACTGATGATGTTTTAATTATTTTATCATTCTGTCTTTATTGTTCATTTTAGAAACTTTTGATAATGAGCCTACTTTCTGTAGATTGGAGTATGTGAACTTTTGATATTTCGTTCTTTTCTTCTCCATTCAGGTAGTACTATTTTGGCTATCTTTTGAATCAGTAGAATGCTGATATGACGGCAAGTATAGATGTGTGCTGTGCAGTGTTGAAAATGGCAATTTCTTCACTTCAATTTAAAGAAACGAAATCCGAATTTTGGATTTTATTCGTTCTGTTCATCGACGCGTTCATTTCATCCATGCCTCCTTGGTAATGATTAGACCGGAAATGCAATTGTCCGAAATTGTCCAGATGTGACTGCCCGGGGATGGCGATCGGTTGCATCTCCGGATTAAATGCAATAATTCAAATATATTTCAATTGATTCTTTGTGCTTACTTTTTGCAATGCCTTCCTAATTGGTGACATCATGCGCTCCCAGTTGATCATGTAAATCTAGTACTGCAGTTTGACTTCGTAATCATGTTACGCATCGATCTAAAGACCTGCATTAAGATATAATAGGCTCCATATTGCATAGGTACTGTGTCGATGAAATGGACCAAACACATGTTATCGATGTTACTGACACGAACACTTTTACGTATATTTGTGCTTTTTGTATGATGTTTTTGTTCAGCACGGTGTTGATTCTTCCCAATTTCCAAATATATTTTTTACATTGCTCATAATCCACTGACCAAATCATTCAATTGCAGGAAACATCTGTATTGCAGATATAGTGCTGTTTAATGTAAACAGCTTCAAATTCGAACAGATTACTATTCAATTGCGAGTTCGTGCATGGATGATTGAATTACTCTCAGATCTGATGACAAAATGGTACTCTCAATCTATTAAATCATTCTCATCTGTGATTAAATCTTCTACTGAACAGCTTATAATATATTTTGTTTTTAAACTTCGGAGAAATAATATTTTGATGTTTGTTTATAAGCAATAGAGTTTGAAAGTATTTTAAACCATTGATGTCTTGTGTTCTGCAATTTTCCGCTGGTTAAGCCACTTGTGCCTCGGGATTGAGAATTGCTTAAAATTAGATTAGTTGTATGTTTATATCTTGAATGATAATAGTAAATTTGTGATGGTACCAGCTGAGGATGATATAACCAAACATCCAACCGTTACCGAAGAAAGCCGAGTTTACAGATATTTATGTAAATATGTGAAGCGATATGTGAGTGATAATACATATAAGTACATTATGCCGTCGGGTAGCGAGCCCGGAGGGATATATGGTACTGTTAAAGTTCACAAAGTTAATAAGCCGATGCGACCGATTATAAGTACGATTGGCTCTGTTAGTTATAATTTAGCAAAGTATCTAGATAGCATTATTGAAAAACAAATTGACGATACATATATGCTGAAGTCGACACAGCACTTAATTAATGATATTAATGAACATAGGAATCTGTTTAATGATAAAAATATTTTAGTGAAACCTAAATACGGTAAAGATGTCTTTATAAAACTATGTAAATTTGCTACTCAAGGACATTTCCTTTTTGATAATAAAATATTCAAACAGGTTGATGGTGTTAGCATGGGTTCACTCCTTGCACCCACTTTAGCTAATCTTTTCCTCTCTGAAATGGAACGAAATTGGCATAATGAGGAGTGTAGTCCCATATATTACTATATGTTGATAACTGCATATGTATTTTTGATGACATTAGTAAAGTTGAGTGCTTTAAACAATTTTTGAATCAACAACACCCGAATTTAGAATTTACTTCTGAAGTTGGAGGTAAAAATATTTCATTTTTGGACGTAAACATATGACCAATACTGTAGAAACTAGTGTTTTTCGTAAAAATACGTATACTGGCCTTTTATTAAATTTTGAAGCGAATTGCCCTAAACAATGGCAGTCTGGCCTAGTATTAGGTACGATTAATCGTGCGTATATTATATCGAGTACCGGTAGGCCTACTACACATTTTTAAAAGTAATAGAAAACTTTTCTCTGTTGATGGTGACTCGATTTCTTTTGTCGATAGTTAAATCACTCGGGGTATCCTTAACAAGAATACCCCACTGCCCCATGTACCGCTCTTTGCTCGTCATAAATTTTCTGCGTCGTTCATCCTATTGCATTTAGTATAATTGTGTTCCTTTGTGGGGTCATATAGCAGTGGCTTCATTTCGGCCGTCTTGATAGACTAGCTGGCAAATTGATGCGGCTCATTTTGTATGTTCGCTACACGGACGTTTCCAAAACGGAATTATTTAAAGAACTTTGCTGTCCACTAAACTATCGGGATAAATACAGAACCAGTATTCAATCCTTAGGCCTACATGGCATGTGAGGTCCCTCTTATCTGACTGGAAGTGCTGTCATACAGTCAACCAACACGGACACTGTCCGCTCAAACAGTGGAATCCTAGTCATTTAGGCCCCAGAAATATAGGTCATTTAGGCCCCATATGTTCTATGTTATTTTAACCCTTTCCTTACGGCTATGCAAAATGAAAAGACCTTCTCCAGCGGCGCATTTTTTATGAAAATATGAATAATATACATATGCAACATAGAACATTATAGAATATATATATAATAAAAAATATGGAATGTTATTGAAAAATCGAAAATGTTAAGTGTGCCAAGCCTCGAAGCAGTCCATATGTATGGCTGGTCGTCCTGGGCACTCTGCACAAAAGTATCTGGATTCACTAACACGTCCAGCAACTCTTACTTTCTTGCATTGACAACAAGGTTTTGTTGGCCTTGGATTTCGACCTGTGGCAGTGAATTTTTGGAGTCTATGTATCTGCCTTTGCCGTTGAACTTGAGGTTGCTGAGGTTGGCCATATACAAGCTCCTGAATAACCCAGAGACAGTATTGAGCTAAAGTCACATGTTTCATAACATCAGGGAAAAATTCTCTGGATAATATGAAAGCATTCACCAAGCAAAGTCGCTGCAAATTGAACAATCCCACCTTTTTGTGCCATACATATGATTTCCGTGCACAATTGATAGCCTGCTGCATTGCATCTACTTTGTCCGTTCCGTCCATATCGTAGTTATAAGATTCAATAACAGATGGCTTGTGGAAATTTCTAGTTTGGTTTTGATTTACTCGTCGGGTTTTCTCAACAGTCTCTGCATCATGACTGGTTGACAATAAGTAAACTGTACGCTTATCAACAAATTTAGCAATAAGCACATTGCCTTTACGAGCAAACTCCACATCAATAGGATTCATTTGGAAGTTCACCAGTTCTCTTGGTGGACCTCGGTTTGACCGAATTGTACCTTGTAGAAGAGTTTGGTTTTCATCAAGGAAATTAGCTAAACGTAGTGAGCAGAACCAATTATCAACTGTAACCATTCGTCCTGTTTGAAGAAAACCACACCGGTTTACTAATTCAACAACAATTCTTTCTGAAGAAGTCAAATTTTCAGCATCTGCGGGTATGCCATCTGCCCAGGAAGTAACGCCATGGGATCCTTGATATATTTCAACATCATATGTAAATCCATTTTTGGCATTGAGTGAAAAAGCTTTTACACCAAATCTGGCACGTTTAGTTTTGATGTACTGTTTCAGGTGGAGACGACCTTTATATAGCATCAAATACTCATCCAAAGATATTTTACGGCCAGGGCGATATAATGTCTTTACAATGTCAATTATCATCTTCATACCTGGGTTTACTTTTCCGAGTTTTCCATGATTTTGGATATCATGCGTTGCACAATCATAAAACCGGAGATATTTGAGAATATACATGAATCGGTCTCTTGATAAATTGTCAGATCGACGAAAAAAAGGAGTTTCAATTATATAGTTTGTGGAGAAATAATCCTGCATCTGAGGTTTCTTTATCAGACCCATACAAAATACCATGCCGATGAACTGTTTCATTTCATGGCGAGTTATGTCCTCCCACTGTTTTTGATGACTTCTATTTCCTTTCTTATTGTATTTATCACGAAGTGTAGGATTCAAACTAGCCTTATTGTTTGCCCAATTAGCCAAAGTATCGCAAAATCCATCAGTTATAAATGAAAATATAAATTCCACTGGTCTTCTTGGCATAGGAATAAGAAGACCTTCTCGATCTGTAAATATTGGTAGAGGCATATGTCGATATCCAAGTGTGCCACGCTCCAACCATCAATTATAGAATATTCGGGGTGATTATCATGCGATTGTTGAGGAAATACGAATATATTAGGAGCTCGACGTTGCTGTTCATTTTCTGTATCAGTCTGTTCTTCATTTTCTTCTTCTGAACTTTCATTAGAACCTTCCGATTCAGAATTCAAGTTATAAACATCATCGTCAGAATCATTTAAATCATTTCCATGAATAACACGGATTGCAACAGATTTAGCACTTCGTTTAGGAACACACCTAGTAGCCATCAAAAGAATTGTGAAATGTTGTAAACAAAACTGCAGATAATGAATGCACTTATTCTTAATTAAACGTCGCCTACTTCTGGTTGGCTTAGAAAAATAATCAATAATCTGTCTAATATGTAATCAGACAGATAGACTAGCAGTAGGTGGTAGACTAACTAATTAACGCTCAATGCAGCGGCGCATTAGAAATGTGCCATTGAATACAATGTAAACTCATACGAGCGGTGCTCGTTTGCCGCAGGGTCTATGCCGAGCGGTGCTCGTTTGCCGTAAGGAAGGAGTTAACTACAACATTGTCAAAACCAAGAAAATGTTATGATACATAGGAGCCATACATTACAGAAATATGCTTGGTTTCACCGGAGATGCCGCAGATGTGGTATGTTGATTGTTCGAGAATGTCAAAAACACCGGTTCATGATGTTATTTTAACCCAGTAATGCCCGTTATATGTTCCCGTTAACAAAAAAATTATTTTTTCTGGCGATGAACTTATTAATCACCAAGTATTTCAGTATATACCGCGCATTTTCAAAATGATCAATTATTGATCTTTTTCTGATTGGTAGCATATCTGCTACAACGGGTATTTAATGATAATTTATGAGGATACATATTTCAATTAATTTTTATCTCTCTTCTTTCATCTATCAATTCTACATATGTTTTCATCTTGCATGTTCTCTCTCTCTCTCTCTCGACTCTCCCCTTTCTCTCTTCCGATATTTTATAACGTCCGAATGAAAACACAAACATATTTGAATAATTTTTTTGATTTTGAATGGTTATTGATCACAAACATATTTTTGAGCATTCAGTCATGTATCGGTAAATGTTCATTTATGGTGATACAAGTAAAAACAATTCTTTCCCTTCGTGAAACAAAGATACACTTCACATTTTCTACAACGAACGAATGTAAAGACTGTGCGACTCGAACATTGTGCACATCTGCTATCCATGTATTCTGGAAAATGATCATAGAGATCAAACTGTATGTCAGGAGACTTGATTGATACTAGAAGACGCTTTTTTCGTGGTGGCATCAGTTCTTTTAGAAAACTTGGACGCCCAACTGGTTTATTAAATTTCAAGAGACTTTCTGCAACCTGCAGTTGAAACTCTTTCAAAGATAACCGCCCTGCACTTGTTTGTGTCGAATCACGTCGGTAACATAGCCATGAGTTTACCAAGGCAATGTGCGTTAGATGATGCCATATATATAAAGGCCAACGATTACTGCGAAACCTATATGAGTATAGCGACACCATTTTATCGTTAAGATCGATGCCTCCCATGTTGTTGTTGTATTCGTTCACTATTTGAGGACACTGGACTTCGACGTACTTTTTCTCCTTCCTGTCGTAACGTTCAATGGTCATCATTGGCTCTACACCAACGTATGTAGAGACAATAAAAACAAAACGGTTGTCAAACCATTTTACTGCAACTATGTTGTCTTCTTGTTGAACGCAATAATCCACTGAACCTCTTCCTTTTGCCTTCAACTCCTTGTCAGATACGAAGTTTGGCCGCAGTCGTCCGTATCTAAATGTTCCTGTAAAATGAAAGCCTTTGCTTTGTAAATATCGTATCATGGGTAATCCTACAAAATAATTATCCGCACAAATTTTGAAAGGAATTCCTTCGGGTAGGTTTTTCACCAAACGAATGATGTGATCACCACTTACACCAGCTGCACTTGGCTTTTCTCCAGTCGCACCTGTGTAAAGATAAAAGTCATGAATAATGCCGGTAGGGTCCGCCCTGGCAAACACCGTAAAGTGCCATTTCGCAGGTTTTTTTGGGTTGTATTGCCTTGGTCCTTTTTTGCCTCGGTAAGAAATTGATATTTCATCAATACATTGATTTTGATTAGGCCTGATCTTTAAGCAATTTTGTCTCAGAGCCTCCATGAATGGGCGAATTTTCCATGCTTTGTCACTTTTGTCTAAATCGTCATCAGTGTTGTCTACAAAATGCAGGTATCTACAAAGAGTCTCAAAACGAGTTCTAGACATTTGAGAAGCTACAGGCTCATACAAAGTTTCTTTTGCCCAGTAACCACGGACCGAAGGCATTTGCACGACTCCCATTTTAAATAAAATGCCCACAAGGATTTCGATCTCTTTCGGGTTAGTATCGAGTGTTTTAGGTGACTTGTTTTGAAAATAGTATCGATTAGTTTCATCAGCTATCTCATGAAACATCTCGTTTGAAAAAAAAGATTTGAAGTATGATAAAGGAGTCATATCATTCTCACTCGTTTCATCGAAAATAGGGAATGGTTGCACTTCTACTTCAAATTCCTTACGTCTCCATCCTCGACCTTTGTCTTCACTTTCACCAGCGTCACTCAAAGTCACTACATTTGCACATTCGCTTTCGATTATGTCGGTGTCTTCGTCAGATTCCGCGTCGATATTGAGGAGAACGGTTTCTATAGTTTCCATCACAGAGTCATTGATGTCATCGTCACTGTCATTTCCGCTCTCATGACCATCAGCAACAGAGAAGTATTCAAAGGAAGATGTAGGTCTGTTGGTGCGCGAACTATTCTTGTATAATTTTTCGATAGCATCAGATTTGCTTCTTCGAGGTTCATTCTGGAAAGACAGAAAGGTATTCTTGAAATAATTATCAAAAATACTTACGCATGTTTCTAAAAGTATCAATAAAGATAGGCTACACTGCTACAGCAATCACACTATTTTGGATAAACCCTACAAAACAATGATAATGATATACATACATGTAGGCCTACATGTATATATAATTTCAAGTAAGAAGCTATGAGGAGTAATGGGTTATAAGTCCAGTACATTTAATCTTAGTGCAATTAACACCAAATTCATTCAAATCTTGAGTCAGTTTTCATTGATAGTTATAAGATCTTCTCGTGTCTTCCCAATGTGCAAGTGTGCGATAGCGCAGTGGTCAAAGGCTGTATGTGTAACCGTGCACAGCGCCAAAACTGTTTTGAGTTCGAATCCCCACCGGCACATTTTTGGTTTGTTCGTATAAACTTAGGAATAATCATCCTTTTATTAACATACGGTACGCTGCATTAACCAATGAATACACTTAGAAATAGTGAAGCGTCTCATTTCTTAATCACCGATGGTGAAATATATAGTGATCATAGGGCCTAATCGTAGTATATTCGGCTGAATTCGACATAATTTAGCATCTAAGAAGATAAACTGGTATTCTATAACATGTAGCAATGATATATTATGTCTTAATTGATCCAGTATTTTCAATATTTTACTTTTGTCATTAATGGTAGCATATCAGCTACCAACATAATTTACATACGGTAATTCTCGTGGTAGCAGAAATGCACCACTTGATATAATTTATACTAGGCATGTCATCTAACCGGTTATGTGACACTACAGTAATGTACAAGTCCTGAATATTCCATGATAATGATTTAGTCGAAAATATAAATATATTTCTATGCGAATGACGTGAAAGAACTTACCATGTTAACAGCACCTGATGAGAACAATATTCAAATTTGCCGCCCGACTTTGAAATATGACGGATATCGATGAAATTCATTGTAAGAATAGACAATGGGTAGCACTAGTGCTACAATGAGCAACTATGATAGAATTGGAAATTGTATGCATGATTTGTGTCGTTGAAGTTGTGGTAGCATATCTGCTACCCGGGGCATTACTGGGTTAACCACGACGAGTTGCAGCGTGTATGAGGTATCAAAAGACTGCAAATTTTCTGAAACCACCAGAAATGTCAACACTTTTACAAGAAATTGTAATAGTTGTATTTAATTAATTAAATAGCAATAATTCAAAATTGGACATCATACACGCTGCAACTCGTCGTGGTTAAAATAACATACTGAACCGGTGTTTTTGACATTCTCGAACAATCAACATACCATTCCCTAGACAATTCTGCGGCATCTCCGATGAACATTTTCTTGGTTTTGACTGTAATCTTGTAGTTAAAATAACATAGAACATGGGGCCTAAATGACCATTATTTCTGGGGCCTAAATGACTGGACACCAAACAGTGACACTGAAAACTTTATATTCCTTTCAGCCGATTAGCATTGAATTCGTCATCTTTCAGCGTGATCGGGCCCATGCCTCTGGACATACGCCAGGCAACCCTCAAAGAATTCAAGAAATTGTGCCATGACTTTTATCTTCAATGTTATTTTTGATTATTTGTATTGCTCCGTTCCTTTGCTGTACATCGTATGTTAATTTTGTTGCACGACCACATTGAAAACATGGGTGTATCGAGGGCAAATAAAGCTTTCTCCTTCTTTCTTCACTGTGTACGGTGAAAAGTTTTTTTTATCTTAATTGTTCATTGCAATTGAAAGGGAAATCACTATTGATCGTGCTAATTGCAGTTATATAAAGAGGAAAGAGATCGTCAATTTGAAATCAAGCAGACATTCCATGGGATCAGCAGTGGACAGCCAAAGAAGTCAACATTGAAGCAGCTTTCAAATGTTAGGGGAGGGTGGGGCACATTAACAAACAGCCTTATCTGCGAAACTAGAAATAGTGAATTTTACGCTTTAACCCTCAAAGGTTCAACGTGGAACATTTTGTTCCACCGGCCAATAAAATGTTTATTCTGATAAAACTATTTAATCCTGGTAGTTCATACTCCAGAACTTCAAACTAGAGTACAATGCCCTAAAAATGCTCTAATATAGAGTTCGTACCTAAATTAGTTTCGGTTCTAGATCAAAACTTCACGTCAAGGTTCAACGTGGAACATTTTTTCCAATGACTTAAATGCAAATTTGCCATACTTTGACAGGGTCTGAGTAACTGAATACATATCTTCAAGTGACTGTTATCAAACATGATACTAGAGCTCATGAGATTCCAATAGTATCTTCCTCAGCTGCAAAATAATGGCAGGTGCAACATTTTTCAAATTTTTGTCTGGCGCGAAATTCAAGAGACTTTCACAATCTTTCACGACATGGCCGCCGGTAGACCGCGTCGAATGACATTTTTGCAGGCATGTAATGATTTGAATATTGTTGATGAAGTCTCAAGAGATAGTTCAGATGATTCCTCGGCCGATGAGGATGATCCCGAGGACAATACGAAAGACCTTTCGACTATGGACATCGAAAATCAGAGCGCAATCCTGGTCCCACTACCGACAAATGACGACGAGGGAGATATTCCTGTTTTCGCCAATGATAGTGACGATTCCAGTGACTCAGATGACGATATCGCCGATGATAATTCATCTTCTGATCTGTGCAATTCAAAGGGAATCATATACTCGAAGTTGCCTTATCCGCAGCGATCAAGAAGCATCGTACATCCTTCGTCGATAATTGTATCGTTTTCACTTATTTTCACGGAAGAAATTTTGTATCATACATTGAGGTGTACCAACATCAAAGTGAGGTCAATGAATTCTTCTCCTTATCCTTGAACAAAGGTGTTTTTTCAATGCATGAATTGAAGGCTTGTATAGCTTTACTTCTGCGGGCTGGAGCGGATCGCGGCAGCTTCACTGACATCGACGACTTGTGGAATGTGCGAGACAGTGAGCCCTTTTATCGTGCTACAATATCCAAAGCAAGGTTCAAATTTTTTCTGACAGCTATACGTTTTGATGACTATCGCACACGAGAGGCACGTAAAGCCGACGGTGACGTCCTGGCAGCTTTCTCTGACCAATGGAATCTTTTGAACTCACAGTTCCTCAAGCTCTATGTCCCGAGTGAGAACCTAACAGTTGACGAAAAACTGTTAGGGTATCGAGGCCGTATACCAGGAAAGACTTACATGCCGTCAAAGCCGCATAAGTATGGCGTCAAGATATTCTGGATATGTGAAGCGGATTCCGGTTATGCCTTGAAGGTAAGCGAGACGGAGAGGACGTCCACCAAAATTTGGCATTTGACATAGGAGTTGACAAGTCCTTTCTACAGCTCAGGACGTAACATCGTTTGTGATAATTTTTTCACTTCGCATGACTTAGCTGTCTTCCTATTGTCGAAAAGTCTCACAATTCTCGGAAATGTTCAGTAGTAAGCAAGTGACAAACACTCGACCGGCGCCCCCCCTCTGGCACGGCAGAGTGTCGTGGTCGGCCGCCGTGGTGCTTCGGGTCTGAGCCCCCCCTCTGGTCTGGAACGACAGAGTCTGTCGTGGTGTGCCGGCCAGGTGGGTTCACAACATGTTCGCTGACTCCCCCCCCCCTCTGCAACGACAGAGTGTGAGACTCGGATGTGTTGGTCTCGTATGGGTTGACGTGACCGACCGCCTAGGTTGACGTGGCCGACCGCCTAGGTTGACGTGGGCGACCGTCTAGGTTGTCGTGGATGGTGAAATGGCTGCCAGATTCGGATTCAGCGTAAAATTCTGCATCGGTAGGGTGAGTTTCAAGGCAATTGGCGAGAAAAAATTTTTCTTCAAAATTTTAACAGAGTTAGAATTTGGGACGTTTTGGTGTGTAGCGCCCAAACGAAGCATCGGATGAGAAAACGGAGGCCAGATTCGGAATCTACGTGAAATTTTGGGTTAGGAAGGATGTTTCCAGCGAAATCGGAGAGAAAAAATTTTCGGCTGACGTCCCCCCCCCTGGACAGCTTGCTTCGATTTTGGCTTCCAGTGGACGGATTTTGTCGTGCGATAGCTCGTTTGAAAGCTAAGAGTGAGACAAATTCAGTGAAAGAATCGGCTTGTTCCTATCTGTCTTCGTTTAGATGTGAGACGCCATTTAAGATTTTGGGACATTGGTGAAAAACGACAGAGTTAGAATTTGGGACGTTTTGGGCTCTAGCTTCAAAACGAAGCATCGGATTGGAAAACGGATTTCAGATTTGGAATCAGCGTGAAATTCTTTATCTGTATAGTGAGTTTCAAGGCAATCGGCGAGAAAAAATTTTCAACATTTTTCGAAAAAACGACAGAGTTAGAATTTGGGACGTTTTGGTGTGTAGCGCCCAAACGAAGCATCGGATGAGAAAACGGAGGCCAGATTCGGAATCTACGTGAAATTTTGGGTTAGGAAGGATGTTTCCAGCGAAATCGGAGAGAAAAAATTTTCGGCTGACGTCCACCCCCCTCTGGACAGCTTGCTTCGATTTTGGCTTCCAGTGGACGGATTTTGTCGTGCGATAGCTCGTTTGAAAGCTAAGAGTGAGACAAATTCAGTGAAACAATCGGCTTGTTCCTATCTGTCTTCATTCAAAAGTTAGAGCGGTTACAAGATTTTAGGTCGGAGCTCGCTCACCTGAAAAAATCCTAAGTGTCAGAGTGGCTTTGTATGGGTAAAAATTTGAAAATTTTCCAAAGTGTGGAATTTCGACCTGGGACCGTCACCAAAACATTTTTCATCAAATTTTGAAATTTCACTGACGTCCCCCCCCTCTGGACAGCTTGCTTCGATTTTGGCTTCCAGTGGACGGATTTTGTCGTGCGATAGCTCGTTTGAAAGCTAAGAGTGAGACAAATTCAGTGAAACAATCGGCTTGTTCCTATCTGTCTTCGTTCAAAAGTTAGAGCGGTTACAAGATTTTAGGTCGGAGCTCGCTCACCTGAAAAAATCCTAAGTGTCAGAGTGGCTTTGTATGGGTAAAAATTTGAAAATTTTCCAAAGTGTGGAATTTCGACCTGGGAACGTCACCAAAACATTTTTCATCAAATTTTGAAATTTCACTGACGTCCCCCCCCCTCTGGACAGCTTGCTTCGATTTTGGCTTCCAGTGGACGGATTTTGTCGTGCGATAGCTCGTTTGAAAGCTAAGAGTGAGACAAATTCAGTGAAACAATCGGCTTGTTCCTATCTGTCTTCGTTCAAAAGTTAGAGCGGTTACAAGATTTTAGGTCGGAGCTCGCTCACCTGAAAAAATCCTAAGTGTCAGAGTGGCTTTGTATGGGTAAAAATTTGAAAATTTTCCAAAGTGTGGAATTTCGACCTGGGAACGTCACCAAAACATTTTTCATCAAATTTTGAAATTTCACTGACGTCCCCCCCCCTCTGGACAGCTTGCTTCGATTTTGGCTTCCAGTGGACGGATTTTGTCGTGCGATAGCTCGTTTGAAAGCTAAGAGTGAGACAAATTCAGTGAAAGAATCGGCTTGTTCCTATCTGTCTTCGTTTAGATGTGAGACGCCATTTAAGATTTTGGGACATTGGTGAAAAACGACAGAGTTAGAATTTGGGACGTTTTGGGCTCTAGCTTCAAAACGAAGCATCGGATTGGAAAACGGATTTCAGATTTGGAATCAGCGTGAAATTCTTTATCTGTATAGTGAGTTTCAAGGCAATCGGCGAGAAAAAATTTTCAACATTTTTCGAAAAAACGACAGAGTTAGAATTTGGGACGTTTTGGTGTGTAGCGCCCAAACGAAGCATCGGATGAGAAAACGGAGGCCAGATTCGGAATCTACGTGAAATTTTGGGTTAGGAAGGATGTTTCCAGCGAAATCGGAGAGAAAAAATTTTCGGCTGACGTCCCCCCCCTCTGGACAGCTTGCTTCGATTTTGGCTTCCAGTGGACGGACTTTGTCGTGCGATAGCTCGTTTGAAAGCTAAGAGTGAGACAAATTCAGTGAAACAATCGGCTTGTTCCTATCTGTCTTCATTCAAAAGTTAGAGCGGTTACAAGATTTTAGGTCGGAGCTCGCTCACCTGAAAAAATCCTAAGTGTCAGAGTGGCTTTGTATGGGTAAAAATTTGAAAATTTTCCAAAGTGTGGAATTTCGACCTGGGACCGTCACCAAAACATTTTTCATCAAATTTTGAAATTTCACTGACGTCCCCCCCCCCTCTGGACAGCTTGCTTCGATTTTGGCTTCCAGTGGACGGATTTTGTCGTGCGATAGCTCGTTTGAAAGCTAAGAGTGAGACAAATTCAGTGAAACAATCGGCTTGTTCCTATCTGTCTTCGTTCAAAAGTTAGAGCGGTTACAAGATTTTAGGTCGGAGCTCGCTCACCTGAAAAAATCCTAAGTGTCAGAGTGGCTTTGTATGGGTAAAAATTTGAAAATTTTCCAAAGTGTGGAATTTCGACCTGGGAACGTCACCAAAACATTTTTCATCAAATTTTGAAATTTCACTGACGTCCCCCCCCCTCTGGACAGCTTGCTTCGATTTTGGCTTCCAGTGGACGGATTTTGTCGTGCGATAGCTCGTTTGAAAGCTAAGAGTGAGACAAATTCAGTGAAACAATCGGCTTGTTCCTATCTGTCTTCGTTCAAAAGTTAGAGCGGTTACAAGATTTTAGGTCGGAGCTCGCTCACCTGAAAAAATCCTAA
The DNA here is from genome assembly GCA_907163375.1 of Prostheceraeus crozeri. Classification (NCBI taxonomy): domain Eukaryota; kingdom Metazoa; phylum Platyhelminthes; order Polycladida; family Euryleptidae; genus Prostheceraeus; species Prostheceraeus crozeri. The sequence continues at coordinate 578,580 of CAJQUW010005362.1, forward strand.
GTGTCAGAGTGGCTTTGTATGGGTAAAAATTTGAAAATTTTCCAAAGTGTGGAATTTCGACCTGGGAACGTCACCAAAACATTTTTCATCAAATTTTGAAATTTCACTGACGTCCCCCCCCCCTCTGGACAGCTTGCTTCGATTTTGGCTTCCAGTGGACGGATTTTGTCGTGCGATAGCTCGTTTGAAAGCTAAGAGTGAGACAAATTCAGTGAAAGAATCGGCTTGTTCCTATCTGTCTTCGTTTAGATGTGAGACGCCATTTAAGATTTTGGGACATTGGTGAAAAACGACAGAGTTAGAATTTGGGACGTTTTGGGCTCTAGCTTCAAAACGAAGCATCGGATTGGAAAACGGATTTCAGATTTGGAATCAGCGTGAAATTCTTTATCTGTATAGTGAGTTTCAAGGCAATCGGCGAGAAAAAATTTTCAACATTTTTCGAAAAAACGACAGAGTTAGAATTTGGGACGTTTTGGTGTGTAGCGCCCAAACGAAGCATCGGATGAGAAAACGGAGGCCAGATTCGGAATCTACGTGAAATTTTGGGTTAGGAAGGATGTTTCCAGCGAAATCGGAGAGAAAAAATTTTCGGCTGACGTCCCCCCCCCTCTGGACAGCTTGCTTCGATTTTGGCTTCCAGTGGACGGATTTTGTCGTGCGATAGCTCGTTTGAAAGCTAAGAGTGAGACAAATTCAGTGAAACAATCGGCTTGTTCCTATCTGTCTTCATTCAAAAGTTAGAGCGGTTACAAGATTTTAGGTCGGAGCTCGCTCACCTGAAAAAATCCTAAGTGTCAGAGTGGCTTTGTATGGGTAAAAATTTGAAAATTTTCCAAAGTGTGGAATTTCGACCTGGGAACGTCACCAAAACATTTTTCATCAAATTTTGAAATTTCACTGACGTCCCCCCCCCTCTGGACAGCTTGCTTCGATTTTGGCTTCCAGTGGACGGATTTTGTCGTGCGATAGCTCGTTTGAAAGCTAAGAGTGAGACAAATTCAGTGAAACAATCGGCTTGTTCCTATCTGTCTTCGTTCAAAAGTTAGAGCGGTTACAAGATTTTAGGTCGGAGCTCGCTCACCTGAAAAAATCCTAAGTGTCAGAGTGGCTTTGTATGGGTAAAAATTTGAAAATTTTCCAAAGTGTGGAATTTCGACCTGGGAACGTCACCAAAACATTTTTCATCAAATTTTGAAATTTCACTGACGTCCCCCCCCCTCTGGACAGCTTGCTTCGATTTTGGCTTCCAGTGGACGGATTTTGTCGTGCGATAGCTCGTTTGAAAGCTAAGAGTGAGACAAATTCAGTGAAAGAATCGGCTTGTTCCTATCTGTCTTCGTTTAGATGTGAGACGCCATTTAAGATTTTGGGACATTGGTGAAAAACGACAGAGTTAGAATTTGGGACGTTTTGGGCTCTAGCTTCAAAACGAAGCATCGGATTGGAAAACGGATTTCAGATTTGGAATCAGCGTGAAATTCTTTATCTGTATAGTGAGTTTCAAGGCAATCGGCGAGAAAAAATTTTCAACATTTTTCGAAAAAACGACAGAGTTAGAATTTGGGACGTTTTGGTGTGTAGCGCCCAAACGAAGCATCGGATGAGAAAACGGAGGCCAGATTCGGAATCTACGTGAAATTTTGGGTTAGGAAGGATGTTTCCAGCGAAATCGGAGAGAAAAAATTTTCGGCTGACGTCCCCCCCCCTCTGGACAGCTTGCTTCGATTTTGGCTTCCAGTGGACGGATTTTGTCGTGCGATAGCTCGTTTGAAAGCTAAGAGTGAGACAAATTCAGTGAAACAATCGGCTTGTTCCTATCTGTCTTCATTCAAAAGTTAGAGCGGTTACAAGATTTTAGGTCGGAGCTCGCTCACCTGAAAAAATCCTAAGTGTCAGAGTGGCTTTGTATGGGTAAAAATTTGAAAATTTTCCAAAGTGTGGAATTTCGACCTGGGACCGTCACCAAAACATTTTTCATCAAATTTTGAAATTTCACTGACGTCCCCCCCCCTCTGGACAGCTTGCTTCGATTTTGGCTTCCAGTGGACGGATTTTGTCGTGCGATAGCTCGTTTGAAAGCTAAGAGTGAGACAAATTCAGTGAAACAATCGGCTTGTTCCTATCTGTCTTCGTTCAAAAGTTAGAGCGGTTACAAGATTTTAGGTCGGAGCTCGCTCACCTGAAAAAATCCTAAGTGTCAGAGTGGCTTTGTATGGGTAAAAATTTGAAAATTTTCCAAAGTGTGGAATTTCGACCTGGGAACGTCACCAAAACATTTTTCATCAAATTTTGAAATTTCACTGACGTCCCCCCCCCCTCTGGACAGCTTGCTTCGATTTTGGCTTCCAGTGGACGGATTTTGTCGTGCGATAGCTCGTTTGAAAGCTAAGAGTGAGACAAATTCAGTGAAACAATCGGCTTGTTCCTATCTGTCTTCGTTCAAAAGTTAGAGCGGTTACAAGATTTTAGGTCGGAGCTCGCTCACCTGAAAAAATCCTAAGTGTCAGAGTGGCTTTGTATGGGTAAAAATTTGAAAATTTTCCAAAGTGTGGAATTTCGACCTGGGAACGTCACCAAAACATTTTTCATCAAATTTTGAAATTTCACTGACGTCCCCCCCCCCTCTGGACAGCTTGCTTCGATTTTGGCGTCCAGTGGACGGATTTTGTCGTGCGATAGCTCGTTTGAAAGCTAAGAGTGAGACAAATTCAGTGAAAGAATCGGCTTGTTCCTATCTGTCTTCGTTCAAAAGTTAGAGCGGTTACAAGATTTTAGGTCGGAGCTCGCTCACCTGAAAAAATCCTAAGTGTCAGAGTGGCTTTGTATGGGTAAAAATTTGAAAATTTTCCAAAGTGTGGAATTTCGACCTGGGACCGTCACCAAAACATTTTTCATCAAATTTTGAAATTTCACTGACGTCCCCCCCCCTCTGGACAGCTTGCTTCGATTTTGGCTTCCAGTGGACGGATTTTGTCGTGCGATAGCTCGTTTGAAAGCTAAGAGTGAGACAAATTCAGTGAAACAATCGGCTTGTTCCTATCTGTCTTCGTTCAAAAGTTAGAGCGGTTACAAGATTTTAGGTCGGAGCTCGCTCACCTGAAAAAATCCTAAGTGTCAGAGTGGCTTTGTATGGGTAAAAATTTGAAAATTTTCCAAAGTGTGGAATTTCGACCTGGGACCGTCACCAAAACATTTTTCATCAAATTTTGAAATTTCACTGACGTCCCCCCCCCCTCTTATCGATTGCATATTCACAGGGTATATAAGAACGGGATCGGAAGAGGAATTTCACTAAGTTGAGAAACTGACTACAGGTAAGTCGTTTCTCTTGAGGTCCGATATCGGACTTCTGACTTTACATTGCTGATATCAGCTAAGGTGTCAGACTTACAGGTTAGTCAGTATAGCATGACTGACCATTTGATGATAGTAGGCCGAAATCTTCAAACGGCTATAACTTTGCTTCTACAAGTCCTTTAGACTTGATTCAAAAAACATTCGACAGCGTTTGCTATGCTGAAGGTGACAGACTACTTATAAACGTTTTATGAGTAGTACTAAAATACTGAAAAATTTAAATTAATATTTAATGATAATAATTAAAGTTTTTGAATAAAAAGCAGTCGTTTATGAGTCTCTGTGACTTGGGTCGTTTCCTCTTGTAAATAACTCCACCGGTTTTCATGTCAAAACTGGGGCCCGGATACCAACACAGTGATATGACGCACGCTCTGTCCGATCGAGGTTGGATTTGTGGGTCGAGGCCTTGGAGCTGGGATAAGATCCCCTCTGAGTAATGCCTGTAACGGATTCAAGAGCTTAACACCCAAACGGTTGCTGACTTGCTATCAAATGTTTGGTGACTTAGTCTTTCAATACATATCAGCAAGTAGTATCCTATAAACACTTGCTATCAAATTTTACTCTATCTTTACAGAATTATCATGACGAAAGTGAGTAACGCCAAGATGCTAGTGGGGAAGTGCAGTTGTGGCAAGATTGCTAGATGTAGCGAACTCAAGAAACATTTAAAAGAAAAAGAGGGGACGATGGGCCATGAGAGGAAAGTGATGTTGAGGTTGTGTGTGTCTTGTCGGAAATGTGTGATGGGGGATGAGAAGGAATTTATGAAGGCGCATTTGCAGTGTGAGAGTGGGAACATCGGAGAGAAGGGGTTCAAGGCATGGTTTGAGGGAGAGTTGTTGGAGAGGGAAGAGGTGACAAAGGCGGTGGCAGCGATACAGGACGTGATTGGGGAGAAAGTGGTGAGGAATGCGAGTGAGGGGAGTTCGAGTGATGGGAGTTCGAATGAGGAAGTTGAGTTGAGAGCGAATATGAAGAAGAAGGATGATGTTGATTTGGATGCGGTGATGGAAGATTTGTTTGGGGACATAGCGGATTTGAAGGAAGAGTGGGAGGGGGAGGAAGTGGCTAAGCCGATGGCAGCGTCATCGCCACGGCAGCAAGAGGCGTATGACACGGAGGTATTTGTGAGAATGAAGGATCGTGTGATGGCTTTGGAAAGTAATAATAGAAAAGTTTTGAAGGAGAATGAAGAGCTGAAGGTGAAGGTTGAGGGGTATAGGGCAACAAGGGAAGAGTTGGAGAGCTTGAGAAAGAAGGAGAAGGAATGGATGGCGGAAAGGAGCGAGTTGATGAGGAAGGCAGGTTTGGTGGAGAGTTTGCAGGCGAGTGTGTCGAGGAAGGATGAAGAGATAGAGCGGATGCGAAGCGTGGTGAAGGAGACGGAGGAGGTGAAGGTTATTAATAAGAGGTTGACGGGTGAAGTGGAGCGACTGCATGAGCGTTTGAAGTGTCGAAAAAGGAGAGTGTATGAAGTCCATCTTCCCCTCTTTGAGAACAATGTGTGCGACGCCCCAACCATCACGGATGATCCCAACGTAACACAGCAGTGTTATGAGGGCGACGGAGTCCGATGTCTCCACATGAGTATGGACGTTACCGGCCAGCTTGAAGACTTCGTCGTCCGAAAAGTTCGGAAGAAAGTTCCCAGTAAGCTTCCTCAACATGATCATTTTTGTAGCTCATCTAATCTCCTATTCTTTTTCTTTCAGAGTTTTTGCAGAAGTGAGAGGAGTGTCGGTGGACGGAGAACGACCCATGGGCTCTTTTAAGGGCCAACCTTCTAATGCAGCTAAAGCGGTCCCAAGCCCGCCACATATCCTCGGATATGGAATGCAGAGGGGAAGAAAAATAATGAATGGAATGAAATGGGAGGACACTCACGCGCCACACGCAACATAACACACTTCTCTCTTCCGTAGTCTAACAAGCTCTTTACACATGGATCGCAGTCGATTGCTATCCCTGTATCAGAAGTGTAAGCTATCTTAATTTTATTTGATACTATTTCATCTATCATCATCGTCCATATGAAATGTTTTAAGATTTACAAGTTAGACTAAGCGTGCTACTATTTCCAAATGAAAATGTATACATGGTTAAATCATCCACTTAACCCCATCCGTAGTCTAACAAGCTCTTTACACATGGATCGCAGTCGATTGCTATCCCTGTATCAGAAGTGTAAGCTATCTTAATTTTATTTGACACTATTTCATCTATCATCATCGTCCATATGAAATGTTTTAAGATTTACAAGTTAGACTAAGCGTGCTACTATTTCCAAATGAAAATGTATACATGGTTAAATCATCCACTTAACCCCATCCGTAGTCTAACAAGCTCTTTACACATGGATCGCAGTCGATTGCTATCCCTGTATCAGAAGTGTAAGCTATCTTAATTTTATTTGACACTATTTCATCTATCATCATCGTCCATATGAAATGTTTTAAGATTTACAAGTTAGACTAAGCGTGCTACTATTTCCAAATGAAAATGTATACATGGTTAAATCATCCACTGAAGCCCCATTCAAGTACGTCAGTATGAAAGCAAAGATAATACGAAATAAAAATTTATTATGGCATGTATTTCAAAAGGTCTTCATCGTCAATATCGTCCCAGAGTCTGGCTTCACATAGATAACAAAAACAGTTCAGTTGCTTTAATCGTTCTTCCACTGCGAGCCTCACTTTATCAATATACTCCCACTCTGCCATAGTTCGTGGCTGGGAGTTAGGGGTGTACCACTCCCATAATTGGTGGAGGAATTTCGTGCTGTTGATCTCCATCACATCGTCAGTATCGTACTGGAGATACTTCCACCTCACGCCTGTTAAGTCGGGACACTCCTTCTCACATACACTCTCCTCTTCCTCATCCGCTGGTAATGATAACTTCCTGATATCGTCCAGTTGGTACACCTTCTCCACCTTCGCCTTTCTTGGAGCGTTTGGTGTAACGAGCGCCTTTGGTGTTGAGCATGGAGAAGAGAATTTTGTGTTTGATGTTGTCGGAGGGCTTGTCATGTTGACTGTGAATAATGACTTTGAAATGTTTTCTAATTCTTAAGTATCAACAAGCAACCAATCAGAATGAACATCCAATGAATGAAGAGAATGAAAGTATATAAGCAAAGTGACATCCGTATCATTTCACTCTGTCTTTGAGACGCATAAGTGAACTGTTGTCTAGCGAATTCTGTATTTGAGGCGTACAAGTGAACTGCTCTTTAGTGAATTCCAAATTTGAGTGAAGTCTCTATCTTGTTCAAGTATCAAGCTTAAACATAATTTCGTTCAAATGGTAAGTTGAAAATTTCCTCTCTCATCTCCCTCAAACGTGTGGCTAATAGCATCTTCCTCAATTTCAGGCATCAACTTCATCACCAACACCCTCCCTTCTCGAGGAAAGTTTAGAGTTGTTGAGTCAAGGTAGGTTGTAACAATATACTGACACTTGAACAGAGATGAAAGAATGATTTCTCTTTCAGGTGATACCAGTTCCATCTCGTGCGAGTCCATATCAACATTGTCGCGGGAATGCGACGATCGGCAATGTGCTGACTGTGGACACATCTTCACGAGGAAGCGTGATCTCACCCGACACATCAAGCGAGGTGTTTGTCAACCTAAGCCGGCATCAATCTCCGAAGGTAGGGATGATTCTGTTAACGATGTCTCCTTTTCTTGCGACTTGTGCGCTCAGTCTTTCGAGACACGTTTTGAACTATCTTCGCACAGACTTCAACATACACACGCGAACGATACCTACACCAACGGTACCTCCTCTATCCGACTCACTGAAGTGTCCATAAATAATTTAGTGAGGAACTACCAGATGGACTCCTCAGAAACCATTGCTAACTTTGAGGAATGTTTTCATCAAAATTCATCATTGATAGAAGCGCTCTTCAACAATTTAGACAATTTTAGGATGAAGGCGCTCATCTATCTTAAAATAAAATATGTAAAAATCGACCACCATACTGGACAAATAATAGAGAGGTTGGAGTTTCACATACCCTCCTCTCCTGCAACCGAAGTTGTAGACTGTGAGTCTTGGATAAATTTTCATATCCAAGGGTTAAAATTAAATATAGATAAATTTAACGAGCGTGATAGTGGACTCGTTTTTGATGGTATTGAGACCGCCATGATTAAAATCAGTTTATTAGGAAATCATAGTGGTCGAGGCTCCTTTAAACTTCCGAAAAATTTAAGAAATAAAGCAGCAGTCATTTCTGTAGATTGCGAATCGCAATGTTTTAAGTATGCCGTCCTCTCCATTCTCCACTATAATGATGTGCAGAATAGTCGATACCGCAAGAGTAAGTATCAACAGTGGGAGAATGAATTAAACTTCGATGACTGTAATAGTGACGATATGAAAATTAAAGATATAGAAAAATTTGAAAAATTGAACAACATCAAAATAGTTCTCCATGTTTGGGAAAAAGGATTGAAGGGTGTGCGCTACAACTCGCGTTCGAGTTGTTATGAACGTACAGTAAACCTGTTATTAGTAAAACAGGATGATAGTGAGGAATGGCACTACTGCGGTATTCCCAAAATCTCTCGCTTATACCACCACTTAGAAAACTCTAGTAGAGAGTTATATTACTGCGACAGATGTATTCGCCACTTTAGGAGGAAAACTAAATTTGAAACTCATTACGAATGGTGTAAGCGAGGTAAACTGCAAATGGAGCGCATGCCCAAAGATAAGGAGTTTTCATATAGAGAGAATGGTGATGAATTAAGTCCTCTTCGTGTCATCTATGCTGACATCGAATGTTATATCGATGATAACATCCATCGACCAGCAGCCATTTCCTGCTATGAAGTATGGCATGATCACTTTAGGGGTAGGCAAAATAAAATGCGCGTCTGGCAAGGTGAGGATTGTATTTACCAATTCCTACAATTCCTCGAACAGGCTGTAAAATTTCAACAAAAACATGATGGTGAACTCTATCGCAGATCATTGCATATGACAGCAGATGATCAAGCAAAATTTGATAGTTGCAACATTTGCCCCAAATGTAGGAAAACATTTGACGATGATAAGATTAAGAAAGTGCGCGACCATGATCACATCACTGCTAAATTTAGAAACGCACTCTGTTCAAAATGCAATTTTTCACTTAGGATGAAACGGCGTACATTACCCGTCATTTTCCATAATTTCAAGGGCTACGACAGCCATATGATAATAAAAGGAGGTTTAGGTCAAATGAAAGAGTGGAAGCTTGATGTAATAGCGCAAACGAGAGAGAAGTTTATGGCCATGACAGCAAAAGTGCCTGTCGATAAAACTAAAGAAAATAAGACGGTCTATTTTGATATAAAATTTTTAGATTCCTACCAATTTATGACTGCTTCACTGGCCTCTCTCGTGCAAAATCTAAAGTCTCTTCCACTAACACAAAATCTTAAGAAACAATACCCAAATCTAACCGATGAAGTCATCACACGGAAAGGAGTCTTTCCATATGCATATTTTGATGCGATTAGTAAACTCGGCGAGACTTCTCTTCCGCCCATAGATAAATTTAAAAATGATTTGACCGGCGCAGAATGTAAGACCGAAGATTATGATCATGCACAAGATGCATGGATAAAATTTGACTGCCATACATTTGGCGAATATATGATTGCCTACCTTAAGTTAGATGTATTTTTGCTGGCTGATGTATTTCAGGAGTTTCGACGAGTGGCATTAGAAGAAGATAAGTTAGATCCCGTCCACTTTGTCAGTCTGCCAGCCATGTCATTTAAGTCTGCTTTTAAAATGACTGGTGAGACCATTCATCTCTTACAAGATCCAGAGATGTATAATTTATTTGAGCGAGGAATTCGCGGTGGTCTCACATTTGTAAATAAACATAGGTTAAAATCTGAAACAGTAGGCAATGACCAGACTCATCTGAAGTATTATGACCAAAATAATTTGTATGGTAGTTCATTATCCAAACCGCTACCTCACTCTGAGTTTAGCTGGTTAGATGATAGTGATATTCAACATTTCTCCAACCCTTCTAACATACTAGCAATTCCAGATGAAGGTGATTGGGGATATTATTTTGAGATAGATCTAATCTATCCAAATAATATTAAACATAAAACCGTAGATTTTCCACTCGCACCCGAATCAGGTGAAGTGAGTAAAGATATGTTTTCCGACTTTATGAAACAATTTCATAAAGATTTAGAATCATGTGGACAACCCGACTATAAGCCTTGTCGCAAACTTTTACTCACCCAGTATGATAAAGAAAACTATCTAGTCCACTTTAGCATCTTAAAATTTTATTTAGAAATGGGTATGATTTTAAAAAGAGTTCACCGCATTATTAAATTTAGACAGAAAGCCTTCCTCAAGCCATATATTGATAGCAACAGCCAGAAACGTGCACTAGCCCAAAATAACTTTGAAAAAGATTTTTATAAATATAAGAACAACAGTCTATTTGGTAAGACGATGGAGGATGTTAGAAAGCGCGTAAACTACAAACTAGTTAATGATGATCAAAAGTATCACAAATTGACCTCATCACCTCTATTCATCGATAGAGACATTATCGATGAGGACCTTATAGGTGTTAAAATGATAAAATCTGAAGTTGAGTTGTGCAAACCCATCTATATTGGTCAAGCTGTACTAGATTATTCTAAGCTTGAAATGTACCAACTCTTTTATAAAATACTAAAACCATGTCCTCTCGTAAAAGAGGTTCGTTTGTTGGGTGGTGATACAGATAGTTTCTTCTTAGGTATTACCACTCAAAAAGATTTAAATTTCAATGAAGTAGGAAAATCTTTGGAAAGATATTTTGATACATCAAATTATCCTGCTGATCATCCACTCTACTCCATCAAAAATAAGGCAAAACTTGGCTGCTTTAAGGATGAGACAGCAGGGAAGGAAATAGATGAAATGATTCTCCTCCGTCCAAAAATGTATTCTATGAAATTAAAGGATAGTGATGATAGCATTAAGCGCGCTAAAGGCATATCAAAATCCATTGTGCAAAATATGAAACATAAGAATTTCAGGAAAGCCTATAGAAATAAAAATATAACGTTTGTCAATATGACAATCTTAAAATCTAAGTCGCATGAGATCAAAACTCATACTTTTAGGAAACGGGCGCTTTCAGCATGGGAGGATAAGAGGTGCTGGTTAGAACACAACATATCTCTTCCACATGGACATCCTGACACAAACATACCACCACCCAAAAGAATTAAACTCACACTACCACATTCAGGAGACGTCTTAGCATAATCATCCTTAACTTAGTATTTTGATGTTGATTTCTGTAGATAAACATTGTTGTTTTATGTATCGCATGAGATTGTTTTTTCCTTGTGAATATGTGTCCACATCTGTACATTCCCCATGTGATGACTTTTCCACTGAAAGACATTTTTCCTATCCCTGTATATTTCCACCCTTCACGAAGTAAAAAGACTTTTTGTATATAACAATGTTTATTGAAGTGCGCTCATGTATATATTTTCAGTGGATGTTGTATAAAGTCTGTTGCTTCACATTCATGTACATATTTCAATAAACATATCACAATGACTTCACTTTGTTTTCCGAAACACTAACGTTATGAGGGATTTAGTATCTTTCACATGGATGCACTCTTGTAAACCATTGGTAATTTTGATAGCAATAGAGGGTATAGTTTGTTTGACGACGGGATGATAGAAAATAGATTCAAACATCTTCTCGACTATTCCATATGAAGCGTCTTTATCATGAATGAAATCACGTAAAATGTATTCTTTTTTCTCACCAACAGAAATAGGTAGAATCAAATCACTTTGAATGTAAAGGTGCTGTTCATGTTTATCAAGTGTCATTGGTGTTTCTATACCAATCGTATGCGCAGCAGCAAACACTGTTTGTAGCATTGAAAAACCAAAGAGTTTTTTCAAATTTTTACTCAATTGACATTGAATGTCATCACCCAGTTTCAGAACAACGCGTTGATTTTCAATTGAAAACGAAATGTGGTGTGTCTTTGCATCATATTTACTTTTCATCACATGCTTCAACTTCTGTTGTATATAAGGATTTACTACATGAATGAAGCTTTCAACTGTATGATATAGACGCGGCATTATATTGATAGCAACTTTAGATTCTTCATAAGACTGGTAAATTTTCTTGATGCGATCGCCATAGATGTCCACCCACCATTCATCATTAACTGAATCAGCTTTAGTGTGATATTCATGAGAAGCATACACCACACCGCTTCCAATAATAGGTGTATAATGTCTTACAAAATGACGCAAGGTTGGAGAGAAATAAACTGTAAGTTTGTCATTATATTTCTGAATAACCAACTTATTTTTGTCCGCCATAATTTTCTCTCCATACTTCTTACCCACAGTCTCATTCCATCGTTTTACTAACTCAATAAGTGATAAAGGTTGAACACCACGCTTTTTCAAAATGATGCGTTCTTCGCATTCTACAACATCTTCATCAAATATTTTAAATCTATAATGAAATTTGTTGATTCGATTTGAATAAACTTTTCTAACATTTGCAGTAGCAATTGACGTTAGATGTAGTCCATGACCAAAACCGAGATGCGGATAGAATTCACTATCCAACCTCAGCGTAAGACCTTTAGTAAAAGAATGAAAGCGGAGGAACTGTCTCCCACTCCAATGATAGATAGTAAACTCATAAGCTTTCTGATTTTTATTCTTCATGATGGAAGTATTACCACTGTTGAATGCCTTAATAATTTTCTCATTCCCAAATGGCTCATAAGAATCTGATTTTATCTGAATCCATTCATAGTTCCACTTTCCATCTGATGTTAAATTGTATGGGAACTGAAATGCATTATTCATCGTTATTCCATCATGGGTACGAGGAGTTAATATCATTTCTTCCAAATCATTCACATTCTGAATATTGCTATCATAGCAAATACTAGAAACGCCAACCTCCCATTCACCTTCTAAATGCAGTGGGCGATTTAATTCTACTCGATAGTCTGATGGTTTATTTTTGGGAAATTTATTCATAGAAGCATTACTGGGCAAGTAGATTAGAAACGAGTCCTTATTTTCACTTTCCATATTATTCACATTGGAAAAATATATTAGCATACGTTTGCATTAACTCTTCATTCGGAAATGGAGTGTAATACTTGTCACAGCATCTTTATGAAAAGGAATCAACGCACCAGCATCATCATAAATGGCAATATCAATTTGTGGGATGTAGTTTGATTTCAGCTTTGTATAATGCACTTTCTTGAAAGTATGCTCAGATAAAATACTGCAGCTTTTTGGCTGGTATGGTATCATTGCTAGCAATGGAGCTTCAACATCTCCCACACGTACATCTTCACCAATATTGGAATATATCTGAAAATAGTTAATACGACGCGATAGCGACATGTCTGCGCTAGCTTTGGTTACAGTACCACTTTTAAAGATATTTTGATCAAAACCCAAAATGTCCATTAGAGTTTTATCCATAATTAGTTCAATACCTTTTCCATTTATAGTGAGAGACAAAGTACCTTCTTTTTCAGAAAATGAAATATGTTGCTCATTAATCACTTCATTTAAATAATCTACAACCAATTTAACCGAAGTAATAATGCGAGGCATCAACACTCTTGTTTCATGTAAGAAACCACCAAAAGGCTCTACACACTTTCTGTATAAAGATACGGCCCATTCTGTATCAAATTGATTTGGCCTTTCACATGGTAAATGTTGCATATCAGATTTTCCATGAACAGCTGCAGAACGATGTCGTAAGAACTGATGAAAATCTTTTGAACAAACTAATACTAGATCATCATCATTTAATTTGCTTATTGCAATATGATTAGATGATTTGATATAAGTCAATGTTGCCACTTGTTTACCATCAACTCGAAGGAGATAATTAAATTTCTTCAATAATGTTTCAGGAGTCATGTTTGTCTTTCTTGGCTTAATCACAATCTTCTTCACTAACGTCTTCTCATTTCTTGGAATAAGATCTACATAATAAGCTTCCTCTCGATATATTAACTGTTTATGACCACTTATGTGGTAATTAACGTTAAAATTATCATAGCTTGTTAAGGCGCTAGCGAGGTAGCCTAAATCATTTCTTAAACTTGGACTTAAACCAACAATCCAATCTTTCTCAACTACATGATGTACATAATTATAATCATCATTGTGCGGAGTAAATTGGACAATATGTTTACACGCTTTATTCAAGAAATCATATATAAACTTTTTACATGATAAGAGATCTTTCTTTGACCACTGTGGAATGTATACTCGGCACCCCTTTTCACATTGATAAGCAGCTGTACGCCTCATATTAATAGTCATCACCTCATGATCAAAAGTATAGACACAGTTGCTATAAACAAGTTGAGTGACACCCACTTCCCAATTCCCATTTAGCTGTTGTGCATGATCAATGGGAGTAGAAAAGAGTGCGGCTCGATTGCTAGTAAATCTCTTTGTAGCCGCATTGCTAAGCAAAATATGATAAAACGACATTTTTATATTGCTAATCTGCAACTTTGCATAACATCATGAAGACTTGGATTTTGGACTCTCTACAATATATCAGAGTTGATCGTGATGGAAACGTACATTTCAAAAATTCTCATGGTCATACATCAAGAGGAATTACATTAACATGGCGACAATTTGTCAACCTCAATGATATCATGAGGGATTTGGAATATTTTGAAACATTAAGATTCATCTCCTTGGGTGATCAAGTTTGGCTTCAACATTACAGAAATGAAATTCAAATCTACCATTCTCATTCCGCAAACTGTTTCTCATTTCGCAAATACAATTGGGAGAAGTATAGAAGATACATACATCGCTCCATCATGACATTTATTCGTCGTGAGTTCATCGCCCTACTATGCAAATCTTAATCAGATATGATTACCACGCACCATGAGTTGGAAATTAGATTCCCTACAACGTATTGAAACGGATCATGATCGAAACGTCTATTTCAAAGATTCAACTGGAAATGTGAGAAGACAGTTTGCTTTATCTTATCGTCATTTTCAATCTCTACATCATATCATGAAGGACTTGAAATACTTCTATATGAAAAGACATTCACGTATTGGAAATCGCATCTGGCTGCGCGTCAACAATCGGCGAATTCAACTCTATCATTCCCAACTTCATACTAACTTCACATTTCATCAAGGTAGTTGGGAAAAGTATAAAAGGAAGGTACATCGCTCAATTTACTCATTCTTTCATCATGAAGCGCCATCGCTACACCATCGTCAACATTCTCCGTCGCTTCAGACTCTACACCAAAATCGATCTCACAACATTACGCCAACAGCTTCCAAACAGCAAGTATTACCCGGGCCGTCCTCAAATGTTAGTGGTGAAGATGAACAATTCACGGAATCTTCAACTCTTCCCAAATGGGACTGTACAGATTCTCGGCGCCCTTTCTCATTCATCGGCGCAGTCAATGCGCTTAGAGCTACAAAGACTACTACGTCGGATATGGAAGAGGGAGAGGTGTGTGATGTCGAATCTGACTGTGGACAATATGGTGATCTCTACTCAATTGAGTGACAGTCTATCATTTTTGAAGATTCGTACCAGCAGTTACAGTTTGTGTTATGAACCCGAACTTTTTCCTGCAGCTCTCATTAGTTGTTGGTTGCCTGTGCATGTGGCAATCTTTCATAATAGTAAAGTGATCATTACTGGACTAAAATCTCATGAACAAGCAAATATGATCCTAGACTATCTCATTGAGTATGTACGTACCCAGCGGATTGTAAAATAAAAAACAATTTTTTCCAACATGATGTTTTTATTTCAAATCATGATAGAACTTACAAATCATTTTTTCATTAGAGGATGGATTACATGAAAAGTTTTGAATAATAGATGCAAATCGAGATACATGTAAACGTTTTAAGATGAAGTACAGTACAAAAGCACCACACGTTGATGAAAGTGGATGTTGTAGTATGCGTTCATTTCGCTGATATTGACGCGTATGTTTTCTCAACCACTGCTGTGTTGGTATATTTGGAGGTTGAGCAAGAGAGTCAAATAGTTCACCACGTCGGTCTTCTCCAATAAAGATCGCTTTCCAATGCTCACCGCCTAAATTCTGTGAATGAGTGTTTAGCACAATAAAGATGGGATAGTGATTTACTGCAGGTGGTAAGGTATCGAGTGAATAGACATTATCGAAAGCTTTCAACGTCGCTTCGTCTGCATTACGCTGCACTTTAGTCTTAATATCGTCAGCAGTCAACCAACTCATTAACGATTATACTGAAGAATCACGTCACGATACTTTGTAATTTCAATATTTGAATGGAAGACTGCATAAATTAATACATTGATCGTCTCAGGTAGTGTTCTTTTGAACGTCAAATCCAAACGAATATTATGAGGCACGTTCGCTTGACGATAGGGTGCACTAATATCGCTGTCAGCAGTTAAATCAAATGCATAAATAGTATATCCACTCTTAAACTCTTTCATAGTCAGTCCGTTGGTGTCATCCGTATTGTAAAAGCCAAAAACATCCATAAAATCAACATAACTGCGCATAAATTGATCTGAAGCAAAATCTGGTTTGTAGGGTGGACCAGGATGACTCACACCATTTACACGTAAAGCAATTTCACTTAACTGATTGTGTTTAAAATTGAAAGGATTCTTCTTTATATTACCATTAAATGCATCATTTTCAACCATTGCCACCATGAGGAGCTTCGGTGCTTCCGATGGAAAGAGGCCATCTTTCATGAAACTCTTTTGATCTTTCGGAATTGTAAAGGTGAGAAGCTTTGTATGCTGAATGGGGTAAATGGCATTTTGGCGGTTAAGGCCTTCAGCATGCCCTCTAATGACACTTGGATTCGGTACTACTCGACGAATGTAAAGTGCAATATCTTCCACATGAATTCTAAAATTGTCAACTTTAGCAAATGCATTCAGCGCAAATTCAGGCTTATTCAATGTCAGCTTGAGTCGCATGCTGGTATTACACAGTAAAAACTTTGACTGTCTAAAGAAGTCTAAATTCAGCGGACCATATAGCTGACATACTCTACTATCTTTAATCATAGCAGATCGCTTTACAAAGCCACTGTTTGTTTCAACATCAAATTTTCCTGCTTCATCTCTGTACCATCCCATGGCTTCCATATGACTTTTTTGTGCTGCTGGATGAAACTGTGATACATGATTGAAATATGATTTATAGGGATAATCGCTTTGACCACCTTCCACTTGCTGCTCTCCAATCGTTAGAGAAACATCACGAAGTAATGTAGTCAATGGTAAATTGTTCAGTCCAACTTTATGTGTATCGTCAATAGCAGTTCCATCTGCTTGCTGAATTCTAAACCTCAAATCAAGCATCGCATAACTCAAATCTATGTAGTCATCACTACCACCAGGAATAACAAATTCAATGGGGCCAGCATTCTCAGCTGTTCGAGGATGATAATCTACAATACTTGAACTAAGAATATCTGTCTGTATGGCTTGTTGATCGAACAAACAAAAACCGGAAGTTTTACACTCCATGATTAGAAGTTATAGCAGCGTCGTCGTTTAGCGCCTGATGAATGATTAGAGCCTCTGCGACGTTTGCGTGAATGCCTTTTGACTGAAGATCGCACCTTACCAGCTCCGCGATGTTTCCTCCTTCCTTTATTCATTCGTTTAGGTGATTTCTTTCCTTGAGTAACACCAGCAATGGTCTGCTTCAATGTTTTTAAACCGCGTTCCTTCCCACGATTCAACAAACTGCTCTTAAAACTTCTACCTCTGGAAAGATCACTAGCAACATCACCAGCAAAGCCAACGGCATTACTTAAAACATTTCGTTTCAAAGATCTACCGACATTGGATATGAGAGGTGCTACAACAGATTTCAGTGCACCAAGTATGCTACCTCCACGTTGGCGGCGAGCACCGATGTAAATTTGTCCTCCGCCACTTACATAGGAGGGTCGTGAATAAAATGAGGCAGTTGGATTCATAGCTCAAACCCTAAACATTGTTAGTTACAACTTTGCATGAATCACTGTCGATTACTTAGATGAAAGATGTCGGCACGACGCATCCAAGAGTTCATACTTGAAGGATAACCAGCCCATTTAACAAGACACCATTCTTCACCTTGCCGTTTTTTACATCGAATGATTTTCTCTACCAAATATGTTTCACTTTCAGTGACTACCTCAATCTCATCGCGGTAAAAGCTACCCTCAATTTCTTCATTATCGTAATCTTTCAACTTGTAGGTGGTCGGAGAGTCTTTTTGATTAATCCTTGATACTGTAAATACCTCCTCTGTCCAATTCGGGAGGTACCCTTTAGCAAAAACACTTTTCACTTTTGAGATACGAACTTTATCGCCAATTTTCACATCACTTTTCACATGAGTGCGTTTACGTTGGAATGATTCGCGCACTTTATCTACATTGTCAGCATTTACATCTACTGGTCTGAGTCCAATAGAACGATGGATAGAGTGATTGTAGGCATGGAGTGTATCTTGTAGAACCTTTGTCCAATTTTGTGTCAAGTTGGCAGTAAAATGTCGCCACAAGCGATTTTTTAATGTGCGATTAAAACGTTCAACGAGTGCAGCTTTATAAGCGCTCTTTACACTAAACAACTCAATGTCATGCCTCTCAAATAATCTTGTCACATGCTGATTTTCAAACTCTTTTCCTTGATCACTCTGAATTCTTTTTGGAATGCGACCTTCTCGAAAAATTGTTTGGAATGCTTTTGCTACTCCTTTCCCTTCTTTAGTTTTTAAAGGTTGAGCCCACGCATAACGCGAGAAAATATCAATGACGGTTAAAATAAAATTATTGCCCGAGTTATGTTTTGAAATGGAGGCAACATCGCACAAATCTGCTTGCCACTGTTCATCGATGTCATGAACAATATAATGGCGGGTGCGGTACTTCTTTTTCGCTTGTTTGTGAAGTGTATAGGTAGCCTGACCCTTTAACCATCGTTTCACTTGTGATTGTGGAAGACCGCTCGCTTTTGATAATTTCTTGATAGATGCAAATCCTGCCGGATGTTTTACATCATAATAGATTGACTTCAAACGTTCAGTCGATGACGGCTGACTCTTTTTCCTCCTTCTCATCTTTTTGTTTTCTTGCCTTTCTACATTTACAACAACTGCAGCATTTAGCTTTAGCGGTTTTGCGATCGTGTTCACATTGCTTAGGGGTTTCATTATGAGAGCTGGCGCAGCAAGTGCAAGTGACAACGACATTCACCTCTGGCGGCTCATTACATGGCAAGCAACACATCTGCTTCATATTAATAGTCTGAGAACATGTATTTCCTGGGAGGAGCTGTTTTACGTTTTCCTTTTACCAGTTTTAGTGGCGATGTAGATCTACGTCGAGTTCTTCCTCTTGTTTGCTTAGTGAGTGTGGGAGGGGATGTAGCAGGTGACGCCTTAAACCAATTTGTTGGCATTTTCATCGCCTGAAGCATTGGAGTAGTAGCCACTGTTGAATCAAGTTCTTTCAATGTCTCATTATTTAAAGCAAATTTTGGCACATTATGCTTTATTTATTTATTTATTTATTTATTCAAAGTACAATATTTGAGTGGCGTTTTATCAAGACAGACTACAAGGCCACTGAAAAAAATTAATGAGAATAGAGAGAAAAAATACAAGTTATTGCGGGAAGGAACGTGAAAAAAGAAAAGTTTTGAGGGATCGTTTAAATGACTGGAGAGAGGTCTGGTTCGTCACGTGTGATGGGAGAGAATTCCATATACGTGATGCAGCGATGGGAAATGCACGATCCCCAATTGAAGTTCGGGTAGATTGGACGAATAGTGCAGATCGGGACGCGGATCGCAAGTGGCTTCGGGATTCTATAGATGATAATGGTTTAAGAGAATCGGCGAGGTAGGGAGGCGCTCCGCCGTTCACACACTTAAAGCAAAGCACAGCAAGGCGGAAGTCAATTCTTTCTCGAATGCGAAGCCAGTGGAGGTCCTTCAGGAGTGGTGAGACGTGTTGCCTATGTCCAGTGTTATTTACAAGTCTGGCCGCAGAATTTAGCACGGACTGTAGTCGGCGCTGTTGGATGGCAGGAAGGCCGGCGAGTACAGAGGTGCAGAAGTCAAGTCGGGAATGCACTAGGGATACTATGAGAGACATGAGGACGGGATGAGTGACGGATTGGCGAATTGATCTTATTTGCCTGAGGGCGGCAAAGCAACTCGACACTTTCCTTGAAATGAAACCCTTCATAGAGAGGCGAGAGTCAATTATCACTCCCAAACTACTTGCAGAGGTCACTGGAGTGATAGGAGTCGCATTGATGTAGATGGGATTAGAAGGGATCTGATTCTGACGGCGATTAGAGGCACACCACACAAATTCTGATTTCTCAGCATTCAACTGAAGTCTGTTGTTTTTCAACCATTGCTGAACTTCCGTAAGACAACATTCCATTTGATGAGAAAGCTGTGAAGTATTATCAGGATGGCAGGAACCGTAGATGTTCACATCATCAGCATAGGCGTGAGCTTGAAGTCCGTGTTGATCGATTAAATGGAAAAGATCGGCGGTGTAGAGAACGAAGAAGAGGGGTCCGAGTACAGAACCTTGAGGTACACCATGTGAAGTAGATGAGACAGGAGAGAGAGAATCCAGATGACGAACAAAGCGAGACCGTGACGACAAGAAAGACGAACACCATGAAATAACATAGCCTTGCAGGCCGAACGAAGATGTCAGACGCTGTAAAAGGATAGAATGGTCGACCGTGTCGAAGGCGGATGATAAATCCAATAGAGCGAGGAGAGAGAGTTGACCGTTGTCTATGGACGTGAGAAAGCTAGAGCACACATGCAGGAGGGCGGTTTCAGTAGAGTGGTGCGGGCGGTAAGCAGATTGGAACGTGGGAAGAAGGTCGTATCTGGTGACGTGAGCGAGAAGCTGGTGTGCGACTACCCGTTCAAGTAGTTTCGACAGGACAGGGAGATTTGAGATCGGACGATAAGAGTCGGCTTTCGAAGCATCACGGACACCTTTCTTTAGTACAGGAGTAATTCTAGCTACCTTCCACTTGGATGGGAATAGTCCAGAGGATAGTGAGAGATTGAACAGGAAAGTAATGAAATCGGAGAGGATGTCAGCATTTTCTTTCAGCATCTTCGTGGGTAGAGGATCGCTGGAGCTTTGTTTGTTAGGAAGCTTCTGTAGCATCGCACTTACGATATGGGTCGACAGGATATCGAAGTCGTGGAAGTGGCATCCAGTGGGTGCAGTGGAAAACGCTGGAAGGGGCGCATCAGAGAGTGTGTCATGAATGTCAGCAACCTTTTTGTCGAATGCTCTGTGGATTTCATCAGCACTGAGGAAGCTGCTCACAGGTGGACGTCCTCTGCCCATTAATGCATCAATGGAACGCCAAAGCTGAGCAGGAAGGTGGGATTCGGACTGTATTTTTTGGCACCAAAAGGATTCGCGCTTTTGTCGGAGAAGATCTCTGTAGGATTTTCTTTGGGTCTTCCAGGCAGTTACGATGTCGACAGACGGGGTACCAGCCTTCGCAGCTCTACGGCACTGACGCTCTAATTGGCGGACAACTCTCTTGGCAATGCGGCACTCCTCGTCAAACCACGGATCGGATGGTCGTCGCCGGCAGGTGATAGAACGAACAGGAATCAGAATGTCTAGAATCCTGATGATCTCTGTGCTGTACATGTCTGCAAGCTGATCAACGTCTAGCTCTCTCCAGGATTCAGGCTTGCAAAGCACCGATGAAGCGAGCATGGCACGGAAGCGATTAGGATCGAGGCGATTCCAAGGACGGGCAGAGACAGTTCTGTAGATGGGAGTTGGTGACCGGAGTGTAGAGACCCAGCGTAACATACTGTGATCTGATAAGCCGACATCCAGGACATCGACGGATGGCAGACGAAGATCAGAGCGAGTGATGACTAGGTCCAGAGTGCCGCCGCAGTTATGGGTAGGT